>JAJREH010000019.1:600000-967035 GCA_023065455.1 Cladonia rangiferina
AAGTAATTATTATTATTCTTATTTATATTATTACTATCTTTTATTTTTAAAGTATTTAATTCTATTCTAATTAACTTTTAATATTTATAATATCTTTATTATTTACTTATTACGTCTTAATAATCTTAATTATAGAGTCTTAATACTAGACTATTATAAGGCTATAAGTACTAAAAGATTATTAAACTATATTATTATATTCTTTATACTTCTTATTATACTTAATAGTTTAAATTATTTTTACTTATATAAGATCTTATCTTTACTTACTTATATTATAATAATAACGCGGGGCTTAAAGTTTAATAAGAGTTAAATATTAAATTATTAAAAGATATTTATTATTTATTTTTTCTTAAAAATTCTCTTTCTTTTATTTCTTATTTAATAATAATAATAATACTCTTACTATCTTATTTTTAAAGCTTACTAGATACTTATTATTTATTATATTAATTATATTATTTAAATATTTTTATTCTAGTAACTTAGAATCTATTCTTAGAACTAGATTTATATTATTAACTTATTAATCTTAAACTTATTAAGGTTCTTATTTTTATTATTAAGTCTTTATAATAATATATTATTAGATTAGAATTCTACTATACTTATTATTATTATATTTTATAAGCCTATTAAGTCTTTTTTTAGGTTTTATAAAATATTCTCTAGTAAAGATTTTTTAGCTTTAAGATAGCTTATAAAATTTAACTATAAAATATTTAATTATAAGACTAATAATAATATAATACTTTTTAAGACTTATCTTAACTTATTAAATATACTACTTATTAATAATATTAAGATATAAGTTAAAAGTTATTCTAATATTATTATAATCCTAAATAAGGAGGATTTAATTTAATAGATTATTAAATATTTTAAATTCTTATTCTATAAATACTTTCCCTTAAAGGTTATTAATATTATTTTAATATTCTTTAATATAAAGCTAGTAGACTTTTAATAGTAATTTAAGAAATTCTTTACTATATATTATAAATATATTACTATCCTTATATACGCCGCGCAACGGGTTTTTCTTGGCATTTCGACTTTTTCACATTCTTTTCTTAATAACTTTTTTATTTATTAATATAATTTTAATATTAGGGCATGGATTTAAAGCCCTACTTAAGGGCTATAAAACCCTATATTTTTTACGCTAAACTAATCTGGGTTAGTAGAATTATCAAGGTTTAAAAACAGGGACTCAAAGTCGGGTCGGGTTGCGTTTTTCAAGTCTAACCCGACCCGACCCGACAACCCGACGCGCTAATAGCTCCACTAATCTATATTAGTTTAGCGTTAAAATTATAGGGTTTTATAGCCCTAATATAGGGCTTTAAATCCATGCCCTAATATTAAAATTATCTCAATAAATAAAAAAGTTATTAAAAGAATAAGAAATTAAAAAAAAAACTCGATTCTTAACCCGACTCAACCCGTTGCGCAGCGTACTCTTATATAACGCGTTGGATTTAAAGATTATTTTAATATAAATCTTTAAACTACTTCTATTAAAGTTAAGCTTTTAAATAATATATTATAAGTCTTTATTAAAGATATTATAAACTCTATTATTTATAAAGAAGTTATTAAAAATATAATATTAATTAATTATTCCTTAAAAAATATTTATAACCTTTCTAAAGAAACTTATTATATAAATATTAAAGTTTAGAAACTATTAAAGAAAGAGCTTAAAATAAATAAGTTAATATTCTTTAAGAATCTTATATATTATAATATATTAAAGGCTAAAGTTAAAGTATATCTTATAATTTATTATATTTTAAAGATTAAGATATTTCTAGAAGCTTACTATCTCTAGATAATTTATATTAATATATTAATTATTAATCCTCTTATATAAGTAATACTCTTTATTTATAAAAGTATAATTTTAGTATAAAATCTTAATAGAATAAATAATATTAATTTTATTAAAGCTTTATATTAATAGAATTATTAATCTATTTTTAGAAATCTATTTAATAAATTAATTTTAAAGAACTTTTTTATTAATAATAATAAATTATTTATAATTAATAATAATAAATTATTTATAATTAAAAAAAATAATTAATTATATATTAAATATAGTTATTTAGATTATATTTTTAAAGAATATAATAATAAAGTATTATTAGTATAGAAATAAATATATTTAAAGAAACTTATATTTAATACTTATTTCTAAATTAATTTTATTATTACTAGTTATAAAGAATTTAATAATAAAGTATACTCTTTTAATATCTTAATATTTTTAATCCTTACTAGGTTTAATTCTTTTATATTATAAATATTCTTTATATTCTTCTTTATAATATCTAGTATTCTAGTAATATTATTAACCTTATTTAATATAAATACTATTATTTTTAATTATACTAGTTTATTATAATAACTTATTAGTTAATTAAAATTATTAAATCTATTAAGTTTTATATACTTAAACCTTATAAAAGCTAATATTAATACTATTAATATTAATTATAATAAAGATTTTAAACTTAATAAGCGTTTTTATATTAATTAGTCTTTATTATAATAGAAGCTTAAATAATAATAATTATTTTTTTAATTCTAGTTTAATAATTATATAAAGACTAAAAATTAGAAATATATAAATAAAAAGGCTAAGTTTTAACTATTAATAAATATATTTAATAACTTTTTAAGAAAATATAATTTACCTATTTTAATCTATTATATCTTATAAATTAATAAGATTAATATAACTTAAATAAATCTTATAATATAGTTTTTAATAGTATATAAAGAGCTAAAGTAATTATATACTTATATTTTAAAGAAAAAGACTTTTAAGAGTAAGAAGTTTAGTATATAATAATTTATTTTTTTTAATTAATTTTATTTATAATTTAATCTATAGTTTTTATAATATTTTTAATAAATATTCTAATAAATATTATTCTTACTATAATAAATATTTTAAATAAATATTTCTTTAATATTATAAATATAGATACCTAAAATAAAGATATAATAATAGTAAATATAATAATAAATACCTTAGCTATAAATATAATAAACTTAAATTCTTTAATTCTTCTAGTCTTAAGTAGGATTTCCTATAATATAAGTTATTATCTTTAATATCTTTATTAATAATAATGAAAAGTATACTCGGTTTATTAATAATATATTAAATATTAATAAAGCTTTTAGGGTACTCTATATTATATATAATTAAAATAACTTTAAAATTTAATTAGATAAATATTATATTTAAGTTAATTAAGACTTTAATATAAATATTATATCTAATAACCTTATTAAAAAGCTAAATCTTATACTTTATTTATTCTTAAAAATTGGTTTTTAAGGCCTATTAATATAAACTACTAATTATTAAGAAATGTTGTTATATTATTAAATATAAATATAATTAATTATTAAAGAAATTATACGTAATATTTATTACTTTATAATATTAATTATAATTAATATTATCTTTACTAGTAAGACTAAATATCTTAGTTTTATATTTAATTTATTATAGCTATTTATTATTAACGCTATTATTTTAATTTAATAATCTTTAATTATAATTAGAAACACTTTAATTAGAAAGACCTTATATATTATTATAAATTTAAAGCTTATTTTTTATAAGAATTATAATTTCTTAATATATTTAAAGTTTATTCTAATAGCCCCTAGTAGGATTAAAGAATTAAAATTATAAAATAACTTAAACTTTTCCTTTAATAAGAATAATTTCTTAGATATTAAGAACTTAAAGGATTTTTAATAAGTCCTTTATATAACTTTAAATTATAAGGGTATTTATTGTTTATTTTATTACTATAAAATACCTATTTTTTATTAACTAATAATAATAATAGTTATTATAATATTTTTATCTCTATTAAAGTTATTAACCTTATTAATATATTAATTCTTAAGTTAGATTACTCTATAGAAGCCTTTAATACTTTAGATATTTTTAATAAAGATATAATAAAACTAACGCCTAATAATATTATACTTAAAAGGTTTAATTCTTTTTTAATATAATTAATATACTAGCCTTTTATTAGTTATTTAATACTTTTTAATATCTTAGAAGGCTGAGCTATTTTTATTAACCTTATAATAAAACCCTTAATAGTTATAGAAGTATAATAATATAAAGTCTTCTATTTACTTTATTATTATTAATATTTTAATAATATAAATTTAATAGATTTTTTATATATTAATTTAATTATATATTATATTTATATTATCTCTAGTATTAAGCTAGCCTTTAATATTATTTAAAAATATTAATTTATATATATTAAGTAATAACTTTAGAAGATTATTTAAGATAAAATTAATAATAGTATTTATAAACTTATTAAGTCTATTAATAAATATCTATTTTAATAGAATACTAGAGTTATTATTATTAATAAGATTAAGAACTTATATCTTAAGAATAAGCTTTATATAACTTTTAACTACTCTTATATAACTAAGGAGTTACTAGGTACTTATATAGAATTAAGTTTTAAGATATATAATAATCTATTAAATCTAAGATATTATATTCTCTTTATTATTAACTTTAAGTATATTTACCTCACTATTTCTCTATACTCTAATAATAGATATTATTTTATCTTTATAATATTTAGTATTAAATAAGTATAATTTATATATATATAATAAAGATTATAATTCGCTTCTTTTATAATAATTAAGTTAGTTTATTATACTTTTAATACTTTTCTATACTTTTATAAAGAGCCTTTACTACTATACTTAATATCTCTAAATAATCTACTAATACTAATATTCTATATAAATAACTTCTTTAATAGCTTTTAAACCTTTAAGAAGTTATATAACTTCTTATACTATTATTTTTTACTATAAATTAAATAAACTTATTTAAGACTATTCTTTAAGAAGTTATAATTATTCTAGGATTAAATTAAGGTTTTTAATATTATATACTTTATAAAAGGGTATATCTATATCTTTAATAATTATATAATTAAGATTACTAAGTAATTTACTTCTATAAACTAATTAGGTGTTTATATATTTCTTAATATTATTAATATTACTTAATAATAAATTAAAAACTTTATTAAGATAATATAACCATTATTATATCTTATAAATAAAGTTAATTAATATTAAACTAACTTAAAATAGCTAATATTTAATATTCTTAAAATTAAATATATTATATAATCTACTATATATAATATAAATCTTAGATTATTAATATATTTTTATATTAATACTTCTAGCTTTACTAGCGATTTAATTATAATTTAGTTTTAAAACTCTATAATAATAAACTTCTCTATTATAAAAGTAGTTAAAGTCTTTATCCTATATAACTTATTTATTTTTATTAGTATTTATAAAAAGTATTCTATTTATAAGAAAGAGCTTTATATTATAATTTTTTTTTTAATAAGTATAATTATTTATATAAGTATCCTTATCATTCTATAATTATTTATATAAATTATAAACTTTTAATATATTTTCTAAACTCTAATCTATATAAAGATATTTATAATTATTAAGTAAACTAGTTATAATATCTTAATATTATAATTATATATATACTAGATTATAGAAATAAAGTAGTTAATAAACTATTTTATATATTCTTTAAGAACTTAGAATACTTAAAGAACTTTAAGATTAATTATATATAAATAAAGTTAATATAATAAAAACCTTACTAAATATAAAAAAATAATAAAAATAATTTTATAGAATTTCTAATATTATTAAATTATATATAATATTTTAAAGTCTTAAATTATAATATAATAAATTATATATTTATACTTATTACTACTATTAATACTAAGAGATTATAATATAATATTTATATTTTTTTAATATAGTTTAGCGAAGTTTATATAATTTTAAAGAATATAATATATAATTCTAGTTTTAAGTTATTAATAATAACTTTTAATTATTATATAATTAATAATATTTTATAGATTTATTATTATAATACTTACTTATTATATATTCTAGAAACTAAGGTACTAGAAATTATATATAAAGTATATAATAATAATAATTATTAAATAAAAACTAGTATAATAATATATTTAAAGAATTATAATTATTATTAATTTAGATAATTTTATAATATTAAGAGATATATTACAAGATATATTAAATATATTAAGTATAATTTTATTATATACTTATAATTTTTAAACTTTATTTATATTATATACCTTTTCTAGTTAATTAATATAAACTTTATAAATCTTCTTAATATTACTATATTAAGTTATATCTATATCTTTAATATTATTTATTACTTTATATAATTTATTATCTTCTTTATTACCTAAATAATTAATATAAAAGATATTATTTAGTACTTAAAATTTTTATTTATAATATATTAAATACCGTATACTATTTATTATAATAGAGGTTAATACTTTCTAAATAAAAAATTATAAGAATTTTTATAATAATAAAGTATTTCTATTAACTATAACTCTTTCGGTACTTTAAAGAGTATAGATATAATTAAGATAATAAACTACCTTATTAAGTAGATACTTTATAAGGATTAAGCTTATAATTATAATTAAGATATTTATTTATTAAGAGCTATTAAGATTATTAATATTTAAATAATTCCTTATCTTAAACTAAGCTCTAAAGCTATTATATTTAGTTTAGTATAGGAAATCTTACTTATTATTATTATTCTTTAAATTCTTCTAAATTAAAGTATTTAAGTATAATATAATACTTGTCAGGGACTGGGCACTGGACCGGATCGGTGGCTAGACCGCAGTATGATCGGATTGATAGCTATGAAGGATCTAGCTATGTGGGAGCTGCGAGCTATGTGCGCTCGGCAGATGGCCGCTAGCCGGATCGGGCCTAGCGCCATGGAGCTGCCAGAACCGTGACACTACCTCCCCTTCCAAATAGCAACGTCCTCGTTGCCTCATAAACCCCTCATAGCCCCCCTATCCCCTCAATACGACAGCTATCTATCCATCCATCCTGCATATCGACCAATCAGAACGTCCTCTGCCCGCATCCATCACATCCAGCCATGCAGTGCCCCAAGATTCCAAGCTCTTGCTAAGCTTCCTCTCTCCGGAGGTCCAAATCCGGGCAGCAGCGATGTAGCGACGACGATGTATGGTATGCCTTGTGAAACCACGCTCCGGTGTATCAGATGGGTCATATTAAGCGACGAATGAGGTCTGGATGTCAAAGGATGGGTTGATGTTGGTGGACGGCCTGTCGGGGGATTTAGAATCGAAATGTCGAAAAAATCGAAAAAATCGCGCAGCGATTTGCAAGCAAAAAAATGGTGGCGCTCCACCTGCTTGGCAACGTGACTAGCCCCAATATGGCATAGTCGCCCCTTTGTCAGTGTTGTTGAGCAGTGCTGGTCGTCTGCAGTGGGGAGTCGAACATTGCGCCCGCAGGACTTGGTGGCAGCTTGTGCCTATTCCCAATCCTCATTCCCATATAGATGTCGACCCATGCTCTTGCTTGCCGAGCAGCGCTGATGGTCTGCGGTGGGGAGCGACACATTGCGCCCGCAAAATTTGGTGATACCTTGTTCCTATCCCAAATTCCCCTTGTGTAGACCCTTGCTCTTTCTTTTCTTCTTGTCGGTGTTGATTTTCTATGCAGTTCCCGTCTGCTCAACACTAGATGCCACCGATAGATGCTGTGATCTGGTTCCGGCGCTGGGGATTCCTTCTTCGATTTCTACCTCAACATCAAGCCATTTGCTTCTCGCCCTGCGGGAAAGTCTTTAGGTATTGCATCTGCCTCAACATTAAGCCATTTGCTCGCCCCATCCTTGTGGGAATGCTAGGTCTTTTGATCAATCCGCAACATCGAGCTACCTGCTCGACCCGTCTTCCGGAAATGTTAGGTGTTGAATCCCGCTGAAAGATGTAGGTGTTTTTCTTCTTGTCGGTGTTGACTTATATGCAGTTCCCTTCTACTCAACACTAGATGCTACCGAAAGATGCGCTGATCTGGTTCCGGTGCTGGGGATTCCTTCTTCTTCTTTGCTCGATTGCTGCCTCAACATTAAGCTGTTGCTCGCCCCGTGGGAATGTCTTTAGGTATTGCATCTTAGATCCCATCCTCTCGCATTAAGCCATTTGCTCGCCCCATCCTTGTGGGAATGCTTGATGTATCTAGATCAATCCGCAACATTAAGCTCTTGCTCGCCCCATACAGGAATGTTAGGTGTTGAATCCCGCTGAAAGATGTAGGTTAGATACGACCTCCGCAGATGTAGAGGAAGGATAGCTATCAATATGTCAGGGACTGGGCACTGGACCGGATCGGTGGCTAGACCGCAGTATGATCGGATTGATAGCTATGAAGGATCTAGCTATGTGGGAGCTGCGAGCTATGTGCGCTCGGCAGATGGCCGCTAGCCGGATCGGGCCTAGCGCCATGGAGCTGCCAGAACCGTGACAATACTTTACTAGACTTAATAGTTTATACTTATATTATTAATATATACTATAACTATATTATTAAGATATATAATATAATAATTAAAACTACTCTATAAAGGTATAAGATTAAGATATATAGATATAATAAAGATATTAAATAAATAATATATTAAATTAGTAATATAATTATACTCTTTTAGAAAAATATTAAGAAGTTATAATTTTAATAATATAGTTTATTTTATATTAACGATTATAGTAAATCTTATAATATTTTATTTATCTTATAATAATTTAATAGCTAAGCTATTAAAGATATCTTTTATAATAATTATCTTAAGATTTTCTAGTCTTATATTAATTATCTAATTATTATCTTTATTATCTTTTTATTATAGTAGTAACCTATTAGAGCTTCTTAATAAGTTATTAAAGTATAAAATTTTTTATTATAATATAAGTTATAATTATATAAATAGCGATTAAATCTATAATAATAAGAATTTTATTTATTTTATTTATTATAATTTTATTAGACTTTATAGATTTAGTATAGGCTATCTAATATAAAAGGTTTAATAAATTATTAAGGCTCTTCTTTTTATTACTTTTATATAAAAAGGAAGGTGTAATTAGTAGAGCTAGCTTAATTATAGAATAGCTTAAGTAGTAGGGGTCTCCTACCACTAGAATCGAACATCCTTCTACCCCTGCCAGACGCTATCCACTGATCTTTGCTATCATATAATGGTCAATTAGTACACCAGTAAGCAAAGAGCCAAGCATCAAGTCTTGACTTTAGAGCTTCTTCACCTTCCCGAGACTCACTCTCGGCCGGTTCCCGGGGCTAAAAGATGGCTGGGTGCAAGGGTGGGCAAGCAGGAAGCTTCCTGCTGACAGCCATTCGCTTTCCAACAGGCTGAGCGCGCCCGTTAAAGGCCTGATAACAATAGGTGCAGTAACGTGGTGGTGTCGCAAGACCAACAGCGGGCGCATGATTCTCTGGTGGGCGCATATGTGGCTGCACGAATGCACGAATGCAAGCTTTGAAGATTGCTATTCCTTATCGATTGGCTGCTCACGCCGTCGCTTGCACTACGTACGAATAGCTCGGTGCCAATTGACCGGCCTACCGAACGCAGGCCTGGACTTGATTTGCGTCACTACCTACCTTATCGGTCCTCTGGCTTAAGACAACCCCAACGCTAGCCCAGGACGAGGATGTGGGCAATGACATCGTGCATTCTGCTCCTTCTCTTTCTCTCTCCCCCGTCTGCCCGTCTACCCTTCCTACTTCTTGCCAAGGTACACTTAAAAGCTACCAAGCTTCCCATTTCAACTCAAAGCTGTCGTCGACATGGCTCCAAGCTTGCCATTGCCCGCTGAGACGAGGAGACAACTTAACGAGGATGATCGGCGGTGGCCATTCAAGCTTGGAATGCGCGCTGTGGCCACTCTGTTCGCTTTTATTGCTATGATTTTGTTCGCTACTTGTACCAACTTGTCAAAGCAGAATTATGGTGGTAACGACTGGGTGGACGCGATGCCCTTGGCACCGGTATGTTCAGAATCCTTCGGAATATTTGCAGCCTTATTGTTTCACGGTCGTCTTCGCGCTTCTTGAAACAGCTGCAGCTGGTGCAATGTTCAGATGGATCTTCTAGGATCTCGTGCTAACAGGTTCCTTTACAGGTCCTCCTTGCTCTTGTCTACGATCCCCTGGTCATCTTTCTCACCATTTACCACCGCCATGGCCGCCCCATTCACCCTGGTTGGCACGTTGGTGTGGACCTCTTCGTCTGGGCCCTGGCCGTTCCCGCGATTGTATTCTCTATTGGCGACGGATGGTTCTGGTACTGGCAGCCTGTCCTACTCGACTTCGATGGCTTCGTGCCATGCGACGATTGGAACTTCTGGAGCTACCAATGCAATCCACTCATTTACACCCTGGGAAAGATGGAGATTGCGGCCAATGTATTCCTGGGCTTGATCCTGTGAGTACCTCGGCATGCGAAAGCTCGGCACGAGCATGATTTTGTCAGCTCTGCTAACGTTAAGCTACCTAGCATCATTCACTTTATACTATTCGTCTTCGCCTGTATCGCAACCCACAAGTGGCGGAAAGCCAGTAAGCGTGCTGCAACCGAGCGACGCAATATCGAGCTACAATACCACCGTAGCCCTGCAGAGCATATGGAGCAACAGCCGCCGGCCTACACTCCGTCATCAGCTGCCAGCCAGGAGGAAAATCCTTTCAAAGATCCTGTACATAACGCAGGTCCAAGCGAGGACGAGAATCCCTTCAAGGATGCGGAGCGTGGCGCGGTGAAGTACTCTTAATGCTGTAATGGACAATGGAGAGGCAGTCAGATCGGTTCAGAACGAATAGGGTTCTGAAAGTTTGGGGATCGATGGGAATAGTGGTTACGATCTGGCGTTCGGTGGCATCTGGGTGTTGTGATATCACCAGCACAAGCAGACAGATTATCTCTGAATATGTATCAAATGTATCTGAAAGATCAGGCTTATGAGATGTTGGTAAAGACGCATGAGAAATTGAAACCTTTCCGGATTGTCGATCATCATACTGTCTCTGTAGTCCCGCTCGCAGCAATATAGACAAAATAGCAATTAATTGAATCTCCAACGTGGACGGGCTTCCCTGAGTATCATAAATAACCATTCGATAGGTTACGAGGTAGCTTGTTGTGAAGGAAGGATTTGACGCACGTGTACCCTTGTCCATGAGTAAATCTGGGGAAGGCGCTAGCGGCGTGTGCTTGCTTTTACCAGGAACGTTTCTCAACCCTCCATATGCAAGGTCTGCATCGCTCACCCTCGGCCTTCATATCTACGCGATAAAGAATAATTGGTTGAGCGTACAGTATCGTTAAACGTCATGGGATTCACTTAACATGCGCAAAACCTTCGAATCTGCCCCGCCACCATTAATCACACTCTGAACAATGGCTACGCCTACACCAAACGAGCGACTAGCTAGCTACACAGCTAGTCGACCTTTAGTTCTCTCCATGGCCAAAGTCCTCCTCATGGGCCTCCTACCTGTCATACGCGCCATACCAATGTCCCTTAACCCGTTCCACGTGCTCGTCGAAGACACCGAACCCCCCATGTCCCCACAAAAACCCACACTATGGATCTACCTTGCCGTAGCTATCGCCTTGGTACTTCTAGGAGGAGCATTCGCCGGTCTTACGATTGCTTTGATGGGCCAAGTACGCTCCCACAAATATTGTAAGCTTAGGGGCAGGAAATACGCTAACAAGGTCTAGGACGAGATCAATTTACAGGTCATAAAGACGTCTGGAGAGGGTTCGGAGAGAGGCCATGCGGCTAAGGTGCTGAGGCTGCTGAACAGGGGGAAACATTGGGTTCTGGTTACCTTGTTGCTGGGTAATGTCATTACGAATGAGACGCTGCCTATTGTGCTGGATCGGTCTCTGGGTGGTGGATGGCCTGCTGTGCTGGGTAGTACGGTCTTAATTGGTATGCTAAGGCTATTCATCCCCCATCTCATTTGGTGGATCCTGACTGGCCGTAGTCATCTTCGGTGAGATCATTCCTCAATCGATCTGTGTCCGCTACGGTCTACCAATTGGAGCATGGATGTCATCCCTCGTCTTGATCCTTATGTATATACTTGCGCCAGTAGCATGGCCTACAGCGAAACTCCTCGATAGGCTTCTGGGAGAAGACCACGGTACAACATACAAAAAGGCTGGGTTGAAAACACTTGTAACACTGCACAAAAGCCTCGGTGAAGCTGGGGAGCAATTGAACGAGGACGAAGTCACGATTATCAGTGCAGTCTTGGACCTGAAAGCGAAAGCTGTCGGGGATATTATGACTCCCATGGACAACGTCTTCACTCTATCTGCGGACACTGTACTCGATCAAAAGACCATGGAGTATATTGAAGGTGCAGGCTTTTCGCGAATACCAGTCCACTCACCCGAGAACGACCAGAACTTTGTTGGTATGCTGCTGGTTAAGATTTTGATAACATATGATCCGGAAGACTGCAAGAGAGTCAGGGACTTCGCCTTAGCTACGCTGCCGGAAACAAGAGCTGAGACTAGCTGCTTGGACATTGTCAATTTCTTCCAGGAAGGCAAATCTCATATGGTTCTAGTTTCAGAGTATCCAGGGGACGACCACGGCGCGCTAGGCGTTGTGACCCTGGAGGACGTCATTGAAGAGCTTATTGGCGAGTAGGTATACCTCTATTCAACAAGATGAATCTTTTACTAAATGGTATGCAGAGAGATCATCGACGAGTCTGACGTCTTTATTGACGTCCAGAAAGCTATTCGTCGTACCAATGTGGCACCCAAATACAGAGTCCCCAGCAGAGTCCCCAAAGGCAAAGTGGTTACAGATCCGGACGACACAATCGCCGATGTGGAAGAGAACCTCATTGATCTAAGCGAGGATAACAAAGAGCCCCAACAGGCCATGCGCCGGCATCCAACTAGTGACGGCCATATCGCTCGAGTGAATGGAGTGCTGTCCGACCTCGGCAGCCCACCAAGGGTGCAGAACGCTCTACGACGCAGTTCAAGCACCGCAATCGGTTCCGATCGCGAGGGTCCAGAGAGAAGAGGCTCGAAAGGAGATGGGCACGATAAATTCAAGAATCTGGGGCCATCGAATCTTGCCAGCAGGCCTCGACAGACGCGATACAATACAGTCAAGATTAAGCCTGGCGGTGGCCTGGCAGATGGTATCAGTATGCGATCGCAAGATACCCCTACATCTGTTACACCTCGAACCCAATCAATTACAGCACAAGGAGGCACTGCAGCCAAGGGAGGCATTGGTGCCGGTCTCGTCGGTGCCGGGAAGGACGCAAAAGACGGCGTGCTCGCTCTGCAAGCAGGTTACGGCACCATCAACTCCGGCTCACCCCCAAGTCCCAAAAATTCACGCAAAGGCAACCTAGCCGCTCTCGCCGAGAACGGCACGGAGGGGTCACGCCAGCCCAGCCCGGAAGATCACCGCTCGGGGCTAAAAGAAAGTTCACGCACAGCATCCCAAGACACAGTTGGATCCATGCACTCGGGGGTCTTCTCACCCAAAATGAAACGAAGACCAGCTCGGTCGGGGAGTATAACTGAAAATATCATCGATGCTGGGGGTTTTAAGAAGACTGTTCTGGAAATGACGAGTAGTTCCGACGACAACGAGAACGGAGGCGCTACGATTCAGGATGAGGGTGTGTTTGATGGTAATGGTAGTGAGGGGAAGGAGAATCACAAGCATGGATCTTCGGGCGGTGGTGGAAAGAAGAAGAGGAGGAGGAGGAAGAGAAAGGGAGGCGACGGGGCGGGAAATGCGGAGAGAGAGGCGTTGCTATGGGATGGGAGGGATTGAACGCTGGTGGTGTCCCGGGTCTGTGTGTTATTAATAGAAGGCATGAACTTGCTTCGTGAGGACTCAAAGTGAGTTTGCGTGCGGTTCATCAATGTTATTACAGGAGGGAGGTTTTTTATCTAAGCGGTACTATTGATCGCTTCATCACTAAGGCATGGAAAAGTACGATACGGCATGGCATGGATTGTACATAGATCTGGCATTCGGGTTTGTTCATTATCATCTGCTCCTTTGGAGCTTTATGGTTCAAAATAGATACTTATCAGCATGCTCACTTAGGAAGAAAGTATCTTAGATTAAGAATTCGATGGCAGCACGAGTGTTGTTGGTGTTTTAAGTCCACGCTTAGCTGCTGAGGTATGTTGCATGGCTCTCGTAGAATAGCAACACTTGAACAGGTTGTTCCGCTACTTGTCGCTCCTACATATGATACCATTTCTTGCAATATCGTTCATGTTTCTTCCTAATCTAGATGACAGATGTTCGCAGACTTGTGAAATGCGTATAAATGATAGGTAGTCGGTCCGTTGCGACTTCCGTTATGAGTAGGTCACTGTCGTGGCCATGTTGCCTGCGGCTTGAAAAATGTCGGCCAAGCTTGCCGTCCGCCATTTTGGTGTGACGTTATTGAATTTTCCTGCAACAAATCGTTCCCAAGCGCAAAAATCATGTCAGGCGTAGGCCAAGACATGATCCTTGATAGAAGATCGACAACGCCTTGTATCAATCGTTCGGACACCTTAGAACGAAATTTGGAACTCTTCAAATACATAATTGTCGAAATCAACGCATATCTTCTGTGCAAGTTTGAGGGCGGCATCACTATGCCAAATTCCGAGTCTAATCCTCCGAAATTGTCCTGGAGTATCTTCTTCCTGCCACCCCGGGAATCTAAACACTTGGTGTTGGGAGGAGATTTCTATTGCCGCTGAACTTTTCGTCTTCAGTTGTTTGAAAGTGCGTGGACATCGCAGACTACAGTCGCTACTACAATACGTGAGTACATGAACAACTGAGGGGGCCAGACTGTTGTACCGTTCTATGTAGGATTCCCGATATTCTTCGTTCCCACAAGACTTGCACCTTGGGTAGACGCCGACTTTGAGCAAAATGCGCTCAAAGATCATACTCATTTCGACGCGCCGGCCAGGAAGAAAAAATCGTCTAAAATCAATTGTCCGTTCGATGTCGCTGTCTTGAGTGTTGGATCGTAAAGCGTACTCTTTTCGTGTGATTTTCCGATGTCCTGGACACTGGCGAAATCGTGCCTCAAGCACAGCTTCGAAAACCTTATTCATTAGCCAAATGAACAAATGGGACACCCAAATCTAATCTCACCTCCCAGGAGTCAATGAATTCTAAATGGAAAGGCGTGACTCGCCCAAGAGCGTCCTCAAGTATCACAGGATCCTGCGTCCAAAACTTGTCCAATTGAGCCGGTATTTGGCCCTGTAGCACAAGGATGGCGTTATAGGTCATGATGTTGATGCGCCTGAGAGGCCAGACCAATTAGCCGTCATTGAGTCTTATGAGCAGGCAACACAAAATTGTGGACGGACCTTATTGTCTGCAAGGAGGATAGAACCTGCGCTCCAAGTTTGCTAAGGTGGTCCCTAACGCCTTATTCAGCTCGTGGCACTAGCTGTGAATGCAGCTCAACCCACACGTCAATTCTTGAGGCCAGCTCTTGAACGCCCGAGACCGTTTTCTGGAGCATGATCCACATCTGACCTATACGACTCTCTATACACGTAAGAAGTGTTGTTTGTTTAGCTGAAGTGGTTGCAGATTCTCGGTCGGATATTTCCAGCCGGGAATGAAGGTTCGTCTCGCTCAACTTAGAAAGGTGCCTGCTCAAGTCAATTCATGGGCAACACGCTTATGTGAATTAGGAATACATACAAGGCAGCCGAGGTTAGAAGCATATTGATGAAAATGCAGTGCGCATGAAGCTCCACCCTGAATTTTGGCAGGTCATCCTTCTCAAATGCCTGCCACCTCAGCTTCAAAGTTGTATCTCTGAATATGTTATTCGAGCCTCCAGCCTGCAGACTCCTCTCGAACTTCTTTGTCCTTTCCTTGTATTTCATGATGCATTCCCGACATTGCTCCACGCATTGACTGGCAGTCCGGTCTAGTGCATTCAGCTCGCCAGAGCGATTGAATGTTGTGAAGACCTCTTCGACTTGTGAGAGTGCATGCTCAAGGCTTGAAAGTTCACGAGTTATAGCTTGGTATTCTGCTGAAGCTCCGCGGCTATCGTCGAGCGACTTCGCGAGGTTCTTGATGAGAAGGCTGAGGGTGATAATGTCGCCAACGGAACCGAAGGTGATGGGCATTGCTGATAGTAGGTGCTTTGGTCATGATCGAGGTCAAGGTTGAGAAGTTTTCGTCAGGCAGCGAGGAAGGTGGCTGATCTAGTGGGCATTGTAGTGTGGAAGTGGCTATGCAGGCCTCATGAGTGACTGCGGAAGAAGCATTATCGGCCTTGGCAGAGATTGATTGGATGGCGTGTTTGGCAATGGAGTTCAAGGTCGAAGTGACGCGAGCAATTTTAATGTATGGAATGTCAGGAATGTGCAGCGGGCTTAGGAAAGCACCCTTAAGATTATAAGATTTAAATTCTTGCAGTGTGCTAACGCTACCCATGATAGCTTTACAATCAGAAACTGGGGGCCCAGGGCATGACTGCCATTCAGGGAATCATGAAGTAAGCCCCGAAGTAGAACCAATGCTATGCTGCGTAATCATGCCTCGTCGTCTTATCATTCAAACATTGCCTGCACTAAAATCAGCAAAACCTTCTCTGAACAATAACGTTATCTTTATTGTCAGATCATACCAATGACCACCATAAACCTCAACCTTCCATCTCTTGAACCTCTTGCTCCTTCACCACTGCACTCATAACCACACAAGCCATCATCTAAAACCATGGTACTACTCTTCCAGCCCCAGCTTTGACTGAAATTGAACAGATCTGGTGCGCTTTCATATACACTAAGCATCCTACCACCCTTACTAGGACTATAGATTTTGAAGTAGGTCTTGATGGTAGGCCTTCCATCAACATACGTAGGTAGAGTAGGGAAGCTGTTGTGCGTGGATTTAGATTCGCGATTATTGCCATAGATAGGATCTGGATTTTCATCGTCGGAATCGTTCAGTGGAGAAGCATTGTAAGCGTGATGCGTGGGTGATTGGGATGACTTAGTCAGTGATGAAGTATCATCACGTGTACTACCGCCACCTCGAAGGAGATTGCTGATTGCCGTCGCTCGAGAAGGTTGCTCTGTGGCAATCAAAGTGGAATCTGGATCGGTGCCGGAAGTGCTGGTATCTTCATCTAGTAAGTCTCCTCGTGACTGCCGGCGGTTGCGATTGTTGCGTCGCATGAGCATCTCCATCTGGCCAATACGTTCATCAACACTGCTGGTGTGTGTATCTTCATGACCTTCTTTCTCTTTAGCTCGGTGCAAGTAGACGCCCAATTGGGTGTTCTTTGTTGTCTCGACTTTCTGGATATAGACATTCCACAGACTACCGGCATACCAGACTGTACGCGAGTAGACTCGTTTCTTTTCCTTGAGATTCCGTGGATTAGGAAACTCTGCTGCAAAGCGGAAAGGCGGGTAATGGGTGTATGAGACAGGTGGGATTGGCTCGTTCTGATCAGCTGTTGATGGGCGCTCGTTTGCGGAGGCTGTGAAATCAGATGCCCACTGAACGTCTACTGGATCAATGGAAGCGGAAAGACGGGAAATGAAGGGCCGACTCGTACTTGGAGCGGCGTACAGCGAGGTATCCGGGTTTGCTCCTGTAACGGAGGTTGAGTCGACATTGGGGATCCAGAACTTGCGTGGCTTTCCATTGCCGTCCCAGCTACCAGACTCCATCTCCTCTTCATCCTCTTGATCTTCGTAAGTGCCTGTATCGCGCTGCTTTCCCTTGCCATTGGAGACCTCACGCGCTTCGACCTCTTCATGAGATTGAGCTTCTTGGTTTTCCACAGACTCGTGACTGACTCCAAGTTCCAAGCTAAGCTCCGGAGCATTGACGACTCTCTGACGGAGTTCCATTTGCATCCACAAGGCATCATTGATCACTTTCTCGGGCATGAGGGGCAGTCCAAGCACGTCACGCTGCGTCCGAATCTTTTGCAATTGCTCAAAGCTTAAATGGATGTAGTGGATACCTTCATCGAGAAGTACCAGCAGAGCAGCAATATCAGGATTGGTGTACAAAGCTAGCCATGAATCGTACGCTTCAGGAATTTGCCGACCAACATGTGTTGAATTGCTTCGGTAAACTTTATCGAAGCGTATTGCAAGAAAACTCATGGAGTCCGATGGTGGTCGTTTAGGCTTTCCGTTGGCCTCAAGCAGACCAGCCTCAATCGCTTGTAGCTTCAATTTCCGATCCAAAACTCTTTTGGCAAGGGCCCATCTTTCCCATTCACCGGGCACGAAGAATCCATCACCACCAATTATTTCTCTAGTTATCTCGCCCGGTATGTCGTCCCAGAACCTGAGAGGCATTTCCCAGCCCTCCCGGCAGAGCATGGCCTTCGCCGTAGCCAGGATACGGTCCCCATTCTTTCCGTAGTAATTACTCGTAACGAGTCGTATCAGAGAGCCTATCTTAGCTGGGGTCATCTGACGAAGAATTGATGTCACACTAGCATCGATCAAGTCTGCCATCTCTAGCCAACAGCCCGTGGCAAAGAGCCCAATGGCCTCCCTGTCCTCTTCGGAAGGCACATTGCACCCATATAGTCTCTTCAGAGAGAGCTCAAATGCGGCTTGTGTGATGTTGGAGTCAATTTCATCGGGATGTATGGAAATCTCTTTGGATGAGCTTTCAAACCACGGTTCTGAAAGAGCGGATGCAAAGAACGGCGCTCGATCGAGTAATAGCCTATGGAGAGGATATCGTGTGCCGAAAGCATGCACCGTGATGTCAGAGTGTCTGCCACTCAGCAAACCACGGTTGTAAAGATGGTGTGGTAGGGGTGCTGTCTCGGCTGAAGAGGCCCTTGTATATGCGGTACCACTCGGGGTCCTAATGTATGATGCATGCCTCGAAGCTATAGGGGTAGCCTCGTGGCCAGCAAATAGGCGTGTCAGCGCCGTTGGTGTGCTCGTTCCTCGTCTTTCTGTCGACGTTGTAGACTCTACCGGTATAGATGGATCATCCACATCCTTCTCAGCCCTTGGTATCCTAGTCTTACGAGATAAGGACTGATTATCACTTTGATAGTGGACAGCCTTCCTGCTGCTACTAGGATTTGATATAGTCAAGGCCGACAATGGGTGGGGTGAGTGCACTGGGGATGGAGAGCTCATTGACGCTTGTGCTTGATTTGAGGAGATAGAGGATGTGGGTGGGCCGGAGGAGAATATTGATCGGTTCGGGGTATTGAACAAGGACGGCTGATTTGTTGAGGGGCCAGGAACAGTGATGTGACTTGGAGCAGCTAGATCAAGCTCCGGGGCTGAATTGGGTTGATGTCGTGGTGGTGGACGAGGTGAGAAGATGGATGCTTCAGCTATACCAGGTGAAGGAGAATCACGAGCAGGCGTTGACGAGGGGAAGCTCCACGTAGGGACCTGAACGTGAGGAAGATGGCTGGAGTGATGGGTGTTCAAATCAGCAAGGAGGTCGTGTATCCCATGTGACGACACCTCTGGCTCATCTGCTGACTCTACCATGTTGAGAAATCGCATCGAAGACTGTCCAGGCTTCAGGCAGGCAGGATCGGTGTACTGTGATGAATCAGAAGGAGCGCTTTAGAACAATGTCGAATGCTCCCATGTTGCACTGTTGGCCCATCGGGACTATCAAGGTTGTGATAGACAGGCTGTTTAGGCTTTCTGTAAAGCTTGAGCCTGACCTTACTGGTGGGGGTTGAGCCCTACAGGTGATGAGCCCTAATTCTACGGCCCGAGCGTGCCCTAGAACTAAACCTAGATCTACTGATAAAACCAAACCGCGTCATTTGCTAGCAGCAGGATTGTCTCACCATAAAGTATGATTCTTTTGCCGCTAGACAATCTTTGTGTTGACGTGCATGCACTAGTATTATTCATGCGATTATTAATTCAATTGTAGCTTCGTAAGAATGTTATAAATGTCCATGAGACTGTCTCGCTCTCTACTTCTGTATATAATAACAAAGCTTGCAATTGACCTTTCTGTGCCTTAGAAATTCCACTCCATTGACCAATCATGCCTCAACATCATCATAATGTTGCGGAGTCTGAGCATCAGGACTTCACAGGCCAGAATATTGTCAATGAACCAGCCAAAGGGATTAGCTACTTTACTCCTGCCCAGGTTCCCCCTGCAGGTACCGCCTCGGATCCACAACCTGATGGCGCCCCAATCCCAAAGTTGTTCCAGCCTCTCAAGCTGCGAGGCGTGACGTTGCAAAATCGAATCATGGTACGCTTTTCTCCAATTGCCATACTGGCTTTGCTTTAACTCCATTGTAGCTTTCTCCATTGTGCCAATATTCTGCAGAGAACGGCCATCATACAGCGTGGCACTTCACTCATTTGGGTGGTATTATTCAACGTGGTCCAGGGCTCACAATGGTCGAGGCCACTTCAGTGACTGCAGAAGGCCGAATCACCCCTGAAGACTCAGGACTGTGGCTTGACTCACAAATGGAACCATTGAAGAAAATTGTGGAATTTGCGCACAGCCAGGGTCAGAAGATTGCCGTCCAGTTGGCTCACGGTGGGCGTAAAGCATCCACTGTTGCGCCATGGTTGAGTCCCGGAGATGTCGCTACTAAGGAGGTATGCGGATACATAGTCGCCATTATCATCGAAGATCTAATGCTATGACAGGTGGGCGGCTGGCCCGACAATGTATATGCCCCAAGTGCCATCCCGTACAGTGATAGATTGCCGCATCCCAAAGAGATGACGAAAGCGGATATTGAAAACGTGAAGAAAGCATGGGTTGCCGCAATCAAGCGGGCACTTGCGTGTGGCTTTGACGCAATCGAAATTCACAACGCTCAGTAAGGGCTAGAATCCCGGTACATCTAAGAACCAAGCTCACCACGGGTTTAGTGGATACCTCCTGCATTCTTTCATTTCTCCTGCCAGTAACCATCGCACGGATGAATATGGCGGCAGCTTTGAGAATCGGACGCGTCTCACGCGCGAGATCGTTGAATTGGCAAGAAAAACCATACCCGAAGATATGCCATTATTCCTCAGAATCTCGGCAACAGACTGGCTTGATGAGGAGCCCAGTATCAAAGAGAGCTGGAAAGTTGAAGATACTGTAAGATTAGCAGAGACACTGGCGGATCTGGGAGTCGATCTTCTGGATGTGAGTTCGGGAGGGCTGCATCCCAAGCAGAAAGTCAAGACTGGCCCAGGCTATCAAGCTCCTTTCGCAAAGGCTGTCAAGGAGAAGTTGGGCGACAAGCTGGCCGTTGGCACCGTTGGTTCCATCACCAATGGAAAACAAGCGAATCAGCTTCTCGAGGAGGGTTTGGACTTAGCCATTGTGGGCAGGATGTTTCAGAAGAACCCATCTACCGTCTGGACTTTTGCTGAAGAGTTGGGAATTCAAATTAACGTAGCTAACCAGATTCGCTGGGGCGTCGGCGGAAGACCTGGTGGTCCGAAACCAACCGGAAAATTATAGAGTGCTGACAAGGAGCATGTACATGTAGCCAGATACCTAGATCATTTCAACAACCCTCGTATTAGAGGAATAGAGATATAAAGTAGGAACTTCAGGTATCTTGTAGCACCTAATGCAACTTCAATATCCAGCGATAGAATCTATATTTTATAGCAATAATGTAGCACGAATACAGGTTCGAACCTTAGCCCTGGAATAGTTCTATCCTACCCAAAAGACCTTAAAGCCAGGACCAAAAAGTTCAACATCATCATCCACTGTTAGCAAGGTATAGAACACCACAAGCTCTTTAGCAATTTCGCATGTTCTAATCTCTTCATACACCTATCCCCCAAGCTTTTCGGACTGTTGCAACTATCCACCTAACCTCGTCTGTCTCTACCCGCCACGCTCCTCCATCTCCATCTCCAACAACCTCTCTTCCACATTCACCTCCCCTCCTGACAACAATGGACCACTCGCGCGACCCCTGCCCCTGGGTAGCGCTCAGCGATTTCGGTGGCGCCTTCTGCATGGGTGTACGTCCTCGCTCCTCTGTCTCCTACCCCACCCTCTTGGCCCCCCAAAGCTCTCCTCCATATTACCCTTTCCCCCTTCCCACCATTTCCTACACACCCAACTAACGAAAGAACAGGGCATCGGCGGCGCAGTCTGGCACGGCGTAAAAGGCTTTCGAAACTCCCCCTACGGCGAACGACGCATCGGCGCCGTCACAGCCATAAAAGCGCGAGCACCAGTCCTGGGGGGCAATTTCGGGGTATGGGGGGGTTTGTTTTCGACGTTTGATTGTGCGGTCAAGGGGATACGGAAGAAGGAGGATCCGTATAATGCTAGTACGTTTCCCTAGAATGTATGGCCAGAATCTAAGAAGAGGGGGAAAAGGAAGGTGGAGGTTGTTTTGTATGCGACAAGGACGGGGCTGATATATCGGTGTGCGATAGTCATAGCAGGTTTCTTCACCGGAGGCGCGCTCGCCATCCGCGGTGGTATGAAAGCAGCACGGAATTCAGCGATCGGCTGTGGGATTTTACTTGCGGTGATAGAAGGAGTGGGGATAGGGATTCAGCGGATGATGGCCGAGAATACACGATTAGATGTACGTCTCTTCCTCTCCCCCAAAATCCTTCCCTTACCTGCAACTCAAACTATACTAACCACCTCTCCTCTTCTTATACAGTTACCGGCGCCTCCCCCTCCTTCACCGTCCCCAGCCTCATCAACAGACTCCAGCTCACCAATGCTCGCATGACGAACCCATCCACATTTCCGCATACTATACTCCACTCAGCCAGCATATGGCGCATTTTATATTCCCAAGGAGGTGGAATACTACGGGTCTGTCTACTTGTACTAGTTCTTACGGGTTGAGCAAGGGCATTTGCATAGCGGGTTGAATATCATTGGTGTAAATAAGAATCCATGTTCTGGCTCCAGGGCTCTTTAAACAGCGTTCGCTGCTAGGATGGATTTACGGGCGTAGAAGGATCTAATTGGTGGGAAACTTAGATGAATGGACATTTGATACAATTGTGCTACGCATGAACTCTCCTATTGTTTGAGGTCCTTCGATTTTCGATGCCTATTGCCGGGAGGAGTCAATGCGAAAGCCCAGTCAGCGGCCCGAAGAATTTTTATTTTACGCTGGATGCTGGAAGAAGGGAATATTTTCCGTAGATGGTTCACGATATATCTGCTTCATACGGCATAATCTGGTATGTTACAGATCTATGAACTTGAGTTCCTTATATACGAGGTAACCATTACCTCTTCCTACATATACAAGAATAAAACACACTTTCGTGATGAAACAGCATGCAGTCACCAAATACAGCAAGCTCAGAGTCACCACCCCTCAACCGGCCTCATTCTCACCTTCACTCCCTCCTTAGGCCTCGTAGTAATCCCACCCTTAATCTTCATCTTCGAAGGGTAATCCGGATCTTCAAATTCGAATTCGAATTTGCCAACCAAGGCGGCCAGCAAAGTCGCAAATTCAGCCAGCGCAAACTGCTTGCCGATACAAGACCTTGGTCCCGCCAAGAATGTCAGATTTGCGTAAGCGCTTTCAGCTCCTCCTCTGTTTGCTTGACCAGGCGCCATCCACCGTTCGGGATCGAACTTTTCGGCCTCAGGACCCCACATGGACACAGCAGTGTTGACGGCCCATGGTGGGATTATGATTTTGGTACCTTTAGGGACAGATTGGCCTAGGATGGTTGTGTCATGTGCGGCTTCTCGCAGAGTAAGAGGAACGATGGCCCAGAATCTGAGGACTTCATGGCATACTGCATGTAGGTAGTGACATTGACTGAGCAGCCCCGCTGTTATCGTGTCCGAATCGTCGTCAATGCTCGGAAGATGAGTACGGACGTCTTCGCGTAGGCGAGCTTGTATCTCAGGATACTGGCAAAGCGAGTAGAATGCCCAGGTCAGAGATGTTGCCGTGGTCTCGTGACCAGCAGCGAGAAATGTCATTAATTGGTCGACGAGGTTATCCGTAGTGAACTGCCCTGATTTGATGGCTACGGACAATATGTCTTTATCAGTGGAACCCTGGAGACTTGGCTCTTGCACCTCTTTCTCGGTGAGCTTGAGCTTTTCTTGCTTTCCGCTTATCAACTCCCGGCAAATCTTTCTAATGGTCTTTGCAGCTCCGGCCATCGTCTCATTATGGGCGAAGGGAAGGGATCGCACAAACCACAGCGGCAAGAAGAAACTCATCAGGCCAAGGAGCTGCTGGCCACTTGTTGGTTGGAAGACTTTTTGATATGTTCCGTAGAGTTCAGAGTCTGGATTGGCGATAGCATCAAAATTTTTACCCATTCCGGCGATGCCGATGATGTCCAGAGTAGCGCGACTTGTCCAAGTACTGATCTCAACCACAGGAGCATCGTTGAGGCTCGTGATTGTTCCCTTGCTCTCATTTTCGATCCACGAAGTCAACGCACGAACCAGCTTGCTGGATAAGGCCCAGAAAGTAGGATGTAAGTCTCTGATATGGCGGGTCTCAAAAGCCGGATCCAGTGATCTACGTTGCCTCTAATCATAACAGATGTCAAACTAGATTATCCACGGCGCCATAGTTGGTCATACCTTGTGCTCTTCTCCCTCGGCCAAGAGAACACCAACCCCCAGAATTCTCGACAACCCATGCCTTGTCATAGCTGGCTTTATGAATTCATAACTCTTGGTTGATAGAACCTCTTTAAACGCTTCATGCGTCGTTGGGAGGATCCTCTCTTGGTTCAATAGGGTCCTATACCTGATCAATCCATCATTGGGGACCTCTTTAAACCACCGTCGTTGTGGATGACCGGTGGACTCTTTCGCTATGGTTGCAAAATGGCCGTTCAGGAATGACGCGCCCTACCACCCAGTCATTAGCACAATGAACGCATGGGACTCAAATGTTGCACGTACTGGTGGTTCAGGCAAATGGCGTAATGGACTGACGAAGCGTGGCCATATTATGGCCTGCCATGTAATAACAGCGGTGCATTCTACTAGTAAAACTAGAAGAAAGGTTGCTATAAAGTAGGATGAAGGAGAATACTGAGGAGCAAGCCGCAGAAGGCCAAAGGAGCCGGCAAGAGAGCTTATGGTTATAAACTGCCAAGGGACATCCATGGTGAAATTGGCAGTTTGTCGAAGCGCGGCGTATTTATGAGCGTCAAGGGCTGGATGGTCAGATATTATCGTGTTAGCCAAGTGATGCAGATAAAGGTAAAACGGCGAGTACGGATAGTGACCTGAGCACGGGGTAGAAATAGGCTGCAGAGGATCGAGTGAGGACAACGGGTTGGATGCAAGATGTATATACATACAATTGTGGTATGTGCGTTCGTATACTTTGGGGGTACAATCATCCTCCGCAGGAAGTGAACTGCACGATTTTTGGTCCGGCATGAGGTCGCATTTGAAGAATAGTTGGTAGCCTACCTTAGCTAAGGCCACCATTAGGAAGCCATGAGGCAAGTGGGGTGGGCCGCTCGAAGCGTCATCATACACAGTATACTCGGATGTCGGAGAAAACGGCTTCCGTGATCCCGTGATCTTAGCGTAAAACGGTCAATTAGATGCCGTTTTCGTCCGTATCCGTACAGTCAGCGCGCGTTCCTGCATAAAGCTGCGTTCCATGGTAACAGGGTCTGTCCAATGGATCCTGACGTTCTTCTCCGCCAGCAAGCATCCGAGTGTCGAAACATCAGAGAACGAACTTAGTCGAGTTAATGAGGGGTAGCATGGCGGCCGGTCTGGAGGAAAATCATTAACGATATTACACATCATGGTCATATATGATTCTATTACTGACGTCTATCATTATATCGTACATATGCATTAGTATATCCAAGACCCGACAAATATGCTCGTTACATAGATTGTCATCAGAGAATACTGGAATTCGAAATAGCCGTTGGAGAGCTTATTCCGGATATACTTTGAGGACTCTTTGGGATAGGCCACATTCGTGATCGGATCTCGCTCGAGCAAATCTTCGTTATCCGCAACGGTGGGAGGCTTGAGCGCGTAGATAATCGGCGTCCAAGTTGCTGAGACGTACACCAACCAAGATACCGGGGGCCAGAAAGCATGTGTCAGGAGACAGATCAATCTTTCATCCGTGGTTGGTTGCCTGCTACATCTCACAGAGCTAAGAATGACTGCGGCAAAAACGAAAAGGATGTATGTCAGATGAAAGCCACCAAGGTAGTTCCATAGAATAACTTTAAGCCTTTTAGAGACCGGTGCTCGTTCTCGAGGGTTACGCTCTTTCAACTCAGATTTGAGGCTTCCCGTAGGTTTGAAAGATGTTGCTTGACCGCCAAGCCAAGAGGGTAAAACGAACACGCGAAGCATCGTGATAGCATGGTCTAGACGGAGATTGTCAGCCACTGATCTTGCTCAGACTTAAGTGATAATGACATACATGGTGCCATCCACACTATCGCTCTGGTTCCCCTTTGTCCATTTCTGTACCCAGCTGGTAAGAAAAGAGACAATTCGCAAATTCGATTCAGTGTGAATGCGAGCCAACATCCTCGAATCAGCCACCTTAGTTGATTGCTGGTTGCATATGCCACCATCCTTCCCCCAGATATCAGGACTCCTGGCAACGAGAACATAGATATGGTAAGGAAAATGTTGAATAGAGTGACGATGGCGTACAGGAGGCCAGATATACGTTGGGGAAATGTCAGACTGCGTGTCTCCGAGCCCCAGAGCGAGAAATGAAGTCGCCCTGCAGTTTGCATTGTACCGACCGTCTGCCATGAGTGTCAGCAAAGCACATAGGGGCGGTAACTGCGCAGCATGGTTACCCATCTAGTCCTCTGCTTGATGTGACTTCCGTAATCTCCAGGAACTTGTCCGTACTGGAGACCCTCATGAATGTATGCTGTTCGCCATCCTCGACCGAGTAGAAGTGTAGAGCACAATACATCTTCAGCAACTGAACCCTCTGGTATCTGGCCGATAGTATTGAGCGCACGACGGCGAACCACGTATCCAGATCCAGTGCACCAGGCGACCCCCAAAGCGTCCTTGATCGGTTCCGAAATGTGAGCAAAGAAGTCTAGTCCTTGATAGAGAGGGTCGTTTGGTGGAACGTTGTAAAACAGCTTCCGAGAATTAGCATACGAATGCGTGCCCAATTCAAATATCAATGATGTACCTGAGGAGGACAAGCCAGCCCACATCTCTCATCAACAAGCATATGAGGTAAGATTGCCCTCAGCCATTCGGGTTGAGGAATCATGTCAGCGTCCAGCGCTGCAACAAATTCTCCTACCTCGCCGTTCGTTGTCATAGTCTCCTTAAGACCAAAATTTAGGTTGCCAGCTTTGAAATGATGGGGCACTCCTGGAATCTTCTCTCGCGTTCGGTAATACAGATTTGGGTATTGCCTATTGAGCGCAATTACTGACCGGAATAACGAAGAAGAACTGCCGTCGTCCAGGACGAAAACGCGGAAACAGTCGGCTGGATAGTCTATAGAGCATGCAGCGCGGACGGTGTTGAGTATTGTATCCTCATCTTCGCCGCAGGTCGTGATAAGCACATCGACTACAGGCACAGTGTTCCCTTTCAGGCGCAGTTTTTGTCGACCCCGAGACTTCAACACAAACACAGACCACAATGAGTTGAGTAGGACTGGCGTAGCCGATGCCATCTCGACGAGTATGAAGATCCAAGCTGCTGGATAGATTGTATGGTTTGCTCTTTGAGCTGCAAGGGTAGTGTGTATTCGAAAGGCAAAGTACAGAAGATAGCTGAGGAATGCAGACATTACCAGAACAGAAGAGAAGAAGTACAGGCATCGTTTCCATGGTTTCAGAAAGTCTACATCATCTCTTGAAGCCAAAGACTCAATGAGGTACCGTTGTGAAAGACGTGAGTTGAGAGCGACCGTCGAGCTGGACGACTCGCTTGAAGGATCATATATCTGACGATTGTGAATCAGCTATTGCTGCGCTGACAATTTCCAAACATTTCGAGCAACCATACCTCGTGACCGAATTTTCGGCATTTCTCTGCTAAACACTGTAGTGACTGTGTTCCGTACAATGGCTCGGGAGAATAAGGAGAGACGTATGTATGTGTGATCGGATCAGAACCAGTGACATCTAGTCGTCGAGCCACTTTGTCGTCAATAACATGATGAATCAAGCCTTGGCTAGCTTCCGCGGTAGAGTCCTCTGAGGTAATGTCCATCGCGTTTGAGCCGGAGGGAAGAAGTGCATGTATCTGGAATACATATTGATTGTCTAGGGGACCCGCGGAACTGTACTACTATCTTATGAGAAGGTAAGGAGCTGCAGCTTTAAGCGTGCCTCGGTCGATAGAAAGCTCTCGTGAGCGTGATAGGCTGCTTTCGGCAGGATATATTACTGTCATATGTCATTTTGACAGATGTTGAATACGTTGAGGTGACATGGCCAAATGCGGGTGGAGAGCCCAGTATTAGATGATCCCATTGGTTGCGCATCGATGAAACAAGTTTGTCCAGCGCATCATTGTGCAGTAGAATGCGTCTCAGAACGTCATGCAGGCCACAGACCCGGCTTTCTAAAGCTCACATCGTACCTGCACGCAGGAGAATATGGGTGGGTCGATCGCATCACCTCGGCATGTCCTCATTATTGAAAAAGTTAAGGTAAGCCTTCATCTACTGATGTAGTTTGGCGTGAGATAACTCTCAGGCTTCGTCTACCAAAGTACTACGCACGGTGTACCTCGTCCGTCCCGTTCCACACTTTATGCCCGCTAAATCTAGCCGAGCCATGGGGCCTCGACTAGGCTGTCGATCTTGTCGATCTTAGCCATCAATTCGGTGCATATAAGTTCGGTGCATTAGACTACACCATACATATTAAAGTAACTCTGTAAATCTACCTTAATTTAGCAACCACGACATTTGCGCTAGACAAGTAATATTTCAAGTCAGAATCAACAAAATGCCTTCCCGATCGAATCCAAATACCCCAAGATCTCTTAGGCCCAAGACTGCACGTACGATCAGGAGTAAGAGACAGAACACCCAACGACTCGCTCGCAACAAGATCACAAAGCCTGCTCCACGAACCAGTCAAGCAATAAGGAAAGCAGCACCGCTGTCGAGGAAAAAGGCTCGAAAGCTTGACAAAAAGATTGGCTATGCAAAACAACGAGCAATGGAAGAGACAGGAGAGGTGGAGATGAAGGATGTGGAGGAAGCGAAGAGTACCGGTAACGGTCCTAAGGACGATCTCAGAGACGAGGAAGAGGCGAGAATGGAATTGGACGCAGTACAGTGAACGGTTTGCAGACGTGGGTATGGCAACACAAGCGATCACAAGTTACACATGAGTACGATACTAAGTCAATGAAGGCTTGTTGAATACGTTGATGAGGGAAGGATATCCTATTGGCGAACATTCTGAAGGGATGTAGAATCGCGATAGGCAACTCTGAAAGGTATATGAAGATCCTCTTGCAGCTATGAGATGTTGTAGCTAAGCACACTCAGATCAACGCCTCATGCGTCTTTGTCTTCCACCAGCTACCCAGACCTGGTTCATTGACCACTGAAGTGCAATGTCCATCAACACACTAAATGTCCTCCACACCGTTTCCAACTTCTTCTGCCATTTTCAATGCCGAGATACGCTCTTCCAATGTGTCCCGAACATTTACTAGTCTATCCTCCTGAGATCTTCCACCAATCTTTTTGAAATCGATTCCCGGAGGGAAGTAAACATAGAATATGCCGCTTTCGAGCAAGTCGATAAGTCGGCCGACAATTTCAAACATAGGCTGCAAGGTTTCCAGATCGAGTGAGGCCAGGCACGATGACTGAGCGAATGTATCTTCCGTTGTAAGGACGAGCATCCAGGCGCAATAGTTAATTTTGCTCAAAAGAGTCTCATCGGACGGAGCTGAAAAATCTTGCTTTTCATAGGCATTATTGGCAAGGCAATTTTGGACGTTGGAGATCATGAGCTTGTTACGTTCCAGCGCCTGTCGATAGTGATCCTGATGGCCATCATCGTCGCAATGGTTTCGCTCAACGAACTTTTGTTGTATTTTCACAAGCTCCCTGGCGTCATCAAAGCTCTTGATCGTGCGGGAAAACACGGCATCAGAGATAGATACTGTATGCGAGACCCACAGATCGTAGAACTGGTGGGAGGCCAGATTCAAAGCAGTGACGTCTTTCACATTGTCGAGTGACTTGTACACTTGAATCAACAATTCGGCAGGGAAAGTGGTGAGTGAAGCTGGCGGCATGTTGCTGGTCTTTAGCTGTTGTGCAAACACGGTAAGCGTAGAGATGGATCTATTTAGGAGATCTGGACGTTGTGGTTGTGATGTTGAGATGGTATGATGGGTTTATTCAGGAGGTATGTTGAGGTGAAGTGAAGGTGGGTGCCTGGAAGCCCAACATAATGTGTGGCAAGTAGGGCAACTTGTGACACCAAAATTCACTCTATCTTAACAATATTCCGCAAAGAACTCAAGATTCTCTATTGCCTTAATACTCATCTTTAAATACCATCGCTCTCTCCTTCCCGGACTCATCAACCCAACACCTGAACATGCCTCCACAATTGAAATCAAAGACCACCTCACCTTTACCATCAACGAGCTCAATTCCAATGATCCCACCCTCTCCCTCGCCAGTTCCCCATCGATCCGCTGCTGATCTTTGCAGCTCTCCTCCCGAGCCGGCTATCTGGTTAACCGCTGACGCAAGAGACCGATTAGGAGAGAAGCGGACAATGGCACCGGCTGTGCGTACAGCTCCTGTGCGAAGGAAACTATCACCATTGCCCGTCCCAGACATAGCTACTGCTCTGATGTTGCTTGATTTTTCTGCAAAGGCTGGAAGAGGAAGTGAGATCGGCTGATATTGATACAACTTGGGAATACAGTCCGACAGCAAGTTCCGTAATCCATCAATAGCATCACCTAGCCCTAGTGAATATCCCGGTGCTGTTTGCTGCACTTGTCTTGCCCCCCTCTCAAGCGGCGACTCCTCCCATTCCTCAGCCCAGAATCCCGCCCCAATCGTAGGGGTATCTCCAATCCTACACGGCAGCTTATTGGTCAAGCCTCCCGTGCTTGTTGCTGTACAGAGCGTACCATACTTATCCAATACCACACAGCCAACCGTGCCCTGCGGGAGATATTCTTGAGGGCTGGTATCTCCATGCAAGCCACGCTTATGCTCGTCCCATCGTCTCTTGGTCCAAAAGTAGTTCTCATCTACCATTTCAAGGCCCCATTCATCAGCCAGCTCTTCGACCGTCTCTCCACCTAAGCAACAATGACCCTGGGCACCGCCCCCTCCTCCGCTTGGGTTACTGCTTTGGTCTGCGGTTCTCACACCCGAGCCATCTGCTTCTCCTCGTACCAGCATCTCCCGAGCTAACTTTATAGGATTCTTGACTGTCTTGACTAGGACCACGCCGCATGCTCGTTTACGGAAGCCACGGCTTACCATGACCTGTAACTCTTCTTCAGAACAAGCTCTTGGATATAAATTATCTTAAGGCAATACGTATGTTGTAAAAGTACACATTGACAGGTTCGTATAAAGACTTCAATGGCCAATGCACTTTCCAATCTGAAGACACCTCACACACGAAAAGAAAACCATCACAGCCCAAACAATGACGAAATCTCACTCACCGACGCCTCCAACTCATTCGTTCCATCTCTCGTGAACACCTACAAAAACCCCCCCATTAGCCCACCCTACCCATCCCCCACCCAACATCAGAGGAAATAATCCACATACCGCGCCCTTCCCACAATTAAAAAGCTCACAATCCTCAAACAGAGTCACCGCATGCGTAGCAGCATCCAAAGCCGTAGCTCCCCGCTGAAGCAGCTCGAAAGTAAATCTATGGATTCTTCGCAGGGCTGCTTCGTAGATGTCCCAGTTTCCTGGGGAAGGTTTTGTCGCGTTATGTTGCCAGCGCCACCGTGGATTATGAGGCGGGGGGTGGTTGGTGAGAGGGACATAGTGGAGGTTTGGGTGAGGGGATGGATGGGCTTGGGGAGATGGTACAGAAGAGGGGTGGGGTGAAGGAGTGGGGAATATTCGTGGTTTACGGAACAAGTCGTGTAATTGGTCGATACTAAGCGCTGAGTAGACAGGCTTTCTTGTCACTACGCAATTCAATGGTTCGCTTGAAGGACATGAAACTGTGGGTTGAGCCTTATATAGTAGTAGGCTCTTAGGTTTCTAGCTGGAGCCTCTTATCATTGTTATCTGCTCCTTCCCTATGAGGCTACGTTGGTCGTCGTCAGCTTTGTGATGTTAGTATGGCTCTGCTTCGACAAATCTAAATAACGTTCGACGTAGATGCATTGGGCTTTTCAGGTTGAACTATTGAAATGCCCGGCTACGCTATTGTGGGGTATCTACTTTACAGGAGGGAAGCACTCCGAATTCAATTACGAAGCATGAGAAGAATCACCTATATGGCAATTCTTGAAAAACTTTTTTGAAGATCTTCCTACTGCTGTAGAGATTCAAGAGCCGCATTCGTTCGTTGTCCAGGTGAGCGCTATCACTAGCCTGACCGCAGGGCAAATGGGCAGCCGGAGCGTTAAACTCTTGCTCCAGAAAACGTATTGCTGGGATGGATCCACCTTCGCGTATGTAAAGCGGCCTTTGGGCAGGAGACTGTCGTGGAACAGACCGGGATAAGTTGCCACTGCCGCTCGACAGCGTGGAAGACGTCACAGGGGATAATTTGGGGCTCTTGATTCCATTGGAGAGATCTTTCAATGGTCGTTTAGTGTTTGAGATCGAGCTATGCCGCCTTGGACTTCTCAAAGGTTTCCAGACCTCCATGATGGCTTCTTCAAGCGTTCGGAAGATTTCGTTATTAGGATCACCAAGCCACGGCTCGGCCTGGTTCTCGAATCTGATGGCAAGCTCGTTGGCCGAATCTAGTCTATGGAAAGCTTTTTCCAGGGTTTTCTGCAAAGCTTTCTCTACTGTCTCAGTGGTCTGATTTGGAACAAGTCGGATGGAGAGATCAGCGGTAGCGGCCCGCGATATTATCGACGAATTTGGAGGCCCAGAAGTCCTTACGCGATGGATTGTTAATGACGGCTCTCTCCATCGTGCTTTGAACGAATCTGCAAGGTTTTGGACATCTCCAAGCTCAGGGTTCTGTCTGATCAACGTCTCGCTGATCACCTGATATCGTTCCTTTTCAGACTTTGTCATTGGTGGTATTTTGTCGTAAAATCCGGGTATTGCAACCTTCCCATCAGGGGCAGTTAATGTTGCAAGCAGAGCTATAAGATCTTTCAAAGCCTCGCTGATGAAGTGGCTACCATCAACACCGCTATGCAGATCAGGACGCTCGCTTTTTACCTCGATAGTAGCACGGATAACCCCTCTAAGACCATATGTCAAGCACGGGATATCGTCATTAAGCCAATAGCTGTTGGCTAGTAGGATCCAGTCGATGTCTCCAATGATATGTTTGTTTTTACTGATTGCTTTTCGGAAGCCTCTTGAGCCAGATTCTTCCTCGCCTTCTATCAAGAATACGATGTCGGAACCTAATTGTTGTCCCGCAACAATATCAGCGACGGCGTACAAAGCTGCCAGTACGGGGCCTTTGTTATCTGATACACCTCGCCCGTATAGGTATCCATCTACACCATTCAATTCGAAAGGTGTGGTCTTCCAAGTTTGTTCTTTGTCGTCTGCGGCAACTACGTCGTAATGGCCATAAAAGAGCACGGTCTTGCCTCTGGGGCGCTTCTTGACACTGGCTTTGAACCGTGCGAACACTATAGGATTTCTATGATCATCAGTATTGAACAACTCGGTTTCTGCTCCAAGTTCCTTGAACAAATGTTTTAGGTACGACGCCCCGCGCCGGCAGTCTTGAGCGTATTCGGGTCTCGAAGATACCGTTCGGAATGCTATGAGTTTTGCCAAGGACTGCAAAAGTTGCTCTGCAGGATCCTGTTAGTTCTCATCCGCCAAGAATGGGTCAAATTGGGGGCTTACCATTACCTATATCAAGCCCTTTCTTAGGTCGCTTGACGCATTCACTAATGTCCCATATGGCGATAGAGCCGTCATTGCCGCCAGTGACGTAGATATCCCTATCATGGTAGGACGACACGAAAGAAGCTAGTATAAGATGCTCATGGGCTTTCCATCTATTGTTACTCTCATGCCGAGAGTTAAACAGCTACTCCGCTGTCAGTATTCGCTTACACACACCCGTCTTTTTCCAAAAGAAAGATACCTTCGATATCCCGTTTGAAGCTCCTGTGAATATGAGTCCATGCCCCACAGCCAGCGTGAGAATATCTGCATCATGGGCCTTCACTGTACGGATCAATTGGCGAGTATCAAGGTCCCAGACATCAAAATTGCCTTCTGAGCGTCCGCAGTACAGCACTGTGCCGTCGAGTGCCATTGAGAGAACAGATTCGTCACCGTTTTCCAGACTTATTGGTCGCGTGATTGCACCGTCTCCGTCTACCTGCAGGGACCACAGCTTGACAGTCCCATCACCGCCGCCCGATATTAGGATTTCTGGGTCGCCCTCAGCGCTAGACAGGCCCCTCGCAAGTAGCATACAGTATACGTAGCCGTAATGGGCATATTGCACGATATGATCTTTGTGTATCTCCAGGTCTTGTCCGCCCAAAGCACACAGCCCTGCACCCGAAGGTGGACGTGGAGTAGAGACACCGGTGGGACCCTTCGAATCGAAAAAGCGATGGTTGCGGTAGGAAGGGTGTGACGTCGGATCTGGGGGAGGTCTGACGTCCTTTTCCGCAAGGTTGTACCACTGTCAGGGATTAGAAGTAGCGGACAGATGGACAAGTTGCTACATTACCTGTATGCTTGTGTTTTGTGCTCCTAGATAGACGGTTTGCATGTCTGATGAGTAGGCAACGCAGAAAACATCACCGACATCGTATTTGGAATATATCGAGTACAAACGGCGCTGGGTGCTCGTGGACCAGACCTATCATGCCTCAGCTGGGCCCAATGCATGAACGTGTACCCGTTACATTGACAATAGCATCGCCTGCGCTGGTAAAAAGGAGCGTTCCATCTGCCGATAGATTGAGGCAGAGGACACTGCTCTTGTGGGCATGGATACTTGAAAGAAGCTCAAATGTTTCCAAAGACCAAACCTGGACCAAGTAAGCACGATTGAAAGCTTTAGATATCCACAATGTTAGCAGACCAACAAGTCTCCACTCTGCGTGCCAGCATATATCTTTGAATCAGATATGAGAAGAGCGAGTATTGACGTCTGATTTAGTATCTTATGGAACAGTAATGGCCTATGAGCTTTTATGGAGAGTGGACTCGCAGCATCGTTGCGCTCGAACTCGACTGGAGCATCTGACAAGTCATTTTCCGTATCAACATGAGACCTCTCCCCGTCAGTCACTGAGGTAGGAAGAAGATTGGCCATGAGGAAACTAAAGTGCAGAACTAAATTATCTAGTCCAACGCTCGGCAAAAGCTGTCTCTCGTAGCGCAGCGGGCCGCTACTTCAGGCAGTCCAGCCCTAACCCTGAGGCAAGTCAACCTGGCCAAAGTCATGAAAAGTCTTTACTGTACGTGGAATGCTCCGTGGGCATCAACTATATGTCCTTCGGTCTGGAACCTGAGAATAAAGATCTTATGTTTGAGTTTCCTGATCCTCAATCTTTCATTAATCATGCACTACACGTGTCTAGTCACTTGTGGTACCAATCGCACACCGCACCCGTTATTGAAACACCTCTTATAAAACCGAGGACAGATATGCTTTTCCTAATTCGTCAAACCCCGCGCCGTGTAGAGGTAGCCCCTCCCACAGTCTACGGTACTGAGCTCTATCACAGTAAATCCCTGCGTTGAATTGCCACGTTTGCCCTGTTCAACCATGTCAGACAATCTTAGTCAATTGAGGGAGCATCCGGAACCTTTCATCGTCCTGCCAACTACGACCCATACCCACACTGTTGTTCTCCTCCACGGTTTGAGCACCAATGGTGTATCATTTGGCACCGATTTCATGGAGAATGCCCTTAATGCTAAAGGAAGTACACTACCACGGGCTTTCCCTTACGTCAAATTTATCTTTCCGTCAGGTGCTCCGCGAAGATGCACTGCCTTTGGAGGGAAACTGATGCACGTTTGGTTCGATATCACAACTATCGCCGATAGAACGATCGGCGAGGATAAGCAGATCGAAGGACTGTCGGAAAGTACTGCCTATTTGTCCAGGTTAATCCGAGAAGAAACAACAATTCTGGAGCTCGTTGGGCGAAGCAGGGAGGATCTAGTACTCGGTGGCTTTAGTCAAGGATGCGCTATGAGTATGTGGGTACTTTTGAACATGGGCCTCGAGTTAGGTGGATATGTTGGCATGAGTGGCTGGCTGCCCTTCCGACGTCAAATTGATAGTGTCATGAAGGTGGGCACAGATCAAAAAGCCCGAAGTCTAGCTGCACTTGACTATATGAGGGACACCGTCCCTGTACCCTGCCTCAGCCATTGTCCTACATCAGAGAGGCTGAAAGGCCTCGCTACCCATGTTTTCCTTGGGCATGGGAGCAAGGATGAGAAAGTACGAACGGCTTGGGGAGAAGATATGCGGGATACATTGAGAATCTTAGGTTTAGACATTGTCTGGAAGGAGTACGAGGCGCTGGAGCATTGGTACAAAGTTCCAGACGAAGTTGAGGACATCTCAGATTTCTTAAGGAGTGCATTTCTTCATGAAGTTATTTCGTAGCGTCTCTACAAGTCACAAGAGAACGAAAGAACGTGGAGAAGCCAATGAAAATCAACGATGACATCCTTTAAACCGAGTGATCGTCAGTCTCTAGGCACGAAGAAACCTCGTCACGGTGTCCCAGGACTCGCTTCGAAGCTTGTATTGGCACGCATAAACGCTAGCCGGATCCAAGTACTTGAAAAGAGGTGCATATTCTTCTGTCATCCTAACGTACGAGATTTCGGAAAGTAGGTGAATGAGTCCCAATCTTGGCACAAATTTTATTGAATGCCTCACTATTGGGTTCTCTTTGTAGGATAGATGAGAAGTCGATCTGCATATTTCCTCGGGCGCTCTGCACTGGAAATTATCTGTCCAGAAAGCGACCAGTCAGCCATTAACCATGCACACTGGATTTTGTTTGACTGGATACCAACAGTGACCACCCGTACCCAATCCCGAGGGTCCGTCCAGCCGAGTACCATGACCATAAGGCTATTGGCACCTACCGCGCTCCAGAAGGTACTGTTGACAACATCTGCCGACTCCCACTTACTTTTGGGGGCCACCGTGCAGACCTTTTCGTGGAGTGACATATCGGGTCGCATCTTCGCAGCCGAGGGAAACCTGCCCTCCCTTTGACAAAGGGATGGAACCCTTCATAGCATGAAATATGTAGGCACCCGGTGTCATATGCGTTACAAGCTCGTCAGAGATGGGGCTGAGCAAGCTTAGTAGGGTTACCAAAGAGGATAGCTCAGCGATTCGTCGGTACAACACAATGAGTCCCTCTATACGTTAGGCATATAAATGGTGCTTGGTTCTTTCTGTGGAGAGCTAGATAAGTGTGAAGTACGGATGAAAAGCATATCATCTCTCAATTTTCTCCTGACCTCGAGTGCTGAATGCTCCACTATGATCTTCTGGCTCTAGTGCAGGTATCTCAAGAAACGACATTCGCTTATTTCACGCTCCCCGTCGTTTCACCTCGCAGCCATCCTTTCTTCATGGCAAAGCCTCCAGCCATGTACTTTCGAACTTCAGGGTTCGTAATTGGCCGAAAAGATTTTGCCCATTGGTTTTTAGTAAGAAGCCTAGAATAATCCGTCTATCGATGGCCAAATGCTTGGATTATAACAGTACGGATGGCTTGCGAGGTCTACCGAGTGAGTGCGGATGACTCAAAGGACCAGTCGTGGAGGGCTTGAGGATTCGATCGAACGCCCATACCGATGACCGCAATTGGTTCAATCAATAACTGATTGATGGATCTAATTTCGGTGAGTAAGAATCATCCTCAGGATTTGATAATGAAGAGTGACGTAATAGATATTACTGGTCGAGTCGCATTCGGGTCGCATACGTCAAGACAGGTGTCTGTCAAGCGTTGGAGACGGTCGAATAGGCTGTTGATGGGCATTGCGTGGCACTGCGCAGGATCACGGTAATCTCCGGTCTTACAGTAATCTCAACACTACTCATAGCGGCTGTTCCGATTGCGTGATGCCAAAGCTTGGTCCAAATTCTTGCATTCTATTCAACTTCGGAACGGTCAATAAGCGATCCAAATCGAGAGTGTCAGCAACCGGAGACATTGCACGCGTGCAAGCTGAAATATAGGTTTCAACTGTGGCTCAGACCTTAGGGAGATTAGAGACGGTACATGTCAAGAGCAATCCTACTGCAACTTCCGTGGAAACTTTCGGATACGTTTTATATAACAGTATGGGACTGAGATTACATTGCTGGTTTGATCTCATTTCTGTCCTCGAGATAAGGAGTATTTGGCAAAAATTCCGGATGACGATGTTGGATATTTGTGAAGGATCACTTACAAGAAGTTGAGCAGAATATTGATTGAGGTCAGAATACAAGCTCGTCCACGATATCGGATGTTTGGGAAATCTTGGGATACCTCGACAGAGCAGTCTCTGAGATCATTGGAGTACGGCCCAAGCGTTAAAAATGAGGAAGATCACTCGGATCCGTCCCTGATTCAAGTTAATCAACGAGTAGCCATTATTGCTGCGTCTGGTAAGCACAGTCCTATTTCTGCTATATTCGGGCTGTTCCTTCATCTCAATCTCGAGTCTCGTATTTCCCCGGCGCCTAGCCAATTCCTTTTGCGACCCTAGGCATCCTATCTTCTACAACTAGAGCAGTGAAGACGGCTGAAGGTATGATCCTACTGTGCGGAGCACGTACTACTTTTATATGCAGCTGAAGAAGCGACTCGTCTGACCGTAGTATTGGGGCTATGCGTCAGCAGAGAGATTAGTCCGGCCATCAAGGGCATGATGAATGTTCCATGTCCTTCTGAACAATCATATAAAGAACTCAATGCCATTGTTCTTAAATTCAAACCCAGCTTCAGTCACTATTCAGTACCTATTCAGAAGCGATCTCCTTCCGTTGATACTCAAACCGCACCTTATTGTCGTCTAATCTTTGCCGATGACAACCTAATTTTTTTACCTATTCGCGATGGACCATAATATTGCTTTGAAGAAAGTGCTTGCCCTCTCCGCGCTTGCCTACGCGGTGCAAGCACAGAACTACTTGCCTTACATCGATGGACAATGCACCAAGCCTGTCACCAATTTCACCGTCAATGGCAATGTGGAGGATGTCACATCATCCTTCTCCCTCAAAGGCTTCCCCGAGGCATCCCGTTTTTCAAATACTGTATTTGGGGGCGCAGAGGCACAGGACGGATCTGGTGGCTATGATGTATGATGGAAAATTTCACCTTCGAACGTCGGATGTGGACAAGCACTCATGAAGGCGTATTCGCAAGTCAAGTACGACCGTTTCGCCTTCAATGCACCAGCTGGGAACGTGATAATGTTTGCCAACAGCGAGGGTTGTATCTACTCACATATTCCGGTGAGTTTCCCTCATTCGATGACACTGTCACAACCTCATGATCGATTAGGTTGGTGTCGAGCTGGAAGGCTCGTTCTGCTGCGGGACTGGCGATTGTGGAGCTTTGAGTGCTGGGGATGCCTCCTTCGCTAAGAGGGACACGGTAAGCTATCGTATTGAATTATTAGCATATGTCCAATACTGACACTCGCACGAGAGCACGATCGGCAGTTGGCTTCAGTCCTCCAATCCTACCGCTAGAAGCGAATCTGCAGCTGGACATGCGGCTGCAGCTGGAAGCATTGCAAGTGTGAGTAATCTATTCAGCAATTCGTCCTATTCGTGATTAACAAGGTTTGGGGGACACAGACCAAGAAGCTGGCTAGACAAGGCAACTTCGATGCTTCTAGAGCACAACGACGGTTACTCCAAGCGGCCCAGGATACCCCTCAGCTGGTCAACAAGTCCTCGTAGCTGATCCTCAAGAGTGTTCGGGTGGGACCTGTACATTCTCAATCTCGCATGGCGTTACTGTCAGCACGTCCTTCACCACCAGCAGCGACACAACGATCACCAATACAGTTGGCGGCAGTCTCTCTGTAGAAGCCGGTATTGACTTCATCGAGGAAGCTAAAGTTACTGCCACGGTGGAGTACTCATGGGCCAAGGCTGTATCACAGTCGACGAGCACGACCATTACCAATAGCACTACAATTACCGTGACCAATAATATAGGGCAGCAACCGGGAACCAATGCCTTTGTTACATTCACGCCAACATATCATTGCTGGGGCGTCACAGTCGACTGTGGTACGGAGGATCAAGGCGACTTTGACTACTGTCAACCTGCGCTTACGCCGGACGGAAAAGGGGTAGAGGGCGATTATACAGTCGTGTACACAAACTGATTGTTTTGCTTTCGAGGAATAGATTGGTCCGTGCGTGTGGACGCGATAGTTTGAACGCTTCTTTCGTCTGATTAGTAATTTTTAGATAGGTATGGAGAGGAATATAGAGAATATCGATCTTTACTAGGTACCTTACCTTGTGTAATTTGTAGAGAATGTGAGTTGGTAGTGATACGATAGAATTTGGCCGTTGCACCAGCAGCGTTCCAAATTATACGGATATAGCGAGGTCCTGTCCGAACAAAGGATGCCATGGATATGGGAGGCCACCTCCAACAACCTAGAGTTGTCGCCCACGATGTCGCGGACTATGACGATGAAAGGACTACTAACACTAAATATAGCTCAACTGCTGCAATCACAATGAACGACCGGCGAGTCCATGGCCACACTTTCTCCCAGTCTGCCTTCCCACAATGGCAACAGTACAAATGTTGACCACTCATCAGCACAGGAATACATCCCGAAAGAAAACTGCCTGGAGTTCAGGCCGTCTACAGTTGAAGGGTCGATCTACACCACAATAGAACCTCATCAAGATGAGCAGACGGCTTCGATAACGCCGGATCCCGTGGGCGGTACACTGTATGGGTTGGGCCACGGCAACCTTAGGAAGTCATTCAAGCAGGAACATGAGGGGGACTTTACGTTACTGAGACCCCGTTGCTCGAAGGAAGATGATGTCCACGGACATGACAACAGCGACACTGATTCTTCAAAGGACGATGTCGGACATGGCATGGTAACAATTCGGTCCGCGAGTCAAGGCAGGGAGAAAAAGAGGTCTTTGAAGTCGTCCCCTTCCCAAATATACCAGCTAGCTTCTTCGCCCAATTCTCTGCCGACGCAGACTTCGCTGGATGGAATTCGTAATGGCTCGACAAGCAAGGTTTATAAATCAAGAGCGCGAGGGAGATGGACTGTTTCTGAGATGCCTGAGCGATCATCACCAAAGGAAGATCGAGAGCTGGAAGGGGCGAAGGACGGAACCAGCTATAATGCCGTCGTCACACCTTCCATCTCGTCAACGGATGAAGACCCGTTTCCCATCCGGCAAGATTCAATTGAAGCCCGAGAACACAGTGCGAGGCCTCACGTAACCAGTCGTACTCCATCAACGCCGTTATTGAAAAGAAGGCTGTCTTCATCACGATCGACTGGTTCCTCAAGGCCTCCTTTGTCAATATCTTCTATACAGCCCAAGCTCCCCCCATTACCGCTTGAATTGAGTGACCCGAAAGTTGCCAGTAGAATGGCTGAAATTGAAGGACCACAGCCATCGCCAATGCCAGCTTCCATACCGCTCCCTCCTCTCTCATTTCCCACCTACCTTCAACTAGAGATGTCTTCCCAGCGACCATCGCCGTTGTACATACATCGATCTGTCACCAGCGACTTCCCATACGAGTCTTCGCGCGTCAAGCTGGAACGTCTGCTGAGCTTCCTCTTTCTACCGCCTCAATTAGAACAGATTCTATGGTTTGGTACGCTTGCTTGTCTAGATGCGTGGCTCTACTCTTTCACAATCTTACCTCTAAGATTCCTGAAGGCCCTTTGGGTCCTCGGTCAAGCATGGGCTAAGAACCTAGCCAAGGAAGCTCAATTCCTTGGTGCCTTCATCTACGCTGGAACGGGTAGGATGTGGCAAAGAAGGGGCCGTAGAGAGAGTATTAATGCTTCAGCAGTTTCAGCGTCTATTGACGACTCTGGCACTGCTGATAGCCCCACCGATGACAACGCTACCACCAGAGCTGCAGAGAACGACCACGACAACGAGGGTTCTCGTTCGAATACGTCGCGTAAGCACCGAAACAAGAAACCCTCCAAACACCGAAGAACCAAATCCATACCTTCGGCATTATCGCCGGACCACAAAGCGGACATCTTGAAAGGATTCTTGATTATTCTGACTTGCATGATTCTAATGTATTTTGACGCCAGTAGAATGTATCACGGTATCAGGGGCCAAGCTGCTATCAAACTCTACGTCATCTACAACGTCCTAGAAGTCTGCGATCGCTTGTTTTCGGCCATGGGCCAAGACGTCCTCGAGTGTCTTTTCTCGAAAGAGACATTGGAACGCAAACCTGACGGGCGTAGCAAGGTCTGGCAACCATTTTGGATGTTTGTGTTAGCCCTTTTCTATAATCTCGTACATTCGACGGCCCTCTTCTATCAGGTCATAACACTCAATGTCGCTGTCAACTCATACTCGAATGCTTTAATAACTCTATTGATATCAAATCAATTTGTGGAGATTAAGTCTACTGTATTCAAGAAGTTTGAGAAAGAGAACCTGTTCCAGTTGACATGTGCGGATGTGGTTGAACGCTTTCAGCTTTGGCTAATGCTCACTATCATTGCATCCCGGAATATTATTGAAACTGGAGGCCTGACCCTTGGATCGTCAGGCGGAGGCTCCGCTCCGACGACTTCTGCTGGAAAGTTCGGTATACTACCGGCAAGTTTCGATATCCTTCCCAATTGGACTGGCCTGGTCGTGGGCCCCTTCTTCATCGTCCTTGGAAGTGAAATGCTTGTCGATTGGATCAAGCATGCATACATCACCAAATTTAATAACACAAAACCTGCCATCTACGGCCGTTTCCTGGACGTTCTAGCGAAAGACTACTATTCCAACGCCTTTGCGGACCAAAATCTTACTCGCCGTTTGGGTTTACCTGTCATACCTCTTGCATGCCTCTTCATTCGAGCTTCGGTCCAGACGTATCATATGTTCTTGGCCTCCCACATGCCGTCACCACTGCCTTCCTCTGCTACTTCGCTTTCTGCTGAGTCGGCGACTGCATCTCCTGCCACCAGAGCCGCCCTACAGCACATCGACCAGCTCTTTCGCCGTGCAGTCGGCCGCTCCGCTTTCGAAGTGGGTGGGGCTACAAGCCAATCCATCAGGGACTTCATCTGGCCTACAGACGATGTCATAGCCTTCGCTACCATGCTAATATTCTTTCTTGTTCTTTTCCTTGCGCTTTTGGCACTGAAACTTGTATTGGGCATGTGCCTGCTTTCTTTTGCACGTCATCGCTACAAAGGGATGAAGCAAAGAGAAAAAACTTCAATACATGCTGAAGGCAGAAGAGTGGGCGGCTGGGGAGTCGTGGAGGTAGATGAGGACAAGAGAAGATGGATCTACGCAGATGATCCCGAAGGAGCGAAGAAGTTAAGAGAGAGGGAGATCGCTACTAAAGAAAAAGAAGCAAGGCTTGAGAGAGAGGGCGAGTCCTTTGATAAAGTGGCTCGTTATGAGATGATAAATAAGAGAATTTGGTGATCCTTAATTTGCAGCCTGTTCAATGTTCGCGTCCGACTGAAACGTAGGGCTCCGCCTTTCCGACGCAATCCTCGGCTTGAAGCTCCCTCATTGCTCCAAATATTAGTCGAGAAAGCTCACTGCTGCTTTGAAGGAATGGCGTCGATGTCTGTTACGGCCCAGATAGAGTGATCGAAAACTACCTCAGTCGTCTTCGTTCTCTCTCTTGGCAGTCTAATTTCATCTCACACCGCTGTCGGCATAGTACGTCTCTCCCACCGGATACTCTGGTACGTAATCAGATGCTAGCTCTGCCATCCGCTCTACATGTCATGGTGACCTCTATTGGCAGCAATACCCAACATTTCAGTCTGCGATATAGCGTAGCATCAGGGCGACGCTATCCTTGGCTAGAATGAGCTTTAGCAATAATATTCGAACAAACAAACAGAATAGCATCTGCTCTCGGCCAATATGCCTACGTTCTCAAGCGCTACAGCCCATGGGATTCCTGCTACGCTGTTGCAAAGAACCCACGCTCTCTATATCGACACATCCGTACCATGAATCCTCACTTGCCCAGTCCACAAATGCCTCAACCCCAACTCGCTCGCCGACTGTGCTGCATGAAAAACAACATGTACCGTCTGCCCTCCACCCGCATCATGATCAATATCCTCCACAAACAACACATCCGCACCACCCGGGGCCACAAGATCATTCTCCACACTCCCCGTCCCCAACAACGGAGTCGAGCGCTTCGTATACGGCCCCGTGATCTCCGGCGCGGTAGCTACAGATACAGTATAAGATTTCGCTCTCCAAAACCCCGTCGAGAAGAAAAGCACATAGCTTCCACCAGCACGAACCAAGCTAGGCGCTTCGGTATTCCAGCTCTCGGCTTCATTAGCATTAACAAGAGTGGTAAGCGCGCCGGTTTTGACCAGGCCGTCAGTGCCCATGGGCTGTAGAACGATGGAAGTGGTGTTCGTGACGTATTTGTGAAGGAGGTAGTGTTGACCGTCGTGGTCGATGAAGCCTGCGGGATCGATATATGTGCCTGTATGCGGACAGACGACGGCTTCGTCTTCAGGCTGGAAGGGCCCTTCTGGATTAGTGGCAGTTGCTATACCGATACAGCGTCTCGGGTCGTCTTCCGAACGACCGGCGACTATAGCGGTGTAGTACATGACGAAGTGGCCTTTAGGCGATTGAATGACGTCGGGGGCCCAGACGGATCTGTTCGAGCCTTTGGCGGCCCAGGCACCGACGTGTGGGAGGGCGGACTTTTGCAGGAGGGTCCAGTGCTCGAAATCGGGGGATGTTGCGATGGGGACTATGTGGGATTTTGTTTGGGTAGCGTAGGCGTAGTAGGTGTCGTTTACTTTGATGACGGAGGGGTCGGCGAAAATGGATGAGAGGAGAGGCCCGGAGATGGGGTGGGAATCGCTTAGGGGTGAGAGATTGGTGGTGATGGGGAAAGCGGTGGAAGAGGATGAGGTGGGTGTGGAAATGGAATTTTGACAGAGTAGGAGGAGCGTGAGAAGAAAAGGGGAGGCTTTTGGAGACGGGGTGTAGGCGAACATCTTGAAGAGGACTTGCTGAAAAAGCTCACGAATGAAGAACACAATAATGCTACATGCATTGATTCCTTATATACAGTACTTGAACCCAGACACTGAACGGAGACATATGAATCAAATTGTAAAACTTCCATCCTGCAGTACGTAACCTGGGCCATTCAGTGGGGGCCAGCCGCAGTTCTGAGATACTATTATTATCAAGCTCCCACTGCAATTTGGACATCATGTCTTGTATCTTGACAAAAACATGGAACAAAGCATGCGAACTATGAAGATCATTATGTTACTGAAGAGGTTTTACACTGCCCCGACTGCTAATTAGAAAAATGTCTTAGACGTTTTTGTTGGTTCGTGGTCTCTCCAACCTTTTGCTAAACATCTAGCCCGCTCGAAGGGGCTAGTGTTTTCAGCCACTCGCATTTTGTACGTATTAAGGTAAGCGTACATTGTCCCGAAGAATCTACATCCATTTTCTCCTTGGCTATCTTCTACTATCGGTGTAGTGCTTGATACTAAACCTATAGTGAAACATCTCAACCGTCTTCGTGGGCGGGAGCGCCCGACGCTACCGATTTGGTAGCAGTGGTGCCTCAGAACAATCTGACCTTGTTAACGTCATAAAACACGCACCCATTAGATATTCTAACACCTTCGCAGACAAGAAATGGTTATTTTTGGATCAACGTATCGGAATTTTGTAGTATCCAGTGTGGCTGACGAGAAGGAAGGCGGATGGTGATGGTGAGGTGATCTCATGCTTTCCTTTTTCGTGGGGAATAAAGAGGGGAACAAGCATTGATTCTCTATAGTAGGTACGGTCTTGAAAGTCATGAAGGAGTAACTTAGTAGCCAGCTCTTCATGGAATTTGATCGGCTGAAGTTGGTGAAGCGTATATGCGAGGGTTGTTGTCTGACTTCCTGTCACCTCTGATTCAGTCACCTTTGAGTTCCTAGATTAGAGATGGTAAAATCAGGAACGATAGGCACGAAAAGGACTAAGAGTCGAGAGGTAAATAGCGACGAGCCTTTCGTCAAACCTGAGTCTTGCCCTCAGTGCCTAAATATTCGTCTAGTAATAACCCAGCCCCCAACCATCTGACTATGAATAGCAACTCACGCAGGACTACTCGTTTTGTCCTCGTCGTTATCCATTGGCTAAGTACACCCCTCCTTGGAAACCTCGACGCACTCCAAAGCTTCGGTCTCAGGTTTATAGCACACTTTCCGCCCATAAGCCCTCTCCGCTCTCAAATCCCAACAATGATCCTTCCACCTATCATCCCTCCTATTATCCAACGCCACATACCCCCAACCCCTCTTCTTCGCAAACGGGCTCGCCCAATTGCTCTCCTGCTCACACATTTCAACATACTCCACGATTTCCAACGGAATTGGGCGTTTCAATTGTTTGGGTAATACGTTCCACAGTCGACGACATACCATGGCCATTGCGGTGTAAGGACGTATGAGGAGGAAGGGGGTTTCGGCCTCTCCCGGACGGGGACTTCTTTGATGTGAGAAGCGAATTCGGGACCGAGGTAGACTTTGTCGAAGATGTAGTCTTCGAGGAAATAGGACGCTATTTCGAGGATTAATTCGCTGGGGAGGGTATCGAGATTTGGCATTGGTGCGTCGGTGGATGGACTGTTTGAGGTTTGGAGGTAAGTTGTTGGGTGTAGCGATTGTGGTATGGGATTTCAAAACGAATGAAGCAAGGAATTCTCGTTTGGAGTTTGATGAGCCTTGTCAAATACTGAGCATGGAAAATGGGACGGTCAGCCATCGTCGTATACAATCCGTCCTTCATGACCATGTAGTAATTTCCACAATCTGCGCGGTATTTGTGAAGTTTAGGGGAATTAAGCATATCGAAAGTTACACACCTTTCTACGATAAGAATCTTACACGATTAACAGCTGACGAATGACTATCCTATGATATGCTAAAGTAGACGGACGACGTTGTACATGTGCAACGAGTGTATCCATATCGATTTGCCGAGGTGGGCAAAGGTGGCGTTTCAGTACAACATTGACGAGCCACGACTTCCTGTCTACGATTCGTTGTAGCCCCAAAATGTGAACACTCAAGTGGTCCTTCCTAAACGGAACCTGTAGCTCTTATTAGATACAGCGTGCGACATGCCTTTTAGGCGCGCAAAGCGACGTGAGTGATTGGGCATTGATCGTGATGAATTGAGTTCCTGACGGGGATTGAGAAGGCTTTTCATACTCTTCGTGAGAAGAGATCAAGTGGTCGCTCTTCATTGGATGGCAAGGACGTTGAGCGCGTGTTCTCGGCTAAGATTTGGGAGAAAATAGTCATGTTACTGACATCGCCACCGAGCCATTGGTGTATCTGAAGGGTCAACGAAGCTTTTGAATCGGCTGAAAAGGTTGCATAGACTTCGTAAGAAGCTGCACTGTTGCGGTAACGGGATATTTATCTCTGTCAGTATACTACCTTACCTCCCAACAATGTAGTTCGAGATTTTGTTCATGCCTAAAAGTAACTTCAGAAATGTGCAAATAATTGCAAAGTAATATTGCAAAATATACAAGATAATAGATTCGAACAAGTTGAGAAGCTCCTTGATTGAAATGTGGCAAAGCCAGTAATCCAAAATGGCAAAAGACTCACCATGCTGCTCGATCTTCGTAGATCGAGGAGCATGGCTACAGAAAATCCGAGGATTTTTCTTTCGAAGGGACGGTTTCGAACGATCGAGTGTCGGTCTCAGTTTGACCTGGGCTACCCGCTGTAGCTGCCTTCTGAGACGGGACACTTTCCGGTTGCACCACTTTACCAATTCATTATGTGAATATGAAAGTTGGGACTTATTCTAATACTTAAATTAACGTTTGCTTGGGAAGGACAAAATGATTTCATATAGAGTTCCTTCTGGGAAAGAGATTCCTTCTTCAATAAATGTAGACTCTGCTTATGCTTCGTGGTCATAATTGCATACGCTCGTTACTCTTGATCTTCGTGGTGTGTTAATGGAGATCAGTTTCCAAATTAGGTATAGCGTGTTGAGGTCTATTTGTGTCAACGCATGTCACTCTTCCTCTCATCACAATCTCCTACCTCCCTTTTTTCACATGCTGTATTGCGGAGCACCAGTCTCACTCCGAAATGCCCCCAATACATCTCCAGAATCGCTATCAGAGCTTGCTTCCGAGTCAATAATGCACTTCTTCAAGTCTCTCAACTCATTTGGAGACATCATGTCCTTGAACAACAGCTCCCACCATTTCTTCGATATTTGGCGTATCAACACCGTCTCCACCTCCCACACCGTTACCCCTCGCTCCGAATGCTACCAGGACGTCCCAGGACTCTTGCAGATCCAGGGCAGAATGACCGCCGATGGGAAGCTGGTCATCCCTGAAGAGACTTGTGATAAGGAAGAGCTGCAACGCATCAACGGAGTCGATAAACTGATAAGCAGCGGAGACCGTGATCTTCACGCCCGATAAGCAGCCTTATGTCTCAATAAAGCCTGCATGCTAACCGCCTCAAGGAAGAAACCCGCATGTGCAAACAAAATCGGCGTTGTTTGCTGCGATGGGATCTTATCAAGGCGTTTCAATCACAAAATCTCGAGACGTACATCTTCAGGAATTTCCTAGGCCGAAATGTCTGAGCCTCGCTCACGCTGACTATCCTGTCTGGATACTCGCTGAGACCGAGGACTGAAAAGCTTGAATATTGTGCATCGAATCAATCAGTATGGAGGAGCTGACGGAGTTGAGGGACGCAAAGCCGCGGCTTAGCATGTTAAATCATGGACGTTATGAATTCTATATTCATCCCGGCTGGCACGCAGCTCCCTGCGACAGTTATGTATGATCTGTATGTGGAAATGTCACCGAGTATGTTAGCATGAACGGCTTCTGGATCTCTGGACACGAGGACGGCTCGTTGCATTAATATTAGTTATGATTTCTAGAGCAATTCGTTGATTCGTCATTACAACCGATTTCATTATTATGATCATTCTCGCCCGGAGTGGTGCTCATCGCTGAGCAGCTAGTTGAAGTATTAACATGACATTTGGTAGACATTGATCCACAGTGTATTTCATATGGAGGTCAAGGTAAGATGACATGCATACCACGAAGCAGAACTTGAGAGCTCCATCTAACTAAGCATCAATCGCAATGGGGATGGTTTCTTAACCTTCTTCTCCTTCTCCTTCTTCTCCTTTCTAGGCTTCGAAGATGACGACTTAGATGGGGCCTTAGACGACGTCTTCGAACTGGCTCTTGATGCACTCTCGCTCCCATGCTTGCTGCTGCTTGTTTGACTACTTGTTTTTTTGCTGCCGCTCCCAACTTCCTTCCTTCTTAACCCAGTAGGCCTGCTTTCGCTGAGGTTTAGCCTGGAGAGGGCGGCCGCTTGTGGTGTGATGAATTCTCCGTCGACGCTAGTACCAACACTATGCTCCTCCACCTCTGCTATTCCTCTCCTCCAGTTATCGATCCTGCTCACATCCCCATCAATCTCTAGCATCTCATCCATGATCGGCTCTTCCAAAGCATTCTTGGCTCGTATCTTCTTGATAATCTTGTAGCCACCTAATGCAACGATTGTAACACCCACGGCAACACCGCCTGCGATGAGAAATTGTGGACTAGCTAGTAAGGCGAAAACGGCTGGAGTACTGCCTTTCATCGCTGCGAGAACACCGGGAGCCATCTTAGAAGCGATGTTGCTGAGCTCGGCGAGGGTGAGAGCCACTGCGGCCATAGCGTCTGGATTTTTCTGTAGAGAGGCGATGATTGCGCTTGCACTGTAGTGGAGGCAGTCTGCTTCTTCTAGGATGCGCTTGACTTTCTGTACCAAGCTCTTGAACTCCGCTTCGTCGCCCTGGCGTGTCAACGGGAGTGGCGGTGGAATTGGACCGTATGCAAGATCCATATCAATGTGCTCTGTGGGGGTGCTGGGGGCCGTCATGGACCGTTTCTGGAGCGCTAGTGGCCTTGGATTCCCGAAGTCATCGGAACGCCTTCTTGTAAGTGCGTCAGATCTGGACGTCAAAGAACGTGGTGAACGGGGGATAGTGGCTCTTGCGAGTGACGGCGGTGCGAGGATGGGCGGATTGTGCTGGATCCGTCTCTGTACGAGCCTGAAGTATGTCGACGGTCTGCTGAAGGACGGCTACTGCCATGGTGTGATCGTGAATATTTTTGGGAGGATGCGGTGCTATTATCGTTGAGGGTGGCCGCTTTTAGGCTCTTGCGCGTCTTCTTCTCTTCTACCTCGTGGTTTCGACCAGCGACAACTTCAGCTTTTCGCTCGCGGTAGGCGGCTCTGGCTTCTTTGAAGACATTGACGAGATGCTTGCTCTGTTATGCACACGTTAGTTGCAGAAGAGAAGTGAGGCAGAGGTTAGAAGCTTACTGTGCTGACAGCCTTCCCGGATTTGTCCACAACTGCTATTGTTTGTATTAGTGCTGCCATTATGAGACACCTTCAATGTGCTATTGTATACGACGCCAGATAGTAGGTATTAGGATTGTTTTCTGGCTGTGATGCGGTGCCCGACTGCTCTTCAGTGTAGGTGAGGAAAGGGCTGGCAGTGGCTCTGACTTGTTCGGTCAAGAGACAAGAGACTTCTTGGATACCTTGTTCCGCGAGACAAGCAATAGGTATAGACAAGTGACAATGAAGTTGCTTGTATCAAAGTAGCAGCGTCAAACAAGGAGCATGTAGGCAAGTGAAGCAAAGTCTCCGGGTTTGTTAGTGACTGGCTCTGAACGACTAGCAGCAGACAGCAAGTCGTGATTTTGGGACTTGAAACCGCACTGTATCAGATAGTATAAATATTAGATAGTCATCTGAGTTATTTTGTTTAAGAAATCTTTAGGGGATATGTAGTCACGCTGCCATTGCTTGTTGCTTGTTCGCCTCCACTGCCCTGATTGGGTTCGGGTGATAGTTCGGGCAAGCCTGCTTTAGTCGGCGCCATACTGTACTCGCCAGATATTGCTGCGATATCAAACAGGCAGTAGTTGGCGCCAGACTCCGTGCGTATCAGTTTATGATTGGCGTCTGGGTCTGGATCTAGGTCGTTTGCCGTGGAAGAAGACCTGAAAAATGCAGGAACGGGCGCCAATGTCAGCTGCATTGTCCCTGTACGATGACGCGGACGGGCACTGCCCTGGTGGCCTCTTTGCCACTTTTGGCTACTTTGGGTATCAATCACACCTTGTCTATTGCACACAAGTCTTTTGGATGCCATATGGCTTTGATTCCATTTATTATTAGTTAAGTACACCGACACCATCGCATTGCGAACCTGAATATCTATGTACACTACTTCAGGGGATGTCGCTTTCGAGGCATCCCCTTTGAGAACAATCATATCAGTGCATTTCCCTATCATTGGAGTATTCCAAAGCAGCTCTAATATATAACTCCGTGACTACTAGCACCATGCGTGAATTCGTTAAGATGGGGTATCATAGACTGTAGAAATGGGAAACGTCTCAAAGGCGAGGAGGCATCGGTCCTCTTTGCCCACTAGGCCCAGCTGTAGCTGGTCTATAATGTATTGGATCCGCAGACGGTGGCTGCAATGGGGCCCCATAAGCGCGGCCCTGATAATTGTTGAACGAAGCTGATTCTGGTATTGGCGCAGTTCCGGAACGCTGAGGTACACCTGTATCACTTCCAAAGTACTCATTCTGCGGCGGTCGGTACGGTAGGGTGAAATTTCTTGTTGGCGGCTGACCAGATGATGGAGTCACCGTGGTAGGGTAACCTGGCCTCCCGGTGCTATGAGCATTGGGATTGAAAGCTACATATCCACTATTGTTCGGTGGTCCATTCGGCCGATTCATCGGAGGCTGAGTTTGCATCTCATATTCTTGGGTTGGTCTTCGACTTAGGGGAGTTGGTCCTGCAGGACGTCCAGGTGCTCCAGAGAATGACATATCTCGTGGCATTGGTTTCCTTGCTTCTGGCTGCGCAGCGTATGTAGCCGGGGTGGTTCTCCCACTCATATCGGTGTTTGTGCGAGAAGGAGGCCCCATGCGCGGCGCTGAGGGGTCAAACGATCTCTGAGTTCCCTGAGAGCTCCCGGTGTAGCTTCTGCTTGGTGGAGGCCTGGAATGCGGCAAGCTATCTGCAGAGTCCATCCTTGACGGGACATTTCGTGAGCCTGGATGGCCGTAGCCCATGGCCCCAGCTGAGGCCATCAGTGGGACGTCATCTCCATAGCTCATGTTAGAGCGCAGAGAAGATTGAGTAGTCGCCCGGGAGGGCGGTTGTGGCCGTTGAGCAGTCGCAAAGACATTCGGTATCGTCGGTTCCCTGGGTAAGTTATTTGCAGACTGATTGTTGAGAGGCGTAGATGGACGAGAATCAAAAGGCGAGAATTCGGTTTGGGTAGTCTGTCTGGAGATTGGTGGAGTGTCTTGGGGCGGCCCACTAAGCAAGTTGGGAAGTGTTGGTTGACGTTTGACATGTTCGTCAAAGTTGCTAGGTCCTGAGCCATTGCCTTCTTGCTTGCCTCGTACTTTAATATCCTTTTCCAGTGCCTTGTTGACCTTGATCATGACAATCTTATGTAGGCGGGAGTCTATCTTTCTTCGGCAGTACTTTGAGAGGCTACCTTCTCGGATATGATGCCAAAGGAATACGATATAGAATATAACAGCCAGCATGAGACTCAGCGCGGAGAAGACCCAGATGACGAGGGTGAACAACATGCCGAACAAGATTGCTGCTTGCTCTTTCTCTGTGCCTGCTAGGATCTTGACGTTGACGAAGAATTGGGCGACAGGACTGTTGCCATCTTTTGCTGCGTGTGAACCTGTTGGCACAAGATCTGCTCGCATGACCGAGTACAGCGTCAAAGCATTGATGGCTTGTCGAGGGCCTTCTGCAAAGCAAATGCGCATCCACGCTAATTTCGAACAGACTCAGCTATCACTCAATTTGGATTAAAGCAAGGATGGCTCACCTTCGAAGGAGAAGTAGGCAAATAGTGCCACGTACTCTGCACCTTTCCTACCCTTAGTCAGAGCAGCGAAGACGAGGAATCGCCTCCATCCTCGACCGTTGGCGCCCATACGTATGCTCTGCACCCGGACCGCGAGTGGATCAAGGTAGCTTGCTGCGACGACACCACTTTTCATAACTCGTATCGCCCTCTGCCATCTGTAGACGAGGAGAACCCAGGACAATATAATACAAGCCGTGAAAATCCACTTCGAGTAACGAAACGGTATAACAGGCTTGACTTGGCCTGACCATCTGTTGTAGAGCAGCAAATTGGCGCATGTGAAAAGGTCGACGGCGTAAACGGCAACACTAATGATTCCAAGGATTATCAGAAAGCCGTATGAGAGAGGTGATACGCAAGACGTTGATCGAAAGTCGGATAGGTTCTACAGTGGAACACAGTTAGCAATTCAAGCTTTGCAAAGGAGACGTTCAACTCACTATGTAGTCCCATTTCTGTTCGTTCTTTGCCTCATTATATTTCTCACGTTCGCCGCAACAACTCATAGTGAAAGGAGTGTAGTACTTCTGGGCCAGCCCAAGAAGCGAACTCGTTTAGACAATGACTGGCGTAGACCACAAGGCAGGATTAACGTATCGCAATGTCCCTTGACCTTCAGCTATACCGGAGCTAAGAGTGTACGGGTTCTGTCGCTATATAGTGATTGGCCAATCGTGTTATGGCGGACGTTGGAAGAGGTGGAAGTGTCATCGTGGGTTGGCCATGTCGAGATGTCTTTGTTCTTTATGATGGATGTCCTCGAATAGGACAATGACGATAACTGCGATGTACTTGCAGTCAATGCAGTACTTCGAGTGTCCTTGGAAAGCTGCGGATAAGCAGATCGGCGTGAATATGCACAGTGCTCTCAAAATAGATGCGATCGGAATGGCGTTTGTGGCTGGACTTGGGGTCTCTTTAAAGAATGTGGTATGCGATGGTGTCGCAAGGTCCGTAGAGGACTGAAGATTCAATGAGTGTGAAGGTGAGATGTCAGCTTATTGCAATGATATCCGTTTGAGTGTTCCTCACATCGCGTTTCAAATCTGAGAGGGGCTAAAGGACTGGGCGGCGCCTTTGGTTCCTGGATAAGTGGCAAACGGGCGCACCCGATTGACTAGCCTCAGGGGTCAATTGGTTAGCGCTTAGCGGAATTCAATATTACTCCCATCCAGTCAGAGGCAGTAAGGCAATGCGGAGAAGATATTTGTCTCGACATGTATTACATTTTGCTCGAAGTATGAAATTAACGCCGGTTTTAAAAGCCCATGAGCCTGAAACGCCAATATACAATCCATCTGTATCATGAAAACAAGACAGCGCCTATGCATCATTCCGTTGCCTTCCGATCAGCGATAGGCAACCCGGATCACTTTTTCTCCATCACGTCCAGTCGGTGCCTGTGTGTTATAGTCCATGTATCTCTGCCGAACCCTAACGGCGACCTTGAACCACGAACTCCGTCTGAGCTACCCAAATAATCATAGGTCGAGTCCCTGTCGCCGCAACATGTGGTTCCCATCCGATATCCTTCCTTGCATCTCCCCCCAAAGTAAATCGACATTTCCACTTGTGTACATGCTCCGAAAACAGACCAAATAGACACGGACAAGGTAGTGCCAGCATAATGGGTGATATAGAATGAGATTTCGCGTCCATGGACATACTCCGAAGACAGTCGACACGGATTGGCTAATGACTCTCAAATTCCTTCATTGCATCTCTTCGCTACGTACACTAATCTGAATCCGTGGACATGGTCCAAAGACAGTCAACGCGGACTCGGAAGTGAACATAGTATTGATCGGCGAATGGTGAAATCTTGCATCCGTGGACATGGTCCGAGGACAGTCGAGACAGATTTGCAAATGACACAAGAAGTGGAAGGAAAGCGAAGGGTTGCACATAGTTAGCGTGAGGACAGAGGTTGAGTACCCTGGTTGGCGAGCATTGTTGACTGGCTGCAGGTGCAAGCTGAGGTTGACAAACAGATCTTCAAGCTAGAAGGCGAAAGATGGGAGCGTGAAATCTCGGACATAGGCCCAAAATCGTGGACATGGTGAGGTGAGCTGCTAATGGACGTATAATTGAATAGGCGAAGGATGAAGGGCGGAATCTGTGGACATGCTCCGAAGACAGTCGACACAGTCTCTGTGAGGAATAAGAAGTGTGACAGCGAATGCTAAAAGCTCGAATCTGTGGACATAGTCGGAAGACAGTCGACACAGAGAGCAGATAGTGATTGAGAGAAGAGGCGAGGGATGAAAGCTGCGAGCAGCAACGAGTATTTCGTGAATGCACCAGGCAGCGGAAGAGGTTGAAGATCGCGGAACGAGGCTGTAGTAAGCGTTCTCCAGGTCAGTCATAAGCACCGAAGTTGCCATCGTTGCGGCGACAGGATTTGTTCTCAGCTTTTGATCAGCACGGCTTGATCTAGCTTACGCCTTGCTCGACTCCGGCTCGTCCATCTTGACGCGTTTCTCGGTAGCTTTCTCTTCCTCATCATCTAGGACCTTTCTCTTCCGATTGGGCCGAACTTCCTCCCTGGTCTCCTCCGGGTTCCTCTCTTCTTCATGTGGTTGGTTCAACTCTCCAACCTCCTTCTGCAACGATGTGCATTTCTCGACGAGCGTTGCTTTCTCCTCTCTCAGCTTTTGAAGCTCTTCCCGGTTCTCCTCTTGGCTCTTGGCGAGTTCGGCCTTCTCATGGGTAATCTTTGTCTTCACCTCTCGGAGCTGGTCGCGCTCCTTTTTGAGGTTTTCAGACAATTTGCGGGCCTTCTGAAGATTCATGTTCATATCTTCTTTCTCTTTTCCAAGACGGGTGATCTTAGCTTCTAGGAGTTCTCTCCCTCCACGCTCCAATGATCCATTCTGGCCTGCTAGAGCCTTGAGGTCCCCGTTCTCTCTCTGGAGACTTGCTAGCTGTCCGTTCAACATATTGATGGTTTGGCTGTGGCTTTCCGTGACCTCTCGCAGTCTTTTCTCTGTCTGGTCCTGCGTGTCACAGTCAAAAGCATCGCTCATGTGATGATCACCACGACGCAATTCGTCAACAGTCTCCCTTAGCTCTTTGATCTCCCTCTTCAGCGCCTCGATTTCGGCTTGCTCCCTCCATCCAGTAGTGGACAAGTCGCTCATGTCATGATCTTCGTTCTTGTCTATAGAGCTCTGCATGCGCTGGTGCAGGACCCTGTTGCTCTCCTCCAGGCGTTTAATTTCCTGTTGCTGCCTATCCAACCCTTGCTTTTGGCTTTCGACAAGCATTTGGAGGGGAGAATCGATGTCCATGCCCTCCGATGTGGCGGGGGCAAGGCCTGACAGGCGTGGTGCTATGGCCTCGGGGGTGCGCGGTCTGGGACACTTGCCATGCATAGTCTCCAGTTCTTTTAGCTTCTGTTCCATGGACTTTGAGCTGACTTGGAATTCGTCCCGCTGGGCTTGTGCTCTGCTGAGAGAAGTGTAGAGGTTGCTCTCACGAGCCTCGAGCCTGGTCACCTTTTGCTTCAGCCTCTCCACTTCCTCGCACCTGTGGTTATATTCTGCGGTGATGCGCTCTATCTCCGCGTTCTTCACACTCAGCTGTTGTTTGAAATTGTTTTCGAGATTACTGGAACTCGTTCTATCTTTGGCTGCTTTGTCTTGCAACTTGCTGATGTTATGTTGTTTCTGGATCAGTTCCTCGTTCAAGTCATCCTCGACCTTTTTGAAAGAAACCTGGTTCTCCGCGCTTTCTTTTTCCAATCGTGAGATTTTGTCAGCGGCGGTCCGTAGTTTTTGATCCTTTTGGGCAATTGTATTTCTCAAATTGGCAGATTCAGCTTTCTCCCGCTCAAGCTCAGTGGTCTGCAGCGGCGTAGGGACATGTTGACGGCCGTGACGAAGCAGCTCTCTCACTCTTCCTTGCAGACTCGATATTATCAGCTGATCCTTTCCTCGCCTTTGCTTTTCACATTTTGTCTTCATCATAATAATGTGATCTGAGTCGCGGAGCTGGGCGGTTAGCCAGTTGCATTTAGTTTCGAAACTCTGGGCTTGGGCTTTTAGGTCAAGGTATGTGAGTCGGGAGCTTAAACATGGTGATGATCTCTCAATATCGTGGCTTTGGCTACGATTTCTGATACATTGCTCATGGTAGAGCTCCATCCATGCCGTCGAATCGTCGTTAGCAGCCTGCACATCATTCTTCATTTCAGCAATCTTTTGAAGAAGACTCTCCTCTCGCGGTGTGGCTTTTGTGTCCTCAGGCTTCTCTGCTGGAGTATCTTCATTCGCATGGTGGTTGGTGGCTCGGTAATTGCGGCTGATCAGGACAAGGGAAGCAGCGAAGAGTAGGATCAACACGAACTTGAAGGCGTAATGCCAACCATTCTTATTTGGAATGGCTGGTTAGCTATCATGTATATGATGATGTGCACGTCAGACTCACAGCAACAAGATCTTCCGACTGATCTTGCCAATGGGCTGCAGCCAGCTCAGGCATCTCAAACTGCAATAGAACGCCCATAGTTATGCGGAAGCTGGAGAAGGCCTACAAATAGCGATGTGTCAAGGACGTGTTGAAAGTTACAGTGGAAGGATTTTGCGTACTATGATATGCTGCGTCGGTATATATATATACCACGTGCAGGAGCGATGCGAAATGTGTTAAGAGGGTAGTGTTGAAATTCGAGAGTTTGGAGTAATGTATGTTATTGTAAGGTTTGTTTCTTGCAGACGTCTCTGAATGGATGTGTTACAGTGACAGAAACAATGAAGGTGATGTGGGTTTGAAATAACGAACCATGGAGAAGAAGAGGATGAAGCTGGGAGAGAGCGGATTAAGTAGACGAGTGTGGATGAAAGGCTGTAAGTAGCCGAAGTGTCGAGAGTGAAGTAGGCTGAAACTGCATTGTTCACAGGTCTCACGCGTTCAGGATCCACCTTGCAATCTCCTGGCATTCACTCTGGCGGCGTCTCGGCCCAATCTCTTCTAGGTAATGACGCACCTATCCAGGTGTTATGTTCTACTGCTCCTCTCCCAGCAAATACCGTTCTGTGGTGATCACATTTGGGTGAATGATATGATAAAGCCAGGACCGCTCAACCTGAAACATTCCTCTAGCACTCACCCCTGCATGCTCTGGTGTCACTTCTTCACATATGCCTTTCCGGCCTCCTGCTAGTGGAGGTGCTCCATGTTGTTTCCCGGACCCCGGCCTTCTGTTGTTCCTTGTCGGTTCCATCACGGTCAGGCATGCACAATGGGTCGCTTGGCTGCTATGTTGCGATGAAAAAATTCCATATCAGCTGTAGTGGCGACCGACGCTTGATGACAGTAGCTTCCGAACGGCAACGGATGCATTAATGGTGGGACTTCCAAGACTTATAGGCGACCTTGTCATTCAGTCTTGGTTTACTTTGCAATACCGGACTGGGTTCCTCAATATTCCAACGTGCGCTTTATGGCATCATAGATCCCTATCGACACATTAGATTATGATATTCACTGTTTAGCTCGTACTCACTCGTCACATCTGGAATGTTGAATTTCTCAAAGACCAATCCCATGTGCGTAGCCCATCCCCCAAGCCGCTGTACTGGGGCCTCAAGCCGTAGAAATGCTCCCTCCTGAATCGTGGCGGCAACTTCAGCTCCAATCCCTGCGTTGATCATGCTTTCATGTACGACGACCGCACGACCTGTCTTCTGCACACTTTGCAAAATTGTTTCCTTATCCCACGGATACAAGGTTCGGAGATCCACAAGTTCAACACTGATGCCAAAGTCTCTCTCTGCTGCTGAGATGGCCGAAGAGCACAGATAAAGCGGCTGTCCATAAGAGACTATGGTCATATCTTTGCCCTCTTTGACAACCTCAGCTTTAGACAGAGGGATCTCGTAGGCATCGTTAGGTACTTGTTCAACGGCAGCTCGGTATAAAACCTTCGGCTCCAGGAATACTACGGGGTCGTTGCAAGCGATAGAAGCCATCAATAGTCCTTTTGCTTGTGTAGGAGAGCGAGGCATCACAACACGCAGGCCAGGAATGTGACTGAAAAGAGCCTCCGGTGACTGGGAGTGATATCTTGTGCTTCATTAGCATCTCTACATCGTCTATCAAGGTGTACTCCTACGTACAGAGCTCCATGTCCCACACTGCCACAAGGCATCCTAACCACCATCCCTCCTATAGAACCCCTTGTAGCACCCTCTCTATATCTCCACTTCGCTGCCTCATTGACTAGCTGATCAAAGGCTGGATATACATAATCCGCAAATTGTATTTCGGCAATGGGTTTCATGCCTTGTGCAGCACATCCAATCGCGAAGCCTACAATACCTTGCTCGCTCAACGGCGTGTTAAATACCCTTTCTGACCCAAAATCTCTTGCTAGGTTCATACTACAGCGAAAAACGCCTCCAAAAGCCACATCTTCACCGAAGACGAGGGTGCGCTCGTCTGAGCGGAGGGCGTGGGTCAAGGCACTGTTGATTGCTTGAAAGAGATTCTGGCGGGTGGAGGAAGATTTAGGAAATAACGAATTGGCTTGAAGGGAAGATGAAGAGTGGTGAAGCAGTGGATGGGAGGAGTATTCGATTGGAGCATTCAGACGGGCGTTTGTAGGGTGGGTAGAGTATGGATGTTGGGAAGAGAACAGGCGTGGTGATTTGTGTTCACGGGGATATCGAGCCCAAAGCCGCGCTGAGGCGCGCATGATAATTGTCAACTCGGTCCTTGCATGCTGAATTTACAAGCCTTCAGGCTGATATAATGAGAAGGAAAGGATGTAGAAGAGAGGTCGTTGATGGGGATATACACGGCTACTGTCGGCAGATGAGGTTGCAGGGATCATAGACTTGCATAAGTGCTCCGTAGTATCAGAAACATTACCAGTGTTTTTTCAACAGCACAGAGCTCAGCATGGCTTCGATACTGCCCGCTCTGCGACGAGCTGCACCCAGATTAACAAGGCAATTCTTTCAGTGCCCGCATCAGCGTTTGCCTATACGTTCGGGGGCGTACCCTGCTCATGTGTTTCCGAAAGCATCTCCAAAGTCCATCAAATTCTTCAGCTCCAGTCGCCTGGGAAGCTCGGCGGCCGTGTCAGGTATTGCTACTCCAAGGCTTCCGCAATCGACTCCAGTCCCGTCAATAAGCGGGTCAATTAGCGGAAAGGGCGCGAAGGCCAGAAGGCGTTTCTTCCCCAGCACTAGCCAAAAAGCAGTGGCATATTGGCTGTTGGGCAGCGCCGCAAGTGTTTTCGGTATTGTTGTATTTGGAGGCCTCACACGTCTCACAGAGTCTGGGTATAAGTTCACTGAGTCCGTTTGACGAATGGTGCGCTAATGCTCTGCAGTTTGAGTATTACAGAATGGAGACCGGTCACGGGCAGTTTACCCCCTTCAAATGTAGAAGCATGGGAGTCTGAATTCGACCGATATCGTGCCTCTCCCGAATTCAAGCTCCTTAATCCGAACATGACTATGGACGAGTTCAAGTACATTTACTACATGGAATGGACCCATCGACTCTGGGGCCGTGTTGTAGGCATATCCTTCGTTCTCCCTGCGATTTACTTCATCGCCAGACGAAAGGTATCGGCAAACATGGCTTTGAAGGTTACGGGAATTGGGGTTCTCATCGGATTCCAGGGCATACTGGGCTGGTGGATGGTCAAGTCAGGGCTTAAAGATGACCTGTTTGCACCTGGCAGCCATCCACGCGTAAGCCAATACAGGCTTGTCGCGCATCTAGGGACCGCATTCCTATGCTATTCTGCCATGTTGTGGAATGGTCTCTCTATTCTGCGCGACCACAAGCTTCTTGGGAATCTGCAGAGGGCAGAGACTATCCTCGCAAGAATTCGAAGCCCAAGACTTCAAGTCTTTCGCGCATCTGTGGGGATTCTAGCGGGATTAGTCTTTATCACTGCTATGTCTGGTGGCCTTGTTGCAGGCCTCGATGCAGGCCTGATTTACAATGAATTTCCATGGATGGGGCTCGGATTGACGCCTCCTAAGTCTGAGCTATTTTCGGACTTCTATTCTCACACAACCGATGGTGGTGACATATGGTGGCGAAATCTGTTAGAGAATCCATCCCTGGTTCAGCTGGATCATCGAATACTTGCGACTACAACATTTACAGCTGTAATGGCTCTCTTTGCTTACTCCCGGTTTTCGCGGAATGTGAGGACCATTTTGCCAAATGGAGGCAAGAAAGCTATCCACGGAGTAGTAGGATTTGCATGCTTGCAAGTTGTACTCGGCATCAGTACCCTGATTTACCTCGTACCTCTACCCTTGGCCTCAGCCCATCAAGCGGGCAGCCTAGCATTACTTTCCTACGTGCTTGTACTAGCCAACAGGACCATGCCACCCAATCGCAGGTTCTCGAAAGTTCTCGCCCGCAGATTCCTGGAAGCCGGCGTGGTTCCGAAGAAGAAGTTAGTGCAGAAGAACCCAGCCCTCTATACCAAGAGAAATGTTTTCAAGGCAGCACCGGAACTTAATGCTCGGTGATGCAAAGGGTTGTGGACATCTTCTCAATTTAACCCCGCAGTAGCTCATCATTGCAAAATGAATGGACTCTAGTAAGAGAGATACGTCCAACGTTTCGCTCTCGGCGTCTACCTGTTCAGATTAGTTGCATCCACTACTTTTAGACTTTGTGGTTTCAGTATGGATATAGGTGGGACACAATTTTCGGGTTATCGGAGGACGCGTCGGTAACTCCAGTGCATAGATCGATCCAGAATCGAGGAACACCGGAGAGGAGACTTCACAGGGAGGCTGTAGTTGTAACTTCTTTATGGCCCAAATCCACATACTATTTGAAGTCCGCTACGACTTCGGAATGGAAGCTTTTCTTCCAGGGGCGATTTTCGCGCGTCCACCACTCCGGAGCAACGCGATCTACGAGGATGTTTGCATTAGCTATGGCGTGGACTGAGCGTCAAAGCGCTCTGGATACAATTCTGTACACTCCTCTCATCCATAAATACGAGGCATGACTGCCAAAATGCTAGCCTGCACGTAAAACTGCGTAAAATGACCCCTGAGCCTAATCCGGCACTTGTCTCCGGTTATGCAAGCCACCCCGCCGATGATGTTGTGAAAGATTACAATAGGAACACATTAGAAGAACAACAGTTGGAGGGATAATTTGTGTTGAAGTGCTTTTTAGGTTGGTCTTGGCGTCTCGCTTACGGCTATCTCTCAGCAGCTGTGTTGAAGCTGTAAGTCTCTACGACTCCCTTCACCACAATTTGGGAAACCCATTACCATTGGACCTCAGCGATTCTGCGACTCATAAACTTAGCCATGGCACAGCAAGCACGCGTCTTGGTCGTGATCGATCAGACAAAGCGTGTTCACCAGGGGCAAGCCAGAGCGAGGTGGAAGACGCAGGCTCGAGTATAAAGGAGGGCCAATTCCTATGAAGTGGCAGAAGTCCATCATTGTTTGAAATCAGGATCGCCTCACCAGCCTCGCCTAATAGTCCAACTTAGACCGTTTCTTAAAGTGAATTCCACCTTTACCTCACCTCACTTCCTACTTCCACCTTTTTATCTTCATACACCTCACCTCTCGCACCATTGCCCTTTCCACCTGTGTTAGTATCATCGCTGGACAGCTTCTTTACTTCGCAACGTCTTGTTCCACTGCTCCAGTTCGTTAGCACGCCTCGCATTATATCAGAAAGAACCATTTCATCGTTACCTTATTAGCCCTTTGTATCTCTAAGAGGGTTGCTACCACCTATATCGCAATACTCCTCAATGTCAGTATACTTCGACCCTTTTACAAGTCGATCAGCTACGTTCTTAAGTCCTTGCAAGTATTGAGTACTAGCGCGTGTTTCCCAGATCTTTGTACTTCCATTCTACGGCATCGTGTCTCCCTATGTAAAGCTTATTCATGAGCGGTCCTAGGCTTACAATTCGTGATAGTTAGTTGACGCTGAAACTTCGCTCCTACAGCATGGCTCGTAAATCGCTCAAGCGTGAGCCTACTACGGTTCAAGTGACCTCCCAAGATGATCTGGTTAGCTCTGGCGATACTGTAGTTATGGACCAAGACGTGACTATGGCAAATGGACCCGTGGACGAAGGATACTGCATGGACCGTGAAAACAAGAGACCTGGTGAGTGTTCTAGATTCAATAAGTTGAAATGGTACTTATCAGCCATATATACCTAGCCAATACATGTTCCGCCACCTTCTCTGCGACAAATGGGACCCGGTCTTCAAAAGAATGCTCACCCGGGACCGAACACGGTTTAGAGGTCCTGGGTCGCGGCGTTAAAGAACTAGTCCAGAAAGTTCAGTCACTTCGTCACCTCGGCGTAGAAGATCTGGTGCTTCCATTACCAAAGATAGTGGTCGTCGGTGACCAAAGCACTGGCAAGAGCTCCCTTATTGAAGGGATGAGCGAAATTAAGGTCCCTCGAAGTGCTAGCACTTGCACCCGCTGCCCCTTGGAGATTAATCTGACGGAGACTACCGAACAGCAATGGAGTTGCGAGGTCTTTCTCCACAAGAAATATATCTACCAAGGTAATCTTGGTTCGGCTCGTCCGCCTGGGAGGAACACCGCGAAATCCGAAGGCGCTACAAGAAATCGACCTCTGGGCCCTTGGGTTGAACAAGACAGCGAGGACTTACATTTCGCGTCTCTCACTAATAAAGATAACGTTGTTGACGCACTTGAACGAGCACAACTCGCTATACTAAACCCAGGCAGCTCCCATGAGAGGTACAAGCCAGACAACCCTCTTCAGCAGCGTGAACACCAGGTGAAATTTTCACCTAATGTTATCCGTCTTGATATTTCTGGACCCGGATTATCCAATCTCTCGTTCTATGACTTGCCGGGAGTCATAAACGTTACAGACAACACAGACGAGGCGTATCTTGTGCCTCTCATTAGGAACCTTGTGAAAGAGTACATCAAGGCTGAAAATTGCATCAACCTCCTTGCTCTGACAATGACTCACGATGCTGTCAACTCTAGTGCTTTTGGTCTTATTAAAGAGATGAAGGCAGAAGCAAGGACAGTAGGATGCCTTACGAAGCCTGACAGAATGGATCCAGGAGAAGCACTTGACCAATGGATTCGAATTCTTCGTGGTGAAGAATACCAGCTGGGTTTTGGTTATCATGTGATCAAGAACAATCCGAATCCAGAGGTAGATCACGCAACTGCTCGCATAGAAGAAACTGCCTTTTTCCGGGAAAACGAGCCATGGACGACAGCCCTGAGTACGTACAGCAGCCGGTTTGGCACATTACAATTGCAAATCGCACTTTCTCAGCAACTGACCGCACAGATTCGCACAAGGTTAGTCTACCAACTAATAAGCATTGTCCGAGCTGATCTCTTTACAGTTTGCCAGATATTATCGAAAAGGTCCAACAAAAAGCGGACTTCATCGAGGCGACGCTTAAAGGGCTGCCAGAGCCCCTGGATGGCAATCTTGCCGCAATTGTCTATGGCGAATTACTAAAATTTGAAGGGAAAGTACAAAAAAACATCGATGGGGGTTTGCAAGATAATACGTTCCAGAAACGCTGGCACTATCTGGCTTTGGAATTCCGTAAGGTGCTGGCCGACTCGCGTCCTGTTTTAATGTTGCCAACCCCATCCGCGCCCAGACAAAGCTCCCGCGATACTCCATCAAGCGAGATGACTGGGACACCAACCCCCAGCTCCGGGAGAGGAAACGTACCCGTGTTTAACGTCGATTCCGATTCTGAAGGTGACCACAAACCTAGCCCTGTTCAACTTTCTGGCAGAAAACGATCCCATCCCTCGACCCAGTCTACCCCAAGCAAATACTCACGCATTGTGCCAAAGCGCCTTCGCGGGTACAGCATAACGTCTCGACGATTTAGCTTATCGGAAGTACGTGATATCATACGAGATGCATATACAGGACTTCCTAACCAGACTCACCCGAAAGCGATCGAGAGAATGATCAAGCTTAGCCAGGAACACTGGCATGAGCCTGTAGAACACTTTCTTGGACAAATTCGGGAACTATGTCAGACCATGGTATTTGATCAAGTTCTCGAGGTCTTTGGACATCATCAACAAACAAAGTACTACGAGCAAATCCTTGGAATATGTGAAGCATTCTTTGAGGAAGCTTTGATATACCAACGCCAGGTTGCCAAGGATATCTTAGGCTGGGAGCTCTCCAAGCCTAATACCCTCAACTCGGAAGCAATGAACATCGCCCGCGATAAAGCTTTGACACTTCTACAAGCTCGCCGCCGGGAGGTTCGTGCTAATGCTTACCTAGATGAGCAAGAAGCAAAGAGTGGCAAGACAACCACTGGCCAGGCTCGCGTTGACAAGTTGTCCAAGTTGACGAGTGATGATGGGAAACTTCCTCCAGACATGTATACCCAGGAAATAATGGCCATGAGCGTGAGTTAGCATGGAAGTAATTGAGACCATGAAGCTGACACCCATCAAAGGCAGTGAAAGGTTACTACGAGTGCGCTTACAATAGATTTGTAGACGTCCTATGCGCAAGCATTCACTGCGGTCTCTTTTCAAAGTGTCGTGATGAGATTGTGAACATGATGAAGAGCAGATTCGGTGTTACAGAAGCTGGGGGTAGGCGTCCTGATCACCAACTGTTCTGTAAAGGCTAATGTAGACAGCGACTGAGCGCCTTGTAATACTCCTGGCTGCCAACCCCGAACAGGAACACCGTCGAGCGCAGCTCAAACGGGAAATGGAGACTATTAAAAAGGCTCAGGAGCATCTGGAGGAGCTGACTGAGGAAATTTGAGAAGTTCCTGGTAGTATGGCTTCATTGGGACGAGCTTTCTCTTAGAGATGGTTTGATGAGCTTCATTTCGATTATTTCAATGCTTAGGATGTATCGTCTCGCCATCATTGACACAGCGCATATGTAACATCTGGGTCTAGGATGTCCTGAGATAGCATGGATGTTAGATTGATGGACCATGTAGAGCAAAATGCTGTAGAAACTATTAGCGCATTTAGTGACGCAAAAGTTTACTCGGAATTGTAGGAAGGTTACAATAATCCCATAGCATAGTCCAGTAGTTCTACTTCATGGACACAGATAAGAAGCACTCCTCCCAATATTGGATTTTGGTTTTGGAATCGCGACTTTCCGTGACTCCTAGTTGCAAGTCGCGTAATACTTGATTTTGCGAAAGACAACCTCAGGCCTGACTCATCCCCAAAACACTTATTTTTCACAGCAAGATTGACGGACGAGACCTTTATTTCGCCGTATAAGAACAATCAGCAAACATGGCTGACGGACAAGCAGCCCCTCAATTGGCCAACTTACATCTGGATGAGCCTACGGGAGAGATGGTGAGGTAGGTTTCTTACCGCACAATTTCAGATCCATTGCTGAACGCGTGTAGCAAGAGCGAGCTCAAAAAGCGCCAGAAGCAGAGAGAGCTAGAAGAGAAGAAGAAGGCAAAGGCAGCTGCAGCTCCACCCAAAATAGAGAAGAACCCTACGTCCGCTGAACAACAAGAAGCTGACCTGACACCAAATGTACGTGGTCGTTAGATTGAAACCTAGGCAAGGGGTACCAGTGATACTGATATATGACCAGCAATACTTTGAAATTCGTTCGCGCCGAATCCAAGAGCTACGCAAAAGCCATGACCCAAATCCCTTTCCCCACAAGTTCGAAGAAAACACAGATTTGCGAGAATTCCTCAAGGAGCATGACAAGATCAAAACTGGAGAGCACCTCAAAGATGTTGAGGTCAGACTTGGTGGTCGAATATATACTAAGAGAGTCGCTGGGTCTAAGCTTGTCTTCTATGATATCAGGGCAAAAGGTGTCAGAGCTCAGGTCATGTGTCAAGCCCAAGAGGCTTCGGGCTCCAGGTCATTCGAGCAACAGCATGAGCATCTACGAAGAGGAGATATCATCGGTATCATTGGCTATCCTGGGCGAACAGCTCCACGCAATAGACCCGAGGGTGAGCTCTCAATATTCGCAAGAGAAGTCATACTCCTAACGCCTTGCCTACACCAAATTCCCTCCGAACACTATGGCTTTAAGGATCAAGAGCAGAGGTTCCGCAATCGGGCCTTGGACCTGATAATGAACAACAATGTCCGTGACGTATTCGTTACGCGCCATAAGATGGTCAAGTACATTCGACAATTCTTTGATGATAGGGATTTTGTCGAAGTGGACACTCCCATGATGAACGCTATAGCTGGGGGGCTACAGCCAAGCCTTTCATTACCCATCACAACGATCTCAATATGGACCTCTTCATGCGCGTTGCCCCCGAATTATATCTAAAGCAGCTGGTGGTTGGGGGTTTAGAGCGAGTCTACGAATTAGGAAGACAATTCAGAAACGAGGGCATAGATCTGACTCACAATCCCGAATTCTCGACCTGCGAATTCTACCAGGCTTATGCGGATGTCTACGATGTGATGGACATGACGGAGGACCTTGTCTCAGGTCTAACCAAGCACGTCACTGGCAGTTACGAGACTGTTTTCCATACGCAGACTGGCGAGAAGTATGAGGTAAACTGGGCTAAGCCTTGGAAGCGAATTGAGATGATACCTGCTCTGGAGGAAGCCTGTGGTGAAAGGTTCCCACCAGGTGAGGAGCTACACACGGCAGAAACCAACGACTTCCTCAAGCGGATGCTTAAGAAGACAAATGTCGAGTGTTCGCCACCACTTACAAACGCCCGCATGCTGGACAAGCTAGTTGGCGAATTCATCGAAGAGAAATGCGTCAACCCTACCTTCATTACCGGTCATCCCCAGCTGATGTCACCACTTGCAAAATACCACCGCAAGATTCCCGGTTTATGTGAACGTTTCGAAGCCTTTGTTTGCAAGAAAGAGATCGTGAATGCCTATACGGAGTTGAACGACCCGTTCGACCAGCGTCTACGCTTCGAAGAGCAGGCCAGACAGAAGGCACAAGGAGATGACGAGGCGCAAATGGTTGATGAAGCGTTCTGCACCGCGTTAGAATACGGATTGCCGCCTACAGGAGGCTGGGGTATGGGCATAGATCGACTGGTTATGTTTTTGACGGACAATTACAGCATCAAGGAGGTGCTTGCTTTCCCATTCATGAAGGATGAGCAGGGTCAGGGCAAAAAGCTGGCGGCTGAAGAGGTGGGTATAAAGTCAGGGATTGAGGGATCGGGACCCTCTAACTCGGACAACTCGAGGGACCTCTTGGTCTCATCTCAAGAGCTGACCAACGCACAAATAGACTCTGCGTGAGATTCCTTGTCTGTCATAACAAGGAGTGGAAAATGCGACTCGGCACATGCTCTTAAGATCGTCAATGAACATTCGAGAATTGACTGCACAGATCATTCGTTCGAATGCTTGGCAGGTATGAGCTGATCTTGCATCCTTGACCTAATAGACTTTAAGACATAATTCAGCGCAAATAGAAAAGTAGCAAGTACACTGACGTCACATTAAGGCGGTCGAGTTGAACGGCACATGCATTGACGCTCTACTGGTCACCTGATTATTAAGTGGCAAAGAGGGTAGCAAGCGGTGTCATGATGGCAATGGATTACCCACTAATTCCTGACATTACAGCAGCGATGAGTTCGAGCACACCACATAGGCCAGAGCGTGACAAAAGAATCAATCCTGTCATTGTATAGAGATTTTGACGATACCATACCTTCGCCTTCAGACTTTCGACAACAATGGTCAATGATGCAGAACACTTGAACCTATAGGGTAAGTTGCACAAGATAATTTTTGCACGAGAGATGAGACCTATTGCCTAAAGTTAGGTATGAAACAACTTTGGCCTCAGCTTCTAGACGAATAATGAGAAGGTCGCCACCCAGAGCCGTAAGCACCTATTACCAGCTCTGAAACCTGTTTGACTATACTAGAACTTGTCTCGCTGGTTGCTCACCGTCTTTTGGGCCTGATCCTTGCCCCGATATGTAAGGCCAGAACCTTAGTTGTGGTTTAGTCTGTTGGCATATTCACTTCGATATACAGTGACTTCATTGCGCTAATGCTCCGTCGATTGTGCTGCCCAATGTATTCCCAACAACCGTCACGTTCTTCCGAATATTAAATAGTGGACTCATGATCAAGCACCTGTATGTACGCCTTTCATGTGTAACGGAATGATCAATAACCCCTCAACTTCAACACAAAGCACGTAGTGATGACACTTATTTTTGTTTAATTGCATCTCATCACTTTCCCTTAGAGAAAGGTCTCTCTTAAGTACCACGCTTCCTTTTCACCTGCGACAAACCTCAACTATAATAATTCAACACCGCAACACCGATTCCACCAGCCATTACCTGGAACTCAGACATCATCCTAGTTATGGCATCAGGGAAACATAGGACGTTCAGAGAGGTCATTGCACATACGGCCAAGTGCGAAAAGTGTGCCAGGCATAACAGATCCATCCTTTACAGATGCATTGACTGTTCTTATCCCATCTGCACACCCTGCTGGAACGCTGAGGGCGGCACCGGAAGACATAAGAATATTGCAATTACGGAGTCGCCCGTGATACTGCCACCCCACCCTCCCAACAAAACCAAGAAGAAGGACAAACCAGCTACGAGAATTGCGAGGCCGAGAAAGAATGTCGTTGTCTCCGGCAGAGAAATTGATGATGAAAATTTGTCCGATGCAGCTGCTGAGACCGAGAAGCTGAAGACGCAAAGCATGAGTAGGGAAACAGATCATAGTGCAGCATCGTCAAATGATGAAAACTCCAGAGAAGTGCACACCACGATCACTAATGACGCCCCCAACGCATTGACAGGTTTGCAGTATTCCGAAGACGTGCTTAGAGCCGCTGATTTGCTCCTCGGATTCTTCCACGCGGCTGACACGCCAACATCTGCCAGCAGTACTACATCTTGCTCGACTAACAGTGGTCTCGCTGCGGTCCTTGATGCGACAGGAACGATCGACAGGCGGCCAGATCTGTCCTCCACGCAGCAGAAGCCTTCAACGAGTCTCACGTCCGATCCTGCTGCGCGTCTGTATGACCTTAACAAGCACTATTCACGTGACAACCATCCATCTTTGACGCCTGAGAAGGGACATGATGACGTTGATATGAACGATGACAGCTCAGCTTCTAGCTTCACACCGATAAACGCTCGCAAAGAGATAATCAGACCTAGGGTATGTATTCTTCTCCCCAGTCTCAAGAGCTTGAACAGTCTGGCTAAAGCTAGAAAGGAAACGAGGAAGAGTCCCAGTGACCGATTTATCCACAGCAGGCGACCTGAGAGGCCTAGAGAAGCTACAAACGATGACAGGGTTGCACGCGGAATGAAGATACCAGACAATAGGTATGAAGAAAGCGACAGTGATGTTGAGATCGTTGGCGCGAGAAAACTGAGGCATGTTGAACCAAGCTTTGGAGACGTACACGGGAATGCGGATGGCAGTGAGTGTGAGATCACTGATTTCGGCATGTTCAACAAAGCTAATTCAATTCAGGCCGATACCAAGGCAGACTATAAACTCACAAGACCGAGCATTTTTTGAAAAGCGGTGCCGCCAGATTCAGTGTACCAGTACACAACAGCGGCAGCAGAAAGACCGTCGGGTGGCCGATAATCCATTTCTGAGAATTGATGAATGCATGCAAGACTGACATCGGATATTGAATTTGCAATTTCATGCAGCCAACCAAGTTGCGTCCTCTAGGAAGGACAGCATCTATTGAGAGCATTACACAACCAGTAATAGAGACTATCGAATCAGCTTGGGTAGAACACCTCGCATCTCGTAGCTTTACACCCACATAGGCCAGGAGCCACAGATCCAAAGATTGACTGCTAGAATAAGGCAGGTTTCCTTCTGTCGCCACCAAAAGGCGTCACCCATTCCCAGGAGCATCGTAGTAGCTACATTACATCATACTCCTTTTTAAAAGCTTTTTAATCTTCGTCCAAAGGCTATCCTTCACTACATGATCCCACACGTCAGCCAATCTTCGCTAATAGAGCAGGGAGTTAACACATACAGGGTTTTTCTCCCATACTAATCCGTCTCGCATTCTCGATATCTCTCTTCTCCTTCTCCTCAGCCTCAAGCCTCCGCTTGGTGGCCTGATAATTGTCATTTTCTTCCTTGTTCTGTGGTGAGGAACGGGCACCGGGGCCGACCCAGCCTGAGGACATGGTGCGGTCGTCTGGAAGGGAGGATGTGGATACACGAGGGTGTTTGATCCTGGTTGTTGAGTGGGTGGATCTGTGGCGTCTAGATGTGGGTTGTGAGGCTTCCTTTGGGGTTGGTATCAGACACTGTATGGATTTTGAAAGGTATTGATCTTGATTTTAGGAGAAGAGGAAGGGTCAAGATATTGGCTGTTTTTATAGAGAAATGGACAAGCGATTTTGTACCTATGTACATGCACAAACGGAAATTACATGATTGGGTGAAGTAAAGGCACACCGCACATTACAAAATCATGGCCTACAATCCAGTACTTACACCGAACAATAACCTGGTGGCTCCCAGAGTAGGCATGACCTACATCTACACTGCCTCAGCTAATGACTGATGTCGCGTGATAACGCATTGCGGGAATTCAATGTCGTTCGCTCTAGGGAATAGTCTCTGCATTTAGTACCGGGAAGTCGGCGCTTTAGCATAAACAGGGGGAAAGGAGCTCGCAAATGCTACTCTATTAATATCACGATCACCAAACATTGCAGATTCAGCCTTCTTCTGGAGAGAGAGTAATATTGATTAAAATGCCTCAAGACCACCACGGGACCAACAGCATCAAATCGGAACTTTCAGGGAGGATACAAGCAGTGCGGGGCCGCAAGCTCCCCTCCTCTCCTATATTTAGACCCTCGCTTCCAGCTTGCAAAGACGGGTACACCCGCGGCGATCGTCGCCTTGATCTGATAAGATCTGCAGACCCTTGACTGACGCGCATTTTGCACGCTGCCTGCAACAAACAGCTCAAACCTCGACACCGCCTCCACGTCTACCCTCCATCCTTCGCGCAACTGCTCTAAAGATGGCTTCCTACGAAGGTACGCATTTCCCTTTCCCCCTTCAGAACCACCATTAAACCAGAATCCCTCATTTAGTCGAGCACAACGTCCCCACCCCTGCTCCCAACGCCCCCTCCAATCCACCCCGCCGCCCCGACCTCTCCACCTTCTTCTCCACCCTCGAACACGTCGATACGACCAACGTATCTAACGAGCACGCAACACCCATACCAAGCGATGTATCAGCTGCTTTTCGAACGTTAGGGGAGGCGTTTCAGAGAATGAGGATGGATACGAGTGGGGAGGGGCCGCTGGATGGTATGATTGAGAGTCTGTTTGCGGATGCGGAGATGCCGCCAAAGGAAGTGAAGGGGGTTAGTCAGGAGTTTTTGGATGGTGAGTGTCATCCATGGAGACAGGGCTGGTGAAAGGGGATTTGCGAATGAGTTTGATGCAGAGCAAGATAATCATGGCTGATGAATTGGTGGTTTAGAGCTGGACAGAGTACCGAAGAAGTCATTGAAGCCAGATATGGATTGTCCAATATGTGGCAACCCTTTTCTTGAAGGTAATCTCCCCAACTCTCCTACAGCATCAACCGTTGACAAAGATCTGCAGATGAATATCCTCTCGTCGTCCGCCTACCTTGCAACAAGAACCATATATTCGATCTCGAGTGCATAGCCCCATGGCTAAAGCTTCACGCTACATGTCCCCTAGATCGAAAAGACTTGGTAAAAGAGAAGGCACCACCACCACCTCCCAAAGACGAAGAAGAAGATGGAGAATGGGACGATATGTATGCATAATACATAATACAGCTATACCATCTCCCATGCAACCACCTCAAAAATTCCCCCTAACCTTCCCACTCAAATACTCCCCATAAACCACCTCCCCCTCCCCCTCCGCCCCCGGCACTCTAGCATCCCAATCCGGCTCAAAGAAAAACGGCACACTAACCCTAAACCCCTCCCCCCGATGCACAACCCGATGTCTCGTAGCCCTCCACTTCCCCCCACTCCACCTCGCCATCATATCCCCAATATTAACCACCAGCGCCCCCTCCACCGGATCCACATCCACCCACCTCCCATCCCCATCCCCACCCTCTTCATCCCCATCAAAAATCCAAGCCTGCAACGCCCCCCTCGTCCCATCCGCCAACAACAGCGTAACGCACCCATAATCACTATGCGCCCCACAACTAACCCCCCCCTCATCCCCATGCCCATCTCCCTCTCCATCCTCCTTCCCCTCCAAAGACGGATACCCAATAGCTCTCATAACCCACCAACTCCTCCTCGTCTCCTTCACAAACCTCTCCCCCCCTCTTATATCCCCTGCTAACGCCACACCCATCGCTCGCACAACCGCTGTGCCTAATTCTAACATCTTTTCTATAAAGATTTCATAAGGGCCACGCCACCCGGATGGCCAGTGGTTCAGGCCCATTAATAATTTAAACGGCGGTTGCCTCTTCATCCTTTGTCCCCTTAGTTCTCCCTTCTCCCCATTTTCCTCCCCTTCCACTCCCTCTCCCTCTCCCTCACCCTCCCCATCCGCCTCTTTCATATCATCTCCAGAAGTAGAACACATAAACGGCTCCCCCTCCCCCACCTCCCTATAAAAATCCACCGCCTCATGCCAATCCCTTTTCCCCTCCGTCACATTATCGCCTATAAGCTGATACCCCCTTGCCCCATCGCCGTTCCCTACTCCCACGTCTTTACGTAGTAGATTCGCTTTTTCGGAAGAGGGGGCGGTGAGGAAGAATGTGCGGGCGAGGGTGAGGATGCTGTGGAGGGTTGGGGTTAGTGAGGGTGGGGTGTAGGTTTGGAGGGGGGAGGGGGGAAAATAGAGGGGAAATGGGGGAAGGGAGGGGGGGGGTACCGGTTGCAGAGTTCGGGGGGAATGTTGTGGTTCGTGAGGTAGAAGAAGCCGGGGGAGGAGCAGGCGTGGGAGAGGGAGGTGGCGGTTGAGAGGAGGGTGCTGGTGGGAGTGTGGGGGTGGAGGAAGGGGGAGATGTCGATGGTGGGGAAGGTGGGGGGTGGGGAGGGAGAGGGCATGGTTAAGGTGAGGTGTGGAGAAGATGGGATTTTGATTTGGTCTATGAGAGATGATGGTGTCTAGTCTAGTCTAGATGCATAGAAAGAGAACACTTTTATAAGCAGATTATTGCTGTGAATAACGAGGTTTGCTGCTCCTTCCTGAATTAACTTTGGTAGTGGCCGTGTGAAGGTGGCTCGAACTTCTGTTGTACCCTGCTTCTTTCTCTACATGATGACTTCGTTGGAAACGTCCTGTAGGTCATTTAGCTTTTGATAGATGATGGATAATACTAGCGAAGACGTACCCGCTTCAGTTCCTTATTAGGCAAGCAGACACAATTTTGCACTCTCACTTCATCACCTACTCCGCAGTCTTTGCCAAGGATGGTAATGCTCTGTACCTTAACCCCGTTCTTGACAATGCTTGTAGTATGGCTTCCCACTGGCGTAGGTGTGCCCTCAACTCTTGCCCACGCACCCACACGGCTGTTCCAGCCGATGATGGAGTAGAGAACACATGCATCGTGCTTGATTTCCGAGTCTTCCAGCACAATTGACTCCTTGACACGAACACCTGCACCAATAACTACCCGAGGGCCAATGGAAACATTTGGCCCAAGCTTCGCGCTGGGATCGACCTCAGCGGTTGGGTGGATAAAGACAGGAGGTAGGATATTGGCTGAAGGTGCTGCTAGCTCTTCTGACTGAGACTGGAAAGCTTTCATGAGGTAGAGGGCATTGGCTGGCACTGCGGACCCAGCAGTTTTGATTTGGCGCCAGAAATCCTTCGTCTCGAGGACGAAGAATTGGTTGCTATCTGCAAGGTCAGACAGGATATCCTGTTCTAAGCGAAGCACCTCATTCTTTTCTCCGTCTTCAAGCTTCTCCGAAAAGAACGAAGCGTCGAGGTTCTCTGAGGAAGGGTATGAGACAAGACGTGGTCGCTCCGTACGGCGCTTGATGGCGTTCCTGATTGCTGGGAAGATAGTCTCCGTTGCGAATAGGTAGACACCGCAGTTGATCAGATTCGAGATGTGCGATTCTGGCTTCTCCACGTAATGGAGCACCTGCTTCGTCTGTGGGTCGGAGACAATGCATCCAAAATTGGTCGCAGCGTCATTGCTAACTCTTGTACCAAGGATCACAGCCTCTGCATTCTTTTCCTCGAATAACTTGAGCATCTCTCCAAGGGGGAAAGAGCAGCAGACATCGGCATTAAGGACGAAGAACCGATCTGGGCCGCCTTTGAGGATGGCGTCGCGGAAATGGTAGAGACCGCCAGCTGTGCCTAGAGCTTGGTATTCGCGTAGATATTGTATGCGTATCTGAGGCAGCTCCCTTGCTGAGTCTTTGATGAAATCGCGGAACACTGCTTCGTCGTAGTAGCCAACCAATATGACTTCCCGAATGCCTGGTACCTTGGCAACAGCCCGTAGGCAGTGCCAGATGATAGGATGGCCTGCAACATCGAAAAGAGGCTATGTTAAGGTGTCAATTCGATTTCCATTGCATGTTGATTAGGGACTCTGACCTTAGGGACATCTAGTGAAAGTGGCCTGAAGCGAGTTCCTCGTGAAGGGCCACCGACCTGGTAAATGGATGAGCTCGACCGCTTTTTCAGCCCTGCGAGAAGCTTACGAGAATGACAGCTTTCGTCGAGGCTGTAGAGCCATTGCTCTGGCGGGAAGGGACTTTGAGACTCATAGTATTATTTTCCTTGTGCTTTGGTTTTCACTTTCTGCTGTGCTAGGGCTCTTTAATGGCTGGTGGGCGAGTATGTGTTGTTCGGTAGAGCTTGTGATCTTCAACTACACAAGTCCCACCAGGCGATGCGTGGCCGGCATTTATTGCCAATAAACTTTACACGCTTTCGGTCCCTGAAGACGCTAATGATTTCACTAACGGTTGCAACCCTAAGATAAGGTAAAGTAAGGTAAGTCTGATATATTGTTACAAAGTACGAGTATCTCTTTAGGCCTACCTGTCTGCTTGATTGGTTAGAACGATAACCAATGTGCTGGTCTTTAAGTCGAGAGATCAGGTCCGACAAATACTATCAACAAATCCGGTATTGCAATTCTTAGCGGCAAGAGTTATCTAGAGGCTACTTCATTTTCACACCCTAGGCCAAGTATCCCAACAACGTATTCACGCTCATGCAATCCATCGAATGTACAAAACGAGCAGACATAAGTAGAGCGTACCGATTCGGTCTTGGCGAGAATTGGGAAATGCAAGCTCTTGTCGCAGTCATTGGAAGAAGACTTCAATTTCGGAACTATTCGACCTATGAGACAAATGTTCACAACGTCATTTGACCTTTTTGGGCTTCAACGCGTCTGCAAAACGGTAAAGCTGCTTTTGCTGTCATTCTTTCTACTTTCGCCCATGAGAGCACCCTGGCTATCCAATGTCCTTGATCATCCTCAATCGTGCCGCGTTCCTGATGCCTGACAGCATCACCTCCAATCCTTCATAGGTTACGTAGTGCTCGCAAAATAAGCAGAAGATCGTGGGCTGCGAGTTGTTTCGCTGCTTGCCTTGCAAGGTTGTTATGTTAATCTTGAGTTTGTGATTTTTCGAGGGTAAGAAGAATTACATACTTTACCGCGGTGGCCACAGTGGCTGCTGAAATGTTACAAGGTAGATTGAATTGCCCATACATCTCAATAATTTGAGCGGATTGTCGGCGTGTCATTGCATGGCTTGGTGATTCATCCCTTGGTGCAATCTTGCGAGGTTTAAGTAAACCTTCCAGATGGGTGTCCACTTCTGGTGAAGCTACAGCGTCGCCTACGTCTTTATAGGGATTGGTGCTAGGATGCGGGTTTGTCAGGACCGTAGTCATCGATTGTGCGAGTAGAAGAGCCGATAGTGTTTGTGAAAAAAGCATTTTGATATTCAAGTATGGTTCATCTGCAGTCCTATTGGTCAACAAACCATTCGTGTAGGATACAACAGCTTTCCATAATCATGTGGGATCATCCGAAGGGTGCACTTGTTTTCTAAGATTTTCGATGACGAGCACTGCGGATAATGGACACGCGTGAACAGGGAACCCTCATCCGTGGGGAAAAGCAGAGTTCGGAACGCTCTGTTTCATCGCTTGTCGGGTAAGGCCACTGGTCTAAGAATATCGCATGATACAAATTCAATGAAAGCCAAGGAGGGCGGCATAGAGGAAAGTGCGCGCCATAGTACAGCATTGCCCAGCAACAACACTCAGCTATTGGAGGCGATTGCGAAGGCCCGACTTACCGCCCGAGGCAACAGTTCACTGGATATCAGTAATTAAAGTCCTCGTAGAGAACCTTCTGACCCGCGAGCCACATCAGAAGAGACTTGCGGAGAGCCGTACCAGTACACAGGTACCAAGTCGATGACAGCCCCTGATCTCCTACAACATCGGTAGCCAGCATTCGCCTAGGCTCAAAGTCAGCGCCAGCAAGCTTCATTTTGTCAACACTGCTTTGCTGGTTGTCAGTCTGAGAAAGCTTGTCGAGTCCTGAAATGAACAGCTTAGTCGAAGGAGCCAAAAGAGGAAAGCGTGAGAAGGTGTCAGATACAAGTCCCATATCACGGACATTGACCGTCCAGAATAGTCGTATCCGCTTCAAGTCCAGCGAAGGCAGGTAAGAAAGCAAGGGTGTAATTCCGATACCTCCAGCAACGAAAGGCACAATCTCGTCTGGAGTTTGTTCAATGGTAAAAGTACCTCCGAACCCTTTCAGAGGAAGTTCGAGCCCAGCTCGAATATTCTGTCGAAATAGGAAATTCGTAACGACTCCAACATTTCGAATAGTGATCTCAAATTCATCTTCAGGCAGATTGCCACCAGGCGCTGAGGATACAGTGAAGGTTCGTACATAGTCGTCATTCAAACTTTTCGGGTCATCATCCCTCATATGGCTGTAGCCAATTGACAATTCGTCTTCGAAAGCTAAAGCCACATACTGTCCTGGCTTCCACCTTCCTGCTACTTCAGGATCGCTAATTGCAAACCGAAACCGTGCAATCGTAGGCGCGAGCAGTTCTTTTGCTAACAGACTTGCATAAGCAACTTTGCCATTGCCAAATTGTGCATCGGGCAGAGCTTGAGCCTGCTCTGTAGCGAGTAACCGGACAGGAGGGTTGTACGGACTTCGTTCGCCTGCTTCTCCCAGGAAAGCCAAACCTCGTTGGACGAAGCGAGCTGCTGTAACATGGATCATGATGGCAAGATTAGATCGTGGCAGCAACGCCGCTGCTTCTCGGCCGATGACGATCTCAGTGTTACCAGTGACGTAGAGGACGTCACCAGTATCAAAATCCGGAAACACCAAACCAGCGCGAGGGTTGGTGTAAAGATTGCCTAATGTCTGATACAGTCGATTACCGCTAAGCTCTGGATAGACCAATACGGTTCCTGACGCCTCATTCTTTGCCACACGAACCAAGCCTGGTGGACCACCTCTATGGTTGGTGCCCATATTCGACCCATGATGGGATGAGATGAAGAACATGTCGGCCTTTGCTAGTAGGTCCAAGGCTTGTTCACATAGGGGCAGCGAATCGGATATTAGTACAGGTGTGGGTATGGCTGGAACGATGTTCTTCTTGTTCATGTACTTTGGGCAGTTGCCTAACTGCTGTTTGAGCTTCAAGGTGAGTAGATTTCGCAACCTGCAATGCTTACCTAGGCTTTGCTGTATGGCGAAGACAAGCTGGGCTTCTGCTACGCTACCTTGGCCCTCTTCAGCGCCTGGTCCATGATGTCCTAGTGCACCAGCGAACATTTTGCCCCAAAGCTTTATACGATCTCTTGTGGCCAAATGAGCACCCAAGGCAGATAAAACTCGGCCTCCTTGCCCTGCCTCACGCACCTCTTCGTCCGGCTGAGAGCCCACTAGGATATCAATGACAGGGTCATACTTGCTATCCACTAAAGTTTTGATTCCAATAACAGACTGTCCCAAGGATTTCGCAAATCCCGGTTCACCTCCTAAAAGCGTCGTCCATGGCCGGCCTTCATTATCCAACGTTCCAATGGCTATCAAAGAAGACAATCGCAACAAGCGCGCAGCATGTGGACTTAGACCAGGCGAGGTAGGATTGTCACCATTGGGAACATGGAGTAAACGTCTTACCGTTTGCTCCCCTTCATGGAAGGATATTGGGGTTGTGTGGATCATGGCTCTTCTCTGGAATGCTTAGCCTATCTTTCAGACGCTCTGTGAACTCATACTTGACGATTCGTTCAGGCGATCAAAAGGACAACCCGCACACCCGAGAGAATGATTGCTTGGTATATATATTACTGCTTTCCCTCCAATTCCAAATATCGAATGCACAAATTTAGACAAGCGAAGATGATGCCATAATCTGGACAAGGTATATATGCATTGTCAGCAGTCCCTGTAGGTAGTTAATGGATTAGTCACGCATAGACAGGCATTTGCAACAATCCATTCGAGCGTTGGACGCTGATGACAAATGCCACCTGAAAGTCCAGACCCGAGAGCTGCAGCGGTATCTGCCGTGGGAGGCTAGCCCTATGATTTCATCCATGCGTAGCAATTTCAGTATGACACACAACTCGCCTACGACATCGCAAATCAATTTCGCATTTGCGACATTGGTCCTCAAAGATGGCAGGGAATACGACCGAAGAACTTGAAAGGTTCCGTCGACAATGGCAGGAAGAGGTGATAGCGCGCTCCAGGAGAGTGGCGTCCCCTAGCAAATCCGCGAGGCCCACTGCACCACTACACAGAAGCAGCGGAACAGTACAGCCTGGCCGTACTGCAGCCCCAACCTTCCACAAGCCCTACCGGGAGACGGAAGAAGCCGATGAATTGGGCGACCAAAGCTATCATGATCTAGAAAATAACGACGAGACTCGGAAGCTGGGGGAAGCAGGAGATGGAATATATCCCAATACCAGAGAAGAACCGAGTTCGGCATTAGAACATTACGAGCGAGCAGTTGAAAGGGAGACAGAGGGCAATCTAGGAGACAGCCTAAATCATTATCGAAAGGCTTACAGAGTGCGCACCCTGATATTGCACTCAAAAGTCAATCGCTAATCCGTGACCCAGCTTGACGCAGGCGTCGACCGCATCTACAAGAACAAGCATTTCCCGCCCTCCGCCTTCAAGTCGAAACCGACTGATCCCAACCCATCCAATGCCCCTGTCACTGTCCCGAACACCGCCCACCATTCCCTAGATGGTCCCCCCACAGCGTCCATATCAGAGCTCATAGCCTCTTTCTCTCCCCTCTGCATTATCCCTGCAGAACCCCCAACAGAGGCCTCTCAACCACCACCATGTCCCCTCTCCAGTATACCCTCCGAAATCCTCATCAAAATCCTCCTCCAAACCGCCATCATCGACGCCGCCTCCTTCGCCCGCCTCTCCCTCGTCTGCAAACGCCTCGCCTACCTCGTCTCCACCGAAGACCGAATCTGGAAACGCGTCTGTCTAGGCCCTGAAGTCGGCTTCGCAGGCATGCACTACAAATGGGCCTGCACCATCACCGGCGGAGTCCTCCCTCTCTCCCTCAACGACCTCGACTCCTCCCTCTCACACCTCACTATCACCGACACTTCACCAACTCCCGCCCCCTTCGCCCTATCTACCACCTACCCATCCTACAAACGCATGTTCCATCTCCGCCCCCGCCTCCGCTTCAACGGCTGCTACATCAGCACCGTCAACTACATCCGCCCCGGCGGCAGCACCGCCAGCCAAGTCTCCTGGAACACCCCCGTCCACATCGTAACCTACTACCGGTACCTACGCTTCTTCCGAGACGGCAGTTGCGCCTCCCTCCTCACCACCACCGAACCAGCAGATGTAGTCCACCACCTCACGAAAGAAAACCTACACAACCACCACGCCGGCGGCTTACCAAGCGCGGTTATGAACCACGCCCTCCGCGGCCGCTGGAAATTAAGCGGCAACCCTTACCCAACCCCCAACCCTCCGGCGAGATTGAAAAACTTGAAGAAGAAGAAAATGAAGAAGGCATCCTCCACATCGAAACCGAAGGCGCAGACGCCGGCCACGCCAATCCCAAATACATTTATAAAATGATCTTACAATTTAAAACCGCGGGCCGCGGGGCAGGGGTTACGAGGAATAATAAGTTGAGTTGGAGGGGATACTGGAGTTATAATAAGCTGACGGATGATTGGGCGGAATTTGGGTTGAGGAATGATAAGGCCTTTTTCTGGAGTCGGGTTAGGAGTTATGGGGATGGCGAATGAGTGTGGAGAAAAGGGGTGGGGGTGGGACTGTGCTCGCCATCTTGAACGAATTGTATTGGAATGGTGAGGTTGAGCGAGAAGGTATGTGGCCGTTGGGACTCAATGCATAGGATATGCAACGAATATGCATGAAACATGTACAGAATATGCATAGAAAAGCGCTAAAGGCGCTTCTCTCATATTATAGGTGGGCTTGATGGACTCGATGTGCCGAGTGGTCCGGAATCATTTTTCTGCACCACCTCAAGCATCGACTTTTCAAAATCGGACAAACGGTCTATTGACACCCTACCCATGCACTGCACGGGCTAAGGAACTACCTTATATATACTTTTCCACCACCGATGCTCTGTTCCCAATTATCCGCCCAGTCATGCGTCTCTAGATGTTGATTATCCCAGATATCCAACCAATCTATTTACAAGCTCATTCGCAACGCCAGCCATTCATTACTCTTTTCCGTTTTGTTCGGAAACGATGCCATATATCGTAAAAACTTTCCAACGTCTTCACCGTTGCAGATCCAACTGAAATGGTTTATATCGTGTACCCAACGCCTGACACCTAGGGCACGGTCTCTGTCTTCCGACATCCTGCTCGATACTCAATCTGTACACGCAGTCGCTGCAGAAGCCTGAGATACACTCCGTGCACGCATAACAGTCACCTAGCACGCTTGATCTTTTGCATAGAGCACAATATATTCGTACTGGTTGAAATCCGGAGGTCTGAAAAGTCGGTGAGGTCGTGTCGGATGAGTTTGAAAGGCCTGAAGAAGGTATGTGAAAGTTCTGTCCAGAAGATTGGGTGGAATGGCTTGAATACATGGAGTCATGAGAAGTCTCTATAGATGGGAAGGGCACGGGACCCGAGAGGGATTGTTGGGGCGGTGGAGTAAGCGCATTTCCAAGGGGGGAGGCTTTGTAGGATTGATTGTGGGAGACCGATGAAAAAGGAGGAAGGGAAGCGCGCTTGATTGAGGAGGGAGGAGATTGTGGGATCTGGAGGATCTAGAGTTAGTTGGTGGCAGGAGCGAATTAAGGGGAGGAGATTTTACGGGTGTCAAATCCCTGTCAGAATCTGCTTCAGTAGCGGAGGCTGCTGCTTCAACCAAATCGTGCCATCTCCTGCCAGCAACTGCTGCTTCTCTAGCTCCTGGTGGCTCAGCAGAGAAAGCCTTCCTTCCCTCGATGCTTAATCTTCTGGCGAAGTCCTTGGAAGTCTTCTTTTCATGCTTTGGCCTCCTGCTATTTTGTGTTATAGAAGACTTTCGAGGTCTATTAGCCTTATCTCGTTTCACAGATTCCTTCCTTTGCAGCGGAGGCAATGTAGAAGAGCGCCCAGGTGGAGAACGGGCCATCATGGAAGGGAGCAGATCTCGAGGCCTTGGTGAGTGGAAAGGAGGAATTGTTTGCTGCTGATTGATATGATTCTGAATCGGTGGAAGCTCGATAGAGGAATGCATTCTTCGCTGTCTGCCATCATTCTCCGAGGCGTAGTCCTACAGCAAAGCATGTCAACGACCTATTATGGACTTCAAACGACTTTCCTTCTTCTTCCAATCACACTTACAGCTTCCGATTCCCATTCTGAATCTGGCCGATGACTATGCAGCTGTGCCAGGGCTACAGCGGCCGTAGCTGCAGCTGGATATTGGTCTTCTAAGCTTCGCGCAGGAGCTGGAGAGCTTTGGTTTCCTGTGTAGGCATCTCTATCATGCCCGTAAACTGCTTCCAAATTAGCATTGTCCACTGAGAGCTGCATATGATGGCGTACCCGAGTTCCCAAAGGGCTGTGTCGGTTGAGGCGGCTGAGGTGGTGGAGGTTGTGGACGCTCGGAAGGAGGGGTGTTTATCATAAGCTGGAAGCTCTCCTCGGTTGCAGGAAGCTTGGGGATGTAGTGTTCAGCATGTGCTCTTCTGATGTGCTCCTGCATAGATCTGTAGCGCTTCTCCTGTAGATCACTTGGTGGTCAGCTGGCCAACTGGGAAAGTTCATTGTGCTCCACTCGAGTGAATGCCAAGGGCAAGCAGGACTCACGCCGAGACATCGTTTCCGACAGTTGGAACCATCCTGGTTCTTCAATGGACAAACAACCTCGTTGTTCGAGTCGGTAGCTGAGAATGAGCTTGTAAAGGAGGACTTTGGTGGCATGGCCTGGCCCAGGGATCTGCCGATCGCTTCGAGGGGTCGTCTGCAGCCAAGCTCCAAAGGAAAGAGCGAACAGCAACGTCAACGAGTATCAGTTGCAACGGTATAGCTTCTATAGAGTCAATTGGAGTTAAGGACAGACTGTACGGAGCAAGCTGAAGCTAGAATACTGGAATATGGAGGAATGCAGCGTTTTGTGGACTACTGGGTTTGGGCTTGCTGCTTGGGTTTGGTGCGGGACAATGGTGGGTTTAGCTCTGGTAGCTCCTCCTATCGATAATGCTGTACTTAGCGGGGCAGTGGGCTGATTCTCCCTTGCAGACTTCCCTGTACCACCTGTACCTTCCCTGTACACTTCGACCCCATTCACGGTATATCTACCCCGCCGAGCCTCTCTGGCGCATGAACCTTTGCATTAACCTTCAAATCACGTGTAGATGAACGCTGCTATTCTTAGCATGAAAGCACTGCTTGACGGAGCTTCATCCTTGGATTGATAGCCATGGTTTATCGTATTAGTACATACTGGTGGTCTAATTGCGCCTGAACTAGAACGCCGACTGGCTCGCAAGCCAATTTTCGTATCCATCTATCGTCCTCATGAGTCGAGATGCCTCGGAACGCCAATCGCTAAGACGCTACAAATCAATTATCACTTTTCAGATGACTTCATTTCTGTCCCAGCCCGTTGGCTTGATGTTCTCAATGCCCTTGGACGGATGCGGTCGAGCCGGATCTTCATACTCGCTCACGAAGGGATTTGGATCCACCTTTTGCTCCAAATTGCCCAAGGTATGATTGACCTCGCGGTGCTTGGCCTCGTCAGCTCGGATGTACAGCAAGAGATCTCGCATCGTTCGGTGGCCCTCCGGCATATTCCAATACCTCACAGCAATGTCGGGCGCTTCGAGCGTCTGCCACTTGGGAAGCTTTCCAGCATCGAGCTCTTCAATAACTCGTGTATATGTGAGCACAGCTTCTTCTTCCAGGTAGCCGACGAAGCGATGACAAGTCTGGGGAGACATGAGGTACGACAGGAAGAAGCCGTTGTAGAAGACACCCTGGGCACCGATTATCATCAGCTTCATAAACCACCCAGGTTCTGCCATCTTCATGAACGTGAGAAGATGCATCCGTTCATTGTAGGCTTCTTCAAGGAGGGTTTCAATCCTATGACGCTGTCAGCGACTATTGATCGAAAGATGCTCGAGGACATTCTTACCATCCATTGTCTCTCCTCAGCCGACGTATGCTGTGCAAATGTCGTACAGAACCAGCAACCATGCCAGGCACGCCAGCAACGCTCTCTAAGAAGAGGAATCTGATGAGCCACTTCCGCTCAGTCATTGGCGATGGGCTTAACCAGCTCTTGATTTTCGCCGGGCCCAGATAACTGCCCCTATTCTTGGCCTCTTCAGTTGGATGGCTGTAGCCGGTGGCTGTATCCATACCCCATCGCGCGATCCTCATCATGGCCATGGCTGCCCAGTCAGACCAATTTTGCGCTTGACGGTGGGCCACTTTGATGGCCGTCATTTGTTCTTCGGTATACATGGGGTGATGCCATGCTGGGGGTGTGATCTTGATGTTCTCGGTTTTAGTGGGAGGGGGGAAATATTTCTCTTGTAACCGAGCATGCGGCGTTGTGCTGAACTGTCGTCCCAAAAGAAGCCCGGAGCGCTGGGTCAATGAGCAACTCGCGCATGGATTGAAGTAAGCGGTAGTGGAGGTATTCAAGATGTGTGTGACTTGGGACAGCCTTGCGGCGGATCCCTTCTGAACGAGAACTGTGACGGTTGGTCTCGCTGAGGCATACATTTATGAATTGTGAATATATATATGAGAGGTGTTACAGATTTTGGATTGGTATGGGTTACACGAAGTTTGGTAGACAAGTGGTTGTTCAATGTGGTGAGATAAGAGAGTGAAAGCAAATACTAATTTGCCCCTTATGTATGAATCACCGTCCGAACAATCTTCGTTCAGCTCCACAAAACGGCGTAAAATAGTCACAAGTCACAGTCAGGAACAATACCAAAGGCAAGTCCGATATTATTGATGAATCAGCAGGAACGGATGCCCGTTGTGTTGCTATTTTGCCTCGCGAAGCTCGTATTGGGGCTTCGCCGGGGTCAGTCAGCGAGAACACCCGGACTCGGGAACAACCGGTCCTGCCATCGTAAAATACTACAACACTTGAAAGCCCAAATATGCGCGTGACCTGAGCGGACGAGTTGGTCAATAGATGAACCCTACTGTTGTCAGCTGGCTGCGACGATGCGGATTTTGATAGATCATTGAAGAAAGTTGTAGAACAGGTGCATCCGTAGACTTCGATCTGGTCCGCGGGATCACAAAGTAGATTCCGGAAGGGCGCTAACGGTAATCTAGGTTCCTTACTGCTGATGATTACCTACCTTAGCCACGGAAGGTCAAGTTTGAAGGATTTAGAATCACTTTAGACGAAGTATTCAGCGGTCAACAATTACGCGACCTTCGAGGGTAATCAACAGGTCTGCGCCAGATATGGAAGCGGTGAAGGTCCTCTTGGTGATACAGTAGACCATCAAACTATCCGCTTTTACTTTACTATGCCTCACGTTGAGGTTCTTCCGTCTTCAACCTCAATCAAAGCACCGGGCTGGGCGCTCGTCCCTGACACAGCCATTCAATCACCTGCCCAGCAAACAAGTGGGAGAAAGCGTGCTGCAAGGTCGTTGGGCCTCGCTGGCGGTGACACTACCGTTAGACAACAAAATGCCACCCTAAAGCATCTAGCAGACTTGGACAAGGATAGCCACCGCGATGTACAGATTCCGGTCCCCAAAGATAATGGAAGAGGTGGGCGTGTCCGAGGTCCTCTTTAATTACACGCACAGGTCTCTGATTCTAGATGCAGTGTCAAAGAAGACTACCCAGAACGTTCGACGCATACTTATGTCACAGAAGACTTTCACAAACCATTTGGCTGATGAAGAGGCTGCAGTTGCACAGCAACATCATGGCGCTACGTCTGCAGCGACATCACGAACACCAGCGATAAAGCCAACTAAATCTGTCCCAAGCTTGAAGCGTGGCACTATATCAGAGAACCAGTCGACTTCAGGCCCGCAAACAGTGGCTATCAGTGCTGGTGCTCCTCCAGTGGCAGAAGATCCTCTAGAAAATGACCCATTACTCAGGACCTACGTGCCATCTGCACCGTCAAAAGAAGTTATGGACGCGCTCCTTTCCGCTCCTCCTTTATCCTACAATGCTGCTCGCACAGCCCCTCCACCGGCGGGGAAGCCACAAAGACAATTTTGTGAGATATGCGGATACTGGGGGACTACCAAATGCATGAGATGTGGGGTGCGTGTATGTAGTCTCGAGTGCAAAGGGGCGCATGACGATGGGAGATGCCTGAAATATTACGGTTGACTAGCCATAACCATGGAGACGAGAAGCGAGATCCAGTCGACAGAAAGCGAACAACTTATGCATATCTGCTACACATTGGTTGTAGCAACCATTGCACCACATCATGATGGTGCCAGGTTATGCCTTCGATGCACATTCTAACATCGGGTGATAGCGGGACTACACGGGCTCGAGAGCTAAAAGACGAAAGACCGCACCTGATCCTAGCAGTTGGTTTAGGGTGATTGCAATATTATTGCCAACCAAGCAATAAAGCAATGCGAATCGAGAAACTTAATGGAGTTCACAGTAGCAGCCCAGGCCAGCAATAGGCGAGTCATTCAATTCAATCTCGCACCTATTGCTGGTAGCGATTCGGAGGTGGAGGCCGACATGCAAGACATTGCTCGAAAATCCGCTGGTTCGAAGGTTTGTACATCGAGGAGTGTGTGCAGAGTTCCGCGAGCTTTCTTGAACTTATGAGCGCTGGGTCGACATCATCAACCCTTTAGCCAGACTCATTTAGGCAAATAGAACTCGTGATCATAGCTATGGGGCCTTTACAACAACAACAATGTCCGCGAGTACGTCCAGTGTATCAATGATTAAGCACGAGTGCGTCCAAAGATCAATCCTTCTTCCCACACTGACTGGAATGGTGTTTAACCCGTTTGGCATTAGTCATCCCGATGTTATCAGCCTGGATATGCTACCCCAATTAAAATAATCTCGGCGAAAACGAGGAACTTTTTTTTTCGCGCGCGCGCGCGAGCAGGCCATGCCTAAAAATATTAAATTCTTAATAACGCAACCACCACCTATTATTATTTTATAAAATTTCGATATTAGCTACTTCTTAGTACTAGTAAATAAGCCTTGAATTTTAAAGTTATTAAAATAAGCTGATATTAAGCTTATATTAAATTTATAGATTTTAGTAGATTTTAGTGAGGTTTAATCGCTCCAATTTAATTAGGAGTTAGTACTCGATAGCGTTGCCGCCAACGACCGTTATAAGAAATAAGGATCGCCGTAGTAATATTAATAGAGGGTACTATCTATTCCTATTCTTTAGTCCTTTCCATCTCTATTATCTACTTATTTTATTTACTTAGTACTTTATTATATATTTTTATTATAATCTTATTTATTACCTACTACTACTATTTTACTATTACCTCGCTATTACTATACTATCTAACCCTATTAAATCCACCCGCTTAGATAGGGTTATTAAGTAGATATTTAAGTCCTTATTAATTAATAAGTCCGTCTCTTCTTCTACTTTATATTTAAGACTTCTTAATAAGTCCTTAAATTTTCGGACTTCTTAAGTAAAGAGCTGTCTAAACGTGTTTACTATTAGATAAAAAGTTATTAAGAAGGCTATTATAAAGGAGCTCCTAATTAAAGAAGAGAAGTAGATTTAATAAATTCTAGTCTAAAGGTAAGACCCTAAAAGGAATTATTAGTTAAGATATAAAAAACTTATTATTAGAAGATAAGCTCTAAAGGTTGAAGAAAAGAATAATACTTATTATAAATAAATAGCTAATTACTTCTATTATTACTATTAAAGTTTTTATTCTATATTATTATTAACTAGCCCTGGGCTTAGAACTTCCTTTAAAGAAATAAATAATAAGACTTTTCTTCTCTTAATACTATTATATTTTCCTATCGTATTAAAAACTTATATTAAAAATATTTATCGCTGTAAATTCAATATCCGTAATCTTTTATAGCTAGGTAATTCTTTTAGTAATATAATCTTAAAAAAAGTAAATAAGATTAAGTTTACTTCTAAGTTTTTATATTATATCGAGATTTATTACTAGATTATATATTACTTTATATCTCCGCGTTATATAAATAAATTATAAATAATATTCTTCTATTTCCGCTTGAAACTACTAGAGTATATAGAGGTTTATATCTTTATATTTATCCGCGAATAATATCTTTATATTATAACTACTTATATTAATATAAAATAAGATAATTTTATTACCTAGCTTAATAAAGTCTTTAATCTTTAATATAAACTAGCTTTTAAGTTAAAATAAATAGTATTTCTACTTTATTCTATCTCCTCTTTATTAATACCACGCTTAGATAATATTTATTATAATTTTAATAAAGAAAGCTATACGCTTTTAGTATATAAATACTAATATACTTATAACTCCTATAATAATAATAGTTATCTCGTCGTTTATTATTAAAAAGCCGCCTCCGGCTTTAATACTATATTACTAGTAAATAAAGTCTAGCGTTTTTAATATTACTCGTTTATAATATTGTCGCCGTCGCTCCTTATAATATTTAAAGGCTTTTTTTACTAGTTTACTTATCTTTTAAACCCGTCTCTACAGTATTCTAGCCCTTTATAAGTAGATAAATAGGATTTTTAATTAGAAGATTATTCAGATTCTATTTTTACTTTAGAGCTTAATTATATTATTATTTAGAGAGCTAAGCTTGACTACCGCGAGTTATTAAGATTTTAACTTTTTAAATCTTATCTATCTACTCTTAGCGCTTCAGATATCTTTATATAAAACCTTTAAAAGTAATAACTATATAATAAACTTACTAGAATTAATAGTAAGTCTTTATTTTCTTTTATATTATTACTACTAGGTCTAATCCTTAAAAGTGATGATAACTAGTGTTAGATCTACGATCTCTTATACTCGCGAGATAGAAGTGTTAATAATAGTATATCTAATAATTTTAGAGCTTTAGAATATATATTACTTAATAATATTATTTCTATTCTTTTATTAATAGAAATAAGTGCTATTCTAGTTAAACGCGATTTATTTAATACTTTTAGATATATCCTAGTAACGAGCTTTAACTTCTAGCTTTTAGGCTTCTTCTATAACAGCTTATATTAGATTAATCGCTTTCTTTCTTTTAATCTTAAAATAACGTCTTTTCTTTTTAATCTCTTTATAAAAGAATTCTATTAGATTCTTATTATAGTCCTTAGTTAGATTATTATATTATATTATTTAAATAATTTCTTTATAATACTCCTCTTTAGGGCTGACTATAAACGTTATAATAAAGAATTTAATTAACTTTATAATAATCTTAATCTTATTATTAATACTAAAAAGAGCTTTATTAAAATGATTATTAAATTCTTAAATATTAAGCTTAACTCCCTAGTAATAGAGGTCTACTTACTTCTAGTAAAACTATAATAAGCGCGAGATATAATCGCCGTTATACTTAATAGAAACTTAATATTTTATATTAACTTAGAATTACTAGTAGAATTTCTATTCTTTATAATTTAAATTATAATCTTAGAGAGAACCTTTCTCCGCCGTATATTTAACGCTTTATATAAGAAAGTTATTTAAATCTATCTAAACTTAGCTATTAAGATTAATCTACGCTAATAATTATAGTTTTTAATTAATTAGAATAATATTCATCTTCTAAAATATTATACTAATAGATCTATTTTCTATATTTAGATAAATATATTCGGTAATATAGATCTTAGTAATTTTATTTTAAAGAATCTCTTAAAGGACTCTCTAGATCTTAATATTATACAAGAAATATTTAGTATTTAATACTTTACTAGATAGAAGGATAAAAATATATAATTTAAAGAAATAATAGTAATTCTATATATATTACGTTAATAACACTTTAAGCTTATTAAAACTCGGGTTTTTCTTTATTATAATAATAAAGCCGTTGTTACTAGTATTACTTATAACTTTATTTAGAAGTAAGTTATAGCTCTACTATAAAATATTATTCTTATCTATACTTTATATAATATCTTACTTTATTCTCGCTGGCTATTTGTTATGCCGGCATGGTGATGCTAGGATGTCATGTGATCCGCATGCGTCATCCATGCGATACGTCACCTTGCCCCATGCGGGGCTATCCGGTCGTCCGGAATATGAATGCCCTCAGCAGGCATCTCCTTTCTTTTCTCCTTAAGAATTAGCTATATTATATAATCCGCAATATATGCTCGATCTCACATCGATATCAAAATCCCATAACAGTTCTAATTCTTCTACCTTCAAAAGGGATATCGATCCGTGATCAGCATGCCTGCAAACGTCAGCTTGCGTCCAGGAAGTCGTCGCGCTGCCGAACCGCAGGCTGATAGCGGGCAAAGCGGATCAACTCTGCAAGGGGATCAAAACTCTCGAGAAGAGGATCAAACCCCTGCAGATCAAGATGTTGCTGACGAGCTAGGTCAACCAGCTATCCCAACGATTGACGAACGCTTGCAAAACGCTCGCCGTGCAAGGGATGAGTTGTTGAAGCGGAAGCAGCTCGAGCAACTTGAGCATGAAATCACCGATCTCAGACGAGAGCTATCAACAGCGGCCGCAGGGAATTCCTCGGAGCGTGCGGAACGCAACGAAGACGAATCCTCCTCGCGTCCTACTCGTCGAGACACCGAGTCTATTCGTACGGAGACGGTACGAGATCCGTCGGAGGAGTCTATCCCTCGCCTACCTCCCGCCATCGATATCGTGGGCGGAAAGCGTCCTATGCGCGATGCCGACGAAGTGGGCCCGTACAGAAAGACTATGAAGCCGTCGGTCCTTGAGAAATACGAAGGGAAGACGCTAAGAGAACATCGGGATTGGGTCCGAGACGCTGAGACGTGTTTTCGTCTGACGCCTTGGAACTTTCCAAACGATCTATCAAAGATCTTATATGTTATGCAATACCTAAAAGGGGATGCAAAAGAGTTCTGGTATAATTATGAGCGGGATCATCCTGACTCTAATTTTACATGGGATGAATTCAAGACCTTTTTATTGAACCTCATTGAAGATCCGGTGAATCGCACGCTAGACGTCGCCCAATCGATGGCCGACGCGGAGCAGAGACCGAATCAAACGGTTCGACAATTTGAGGCTTACTTAAGCAGTCTTGAAGCCCAATTACCTCCCTTGAGTGAAGAACACCGACGTATGAACCTTTATACAAAGTTGCGTCCGAGTCTTCGCATAGCTATTACGAATGTTCAGCAAGTTCCTATCACTCGAAGCGAACTTGTGGTGCTGGCTTCTCGCCTGGAAAGCAACCAGAAGAAAGCCACCTCTACTGCTCATAAAGTCGCAGGCAGTACCCCGGCGAAGGAGAATAAGGGTAATGGCAAGCCTCGGAAGAATAAATCCGAAGGTGGCTCCAAAGACACGTCGTCTAAAAGCAAGGATAACAACGGCTCCACGCACCCGAAACGGGATCTGAAGGACGTGGACTGTTACACTTGCGGTAAAAAGGGGCATTATTCTACCACCTGTCCTAAGAATAAGGATAATAATCCCAACAAGACGCCGGTGGGAAATCTCGGCAACCACTCAGTTGAAGAGCAGGGAAAAGACAAAACCTCGTCCAAGCCGTCCTCCAAGGGGCGAGGGAAAAAGAAGAACTCAACACAGTCCCAGGATTAAAATATCCTGGAACAGTGTTGCTGAAAGGAGGATCACGTGAAGTGAAGGCGGAGGTCCAGCTTGACAGCGGGGCCGAAGTCAATGTGATTAGCCAGCGTTTCGCGGTCGAAGAAGGGTTGAAACCCATCAAGGACGCGAAGCTACCTCGTCCGACGTGGATGGATGGCAACTCCGTGTATTGCTATGGTGCCCATCGCATTAGGTTACACCTTTGTGATAGCTGGGGCCAAGCAAAGGAGATAGAAGCTGTCTTCTATGCGATTGACAAGGAGGGCCCACCTTTGTTGTTAGGTATGCCAGGGTTGGCTCAAGAGGAGATCATTATCGATTCGGGAGCGAGAACCTGGCGTTTCAAAATCGAGAAGCACACCTTGGAATTGGTCAAGGCTCATAAGTTTGCCAAATCCTTGTTGAAACAGCCAGAAGTGTACGCGCTGATGGTTGCTGATACACCCCCTCCGTCACCTGATCCTACGATCGGGGCCGTCGGGACGCAGTCGGGTTCAGAATCCACTGCGGCTCCTATGGTATTACCTGAGGAGCTAGAGGGATATCAGGATGTCTTCTCGACGGAGGAAGCAGGTCGCTTGCCGTCTCATGAGGGCAATGATCACGCTATTGAAACGACGGCTGATCCACCCTATGGTCCTCTCTACAATCTTTCGACAAAGGAGCTTGAAGTTTTGCGGACCTACCTTGACGATGCGCTGGCAAAGGGATGGATTCAGCATTCCACCAGTCCTGCGGGTGCCCCCATCCTATTTGTTCCAAAGAAGGATGGAGGGTTGCGCTTATGCGTCGATTACCGTGGATTAAACAAGGTAACGGTAAAGAACCGTCACCCCTTGCCTCTGATTAGCGAAACCCTGGATCGTCTGAATGGCGCCAAGGTCTTCACTAAATTGGATCTTAAAGATGCCTACCATCGTATCCGAATCAAGAAAGGAGACGAGTGGAAGACTGCGTTTCGTACGCGTTATGGGCACTTTGAGTATATGGTAATGCCGTTTGGGCTAACCAACGCCCCGGCGACATTCCAAGCTTATATCAACAAGGCCCTTGCCGGCCTGTTGGATGAGTTCTGCGTCGTCTATCTAGACGACATCCTTATCTTTTCGGAATCAGAAGAAAAGCATTTGGATCATATTAAGCAAGTTCTTGATCGGCTGAGGCAGTTCAAGCTCTATGCGAACCCGAAGAAATGTCAATTCCTCACAAAGGAAGTTGAATTTCTGGGATTCATCGTATCCACCGAAGGTGTAACGATGGATAAGAGCAGGATAGACACCATCCAGGAGTGGCCGAGGCCAAAGACGTACCATGAAGTCCAAGTATTTCTAGGTTTTGTCAACTTCTTCCGGAGGTTCATCCGACACTACTCGCGCCTGGCAGCACCCTTGACAGGGCTATTGCAGGGGAGTGTGCAAGGAAGAAAAAGCGGACCCCTAGAGTGGGGAGAGCGCGAAGAGCATGCGTTTCAACAGCTCCGCGATGCCTTCACAGAAGTGCCGATTTTGAGGCACTTCGATCCTCATAAAAAGACGAGGATCGAGACGGATGCATCGGACTACGCGGTAGCCGGTATCCTGTCCCAGTTGCAGGAGGATGGCCAATGGCATCCGGTTGCATTCTGGTCAAGAAAGATGATCGCTGCGGAAAGAAATTATGAAACCCATGACCAGGAGCTATTAGCTATCGTTATGGCGTTTAAACAGTGGCGACATTATTGCGAAGGGAGCTTCTACCCCATTGAAGTCCTGACAGACCATAACAACCTCAAAGCGTTTATGGGTCTGAAGGAACTGAATCGGAGGCAGGCCCGGTGGGCTATGAAATTGTCAATGTTCGACTTTACCATCTCACATAGAGCGGGCAAGACAAACCCAGCCGATGCGCCGTCGAGACGCCCCGATTACGAACGCGAGAAAGCGTCGATGGATAGGCTGCTACCCACGTTGCAGCAAAAGCTTGCAAACCTGGGGGAGCTATCCAACCCATTCTGGACTGCGGTCAGAAAGGGAGTCTCCCAGATTAAGGAAGACACGGGAGAGAAGCAGTTAGACCAGCAGGAAGGACAAAAGTCCATGCTAGGCCTAATCAATACTGCTTTACGGGAGAATATGATTCACCCGACGAGGCTTAGGGACCCTCACACTGCGAGAGCAGGGAGCGCGGGCGAGACGCCGGCTCAACATTGTTGCAACGTAGCTGAGGAGCAGCTTAACCCTGTTGCTGGAACTGTTGGTTGCAAACAATTCGTTCCACGTTCTGTCGCCAATGTGATGGCTTCGAACGAAACGGCATATGATGGCCATAGCGGATTGATCACTGAGTTGATCAAATCTCTGCAGTCGTACGATGCGATAGTAGAGAAAGTCAAGAACAAAGAAACTCTTGATAAACGCATGGTTAAAGCCGGTGAATGGCATTTTGACGAACATGGTCTGCTAAGGTGCGGCCAAAGGATTTATGTTCCTAGTCAAAGCGCAGTGATACAAGAACTGCTAAAACGCCATCATGACGATCCATTGGCAGGCCATTTCGGCGTCGACAAGACGACGGAATTGCTGAATAGGAAATTCTATTGGCCTACCATGAATCAGGATATCAAAGAGTATGTAGACTCTTGTGATATATGCCAAAGGATTAAGACGAAACGCCATCGTCCCTACGGCGAGCTGCGGGCGTTACCTATGCCTAGTGGCCCGTGGCAAGAGCTCAGTATGGATTTCATTACTGATCTCCCCCCAAGCAGGTTTCGAAACTGCGTCTATGATGCGATCCTAGTGGTAGTAGACAGGTATACGAAAATGGTTCGATACATACCAACCACAAAGAAAGTCAATGCTGTCGAATTGACAGACTTGTTCTTTACTGAAATAGCCCTCAAGTACGGTAACCCGAAGGGTATCGTAACTGATAGAGGAAGTGTCTTCACTAGTGCTTTCTGGTCCGACGTGTGCTATAACTTGCAAGTGAAACGCAGGCTAAGCACAGCGTTCCACCCTCAAACGGACGGACAAACAGAAAGGCAGAATCAGTCGCTGGAGCAGTACCTGCGAATCTACTGCGATGAGCAGCAGAGCAATTGGGCAGGACTCCTGCCCCTAGCCGAGTTCGCGTACCATCAAGTTAAGCAAGCCACAATAGGCTGCAGCCCTTTCAAGATGATGTACGGTTATGACCCCGAGATCCTAATAAGCATCGAGGACGATGCCCCAAGGGAGAGGGTACCCGCTGCAGAAGAAAGGGTTAAGAAATTGCATAAACTTCGCGAAGAGCTAGCGAAACGTTGGCAAGACGCAATGGAATCGTCTGCCAAATATTATAACAAGGCACACAAGCCGATCAGCTTCAATAAAGGCGATCTGGTAATGTTGTCGGCAAAAAATCTTAAGCAAAGACGACCAAATAGGAAGCTTTCGCATAAGTATATTGGCCCCTTTCGAGTGGAGGTACCGGTAGGGAGTCAAGCCTATCGCCTCACACTACCAACTACCTACAGGATTTACCCTGTTTTCCACGTATCCTTGTTGGAGCCATACAAGCGCAGGGATGACGGCGGCGATATGCCAGAGTACATACCGCCGGAGCTCATAGATGATAGTTCGGATTACGAGGTAGAGGAAATCCTAGACAGGACTAAGTCAAAGGGTCAGTATTTTTACAAAGTCCGGTGGAAGGATTGGTCACCAGAGTATGATCAATGGATCCACGAAGAGGGCATGACAGGATCAAAGAGGATGGTAGAAGCCTACGATAAGCAGCACAAACGCAGGAGAAGAGCTTGAGAATAGCAAGTGATTCATATGCGTGTTAGACTGTCATACATAACTGGTGGGTCAAATTAATGACCACTCAAAGAGCGTCCAGAAGACAACTCTTTCGCCCAAAGGGCGCACACCAGGAACAGAAAAGGAAAAAGCATCACAACTCAGTTTCTTCCACGCCACTAGTACTGTCATCGCCCCCAGGAGGCAGCCCAAACGCAGTCGAATCGACAGACTCGTTGTTACTATCAGGAACAGCACCCTCTTCGTCCGATTCAACAAAAAGACCTCAGGAGTTCGTGCGAGCTTGCTCCGAGGAGTATTACCTTTGGGTGCAGCCTTCGGCTGACGCTTGCGAGTAGCTGCGGGCGTGGCCTCTTTTCTGAGCTTGGCTACCGCAGCAGGAGCAGGTATCGTGACAGATTTAGCCTTGTCAGTCTTCGGCTTGGCCGGCGTTGTAGCCTTGGGCTTAGCGGGAGTGGTAGCCTTTGACTTTGCGGGAGTGGCAGCCTTGGTCGACGCCTTGGTCGCCGCCTTCGTGCCTGCCCGCGTTGAAGTTTTGGCGGTCTTCGCGGGTGCCTCGGAGATATCTTCCTCTGCGGGACGCTTGCGTCGAGAGCGCGTGGAAGGTGCGGCTGGGGTAGGAGAGCCATGCGTGGCGCCTGCCTGTTGCTTCGCGGGAGCACGACGAGGAGCCTGCTTTTTCGCGGGAGCACGACGAGAAGTCCGGGCACTGGAAATTGTAGGCTCAAAATACTCCCCTCCCCCAGAGGATTCAGAGGATCCTGGGACGAGAGGGTAGGAAGGCACTGCTGGCGCCCCAGCCTTAAACCAATGTCAGCATGACGCACCTCTAAAACGCGTGCGAAGAGCATGCATACCATATTCCTCAAGACGTCGACAATTTGGCTCATCGACTCGTTCATGTGTCGGAATTCCCGGATCATGAGCATTCCGAGTTCTTGCTCATTGGGCGTATGTGTAAGCCCCAAACGACCCTCCGTCCTCATAACCGCTGTCATCATGGCGTTGAACGCATCGTGGTGGTATTGAAGCCTCTCATTATGGTGATCAGCGCGTGCGGCGTCATTGAATTCCTCCGCGTAAGTGCGCTTGCGTAGGTGGGTGATCATACGGTTGGCGAATTCTATGCACTCATACGGGACCTGGCATGCGTTAGCCCTGCGCAATACATGCGAGAAGTTGCCCTCACAGGGTAACATTGATGGTGTTTTCGAATACAATGAACACACTTCCTCAGATTGTAGGGATTACGAGGAGGCCCCGTGAAGATACCGCCCTGACCTATCCAATTGTCAGTTCAGCATGCGGCTATCATGAGTGCCGACTCACATAAGATTTCGGGTTGATTAGGATTTGTACTTCCAAGGCTGCGAATACAGCGACCACACATATTGCGGTTTAAGAGCAAGTGGTGGTCGGCCTCAATAACGGTGTTCATTTGAGGTGAAGCCGGGAGCGGAGCAGAGACTGGCGGTGTCTGTGGCGAGGGGTCTTGCAGCGCGCGAAGCCTGCTAGTTGCCTGTGATATGGGTGTGTTGACACCCGTCGCCGCCGTTGGATCGCGCGGAGGTTGAGTGGGAGAAGCGACCGTCATCCGACGACTGGTGTTCGGCGGCGACTGAGGGGACTCTTTCGAGCTCCCACTACTATGGATACCTGGAAGTCTTGTGGCCATAGTTCTGAAGTTCCGTACACGAGTGTCAGCATTATAGGCCTCGTCGAAGGCTGCTAAGTCTTGCTGCGCTATCACTTGGCTGATAGCTGGAAGTGGGACAGTAACGTCAACTGATCTAGATGATGAGTCCACTATTGCCGCAGGCTCAGTGGCGAGAACTTCCTCAGGATTCCGTTCGGTCATCTCAGCCTCCATGTTTAGCTGGTCCGATGGACTATGCATAAGCGAATGTCTTGATAGTAGAATGATGAGAAGATGCGAAAAGCATGCGATTCTCCTGCGGGAAGCAAGTGGTGGAGGTGTTGTTGACAAAACAAAGTCAGGATTTGTTGATGTTTTGAAGCAATGCCAAGGCCCACCAAACTGCGCCATGGTATACAGTGAATGCGCATAACAACCGCATTCTATGGCCATATTCCACTACATTCTATTGTCTACTATTGCCGTGCTACGGTATGGGCTCTATGGAGTCCAATTGCGGATAAGAGAGCTCTTTTCCTTGTGTCCCCACAGGGGTTTGAAGGTTTTTAATGAGTCTCTGGGAGAACGCTGGCAGGTCGTCAAGCGTATGGATTTCGAGGACGAAACCACTGAAAGGGGGAGGCAATTGTTATGCCGGCATGGTGATGCTAGGATGTCATGTGATCCGCATGCGTCATCCATGCGATACGTCACCTTGCCCCATGCGGGGCTATCCGGTCGTCCGGAATATGAATGCCCTCAGCAGGCATCTCCTTTCTTTTCTCCTTAAGAATTAGCTATATTATATAATCCGCAATATATGCTCGATCTCACATCGATATCAAAATCCCATAACACTATTTATTAAAAATAATTACCTTATTAACGATTTATTTTATCGCCGCTTATAATACATCGCTAATATATTCTTATAGTTAAATATAACTCTATAGATTAAAGCTTAAGATTTAATTCTTTATTATAATAATATTAATATACGTTGCTTAGCCGTAAAGCCGCGCGCTATCTTTAATAGAGTATTTCTACGAAAACTTATTAAATATATACTATTGTATTAACCTTCTACTCTTAATTCTACGCTTTAAAGAGTATAAAACTTATTTTTCCTATCTTATTATTTATATTTATAAGCTAGATATCTAATCTAGACGAATAATAACTTTAGATTAAAATTATTAAAATATACCTTATTAATATTTACTCTACTTATATTAATATAGGCTTTAATAATCTAAAAGTCTTTTACTACTCTATACTTTAATATATAATCGCTAAAATCCGTAGAATAAAAGATAAAATTAAAGTAAAAGAGCGATACCTAATTATATATAATCTTTTATTACTTATACTTATGAATATTAATAAAACTACTCGCTTAGAAGTTAATTTATATACTATTTTCTATCTTATCTTTACTAACTTTCTATATATTAGTGAATTTACTTACTCTATTAATAATCGCAGCGATTCTGAATTTATTAAATAGTTTCTTACTAAACGCTTAGTAGTTTTTTATAAAAATTATATTAAGCTCTCGTTATCTACTTTCAAAACTAATTTATTTAAATAAGAGATTACTATTCTTATTACTAGTATTAATAATAATACTTACCCGATTTTATCTTTATAGAATCTCTTTAACTACTTTTCTATACTAAGACATACTCTACTTTTCAACGCTAGAGTAAGGTTTTCAAAATAATAAATTATATAAATACTCCGTAATATCTTAATAACTCTAGATATTACTAATAATTATTTAAAATATTTTTTTTAAAGAGATACAGCCACCTTTACGCGCGATATAAATCTTATTAAAGATAGAATTATACTATTAAGCCGCTAAAAATCTAACTTATATAAGCTTTATATTAAGATCTACTTATAATATATCTTAGTTATTTCTTATTATTTATAAAAATAGTAGTTTTATCTTCATCCTAACTTTAATAAAGCTTCAGCGGAACTTTACTAGAATAACTTTATTATCTTCTTAGAGTTTAAGATCTTAATAGTAAGCCTTTACTCCTTATTATAACTATTAATAATAACGCCAGCGCGGACTAGTAATAAGAGTAGAGATCTCTAAAAACTAAGTTTTTAGTTAATTAATATAATCTTTATATAGCCTCGCTTTACTAGTTTTTATTTAATTAAATAAGTACTAATCGCTTTAATTTAATTAGAGATTAATACTTAATAACGTTACCACTAGCGACCGCTATAGAAAATAAGGATTATCGTAGTAATATTAATAGAGGATATTATTTATTTCTATTTCTTAATTCTTTCTATCTTTATTATTTACCTATTTTATCTACTTAGTACTTTATTATATATTTTTATTATAATCTTACCCTATTTATTTATATTTATATATATCTATATCTATTTAGCTAGTCATCACGCTCTAGATATCTTATTATTAAGATGAAGAGAGTTTTAATAATAAGCCTTTACTCTTTATTACAGCTATTAGTAGTAGTGCTAGCGCGGACTAGTAATAAAGATAAGGGTCTTTAAAAGCTAAGTTTTCGGCTAATCAATATAATCTTTATATAATCTCGCTTTACTAGCTTCTATTTAACTAGATAAGTATTAATTACAGAGTAGATTCCGTACCCTACTATACTCTACTAAATTCTACTATAATCCATAAATTTGATATAAGCTTAATATTAACTTATTTTGATAGCTTTAAAATTCAAGGCCTATTTACTAGTACTAAGAGGTAGCTAATATCGAAATTTTATAAAATAATAATAGGTGGTGGTTGCGTTATTAAGGATTTTCACATTTTTGGAAGAATCTTAATCGGTCGCGCGCGCGCTTTTTTTTTCCCCCTCGTTTTCGCCGAGATTATATTAATTGGGGTAAGAAGCTACAATCTTCTATAAACTTAATATGATAACTAGAAATTTAATATTATTACTTTTAATATGCTAGGATTATATGTAAGAAAAATTTATAATAAATATATTTATAAACGCTTTGCTGGCAAAACACAGGCTGTTTTTAACTTCTCTCCGAACGCCGTAGGTTTTCTCCGTACCATAGGGTATGGAAATACTGTACCTTGTTGTACTGTGAGGGATAGCGATCCCTTCCGGTGAGTTGATACTATACGGTCCTTCTGCCGTAGGGTACGTTCATACACTAGGGTCGGTCCATACCCTGAGGGTATCTAGTGCGCCGGGTAACTGTTGGTGATTCCAACAAAGGATTGCATCGCTACTTCTTCACGCCTTAGGAATGCTTGTCGTCAGCGCACTGCTTGACCTGTTGAGTCTATCTTGGTCACTTGCTTACCCTTCTGCTCGCGCAATCAGTCGCTCAATGCTCTGTCATTTCCGTTATAGAAGTCATCTAGACTCCATCTCAGCAGGCGGAAGATGCCACCCCTTCTCTGAGAAACGAGAATAATGCCCCAGTCTCGCTTCCCAAGGTATGAACGGCTACCTAGCTGTGTGTCTTCTGAGATTATTAGTACTCAGAAGACAATGGCTCCCTTCAAGAATTGAAGCACGCCGCCTCCCACGAATACAAGCTCCTTTCACAAGCCACCACACCCCGAACAAGCCAAGTTTCGCGGAAGTGAATGCGACACAGATGGCGGGAAGGATACCATTTCGGGGTCCTCTGCTGCGCCTTGGCCGCCGGCACAGTGCTGCTCGTCAACATCATCTTGACTGTTGTGGTTGATACCAAATATGGGATTTCTGACGGTTTCGCAACTCTTCAAGACGGAGATTGTAACAAGACCAAACGGCTTGACCTTTGGCTACATTTGCTGATCAACACACTGAGCACCTTACTCCTTGGGGCGAGTAACTACAGCATGCAATGCCTCTCTGCTCCGACACGACAAGATCTTGACGCTGCTCACCGCCGATATATATGAATGGATATTGGCGTACCTAGCGTGAGGAACATCTTGCGAATATCTTGGCCGAGAAAATTACTCTGGTGTTTGCTGGTTATGTCTTCAATACCGTTACATCTGATATACAACAGCGTTAATTTCGCTAGCACATCAATCTCGGAATGGAACGCTTTTGGCGTTACGAGCGACTTTCTCACCGGTGCTCCCTTCAATGTAAGCGTCGACCTGGCGAAATACCAGGCAGAGAGTTTCAAACCTCGTGTGGAGCGCCTGCGGAATATGTAAAGTATCGCATTCGAAAACCTCCCGCTACTCGACCACCCTGAACCTCATCTCCCCTCCACTTTTAACTCTGATCCCCTCCGTCCTCCCCAATCCCATCCCCCCCTCTCCCCCGCATACTTCATAACCTCACCAATCGTATCCTCACACCACCATTCCCACATCTCTCCCAAATGCCTCAATACATACTCCTGCCCCACCCGCATTCCCTGGCCCCCAAACTCGGTCAGGCGCTTCGCATTAAATGTTCTCGTCTCTATGTAGGTCCCGTCGATCCTCAAGAACTCCTCCCTCTGCCACGGTCCATCTAAGTTATCTTCGATCTGCTCAGGTCCGATACGCGCTCCTGTTCCGGCGTCTAGGATCTCTATATCGGAATCATTGCGAGCGACGCGGGGACGTTCTGCTAGGACTGTTATTGCAGCGTGGGGGTCGGTGGAGAAGGTGAGAGTGAATGTAAAGGGAGGGTTGTTCGAGAGCGAAAAGGTGGAGGGGGCTGAGAGCGTTGCGGTAATTTTGGGGGGTGTTGAGGGGGAAGTACGGGTCGTGAAGGTAACATCGTTATCGCTAACCAGTGTCCAGGTGATTTTGGTTGGTGATGGCGTAGGGATATCTACTGCGGACCATTCAGGGCCGGGGGATAGGGCGTCCAATGACTCTTCATTTGCTGACCGCCAGTGCGTGATGGAGTCTGTCTGATTGAAGCGGAGTCTATATTGGTGGTCTGGAAGGAGCGACGAGGTGTCGAATGCAAGTTCACATGGCTTGGGGAAGTCGCTAGTTGTGAAGGTCACGTATCCACCTCGATTGGGCTCAAGTCTCAAATATGAAGGCTTCGGGCCCTGACACAGGATTTGCAGCTGCTCACCGGTGTCATTGTCGATGCATTGCACGATCTGGTCCGAATTGATGGACTGAAATTGCTTGATATCCTGCAAACCATTCTTGAGAAACAGGACAGGCTCTTTGGCGTTACGGAAAGTGAGCAGGAGTACGAAATCGAACCGAGGGTTGCCAGATAAGTAACAAATCCTCGTTGCTCTCATTTGAACCTCGACTCGGGGTCCGGTCTCGAGTGCCATCTCGCTTGCCTCGGGAGTAGATTTTCAGGGTCAGTATTGCTTCTTTCTGGCGTTATTTTCGTTGACTGAGAATGGTGTTCCTGGCTTCCAAGACCGGTTTTACGACTCGAAAAGCTATTTGCCAAAAGGCAGCCGTTGCCAATAATGCTGATTCTCGTTCATTGACAGAGGGACTTGGCATCAGGCATCAGTCAGTAAAATGATGTCAGACCAACGATTGCCCGCACTGGTTTCAGGACCTACCCGCCTCACTGATCACGTTCGCAAAAAAGAACTCATCTTTCGCAATGCTTTTGAAGCTGAGCCACGCCAATGTTCATCATAAGGTAGGTGTAGTGTTTCAAGTGCCTCTTATCCTGTCAGACGGGAATCCCGAATCTGACAGCAATGTCCGCCTAAAAATTACCCGCAACCCTTCAAATTCAGTGTGAGGCTGAAAGCATAAATGAGGCACGACTGGCAATATTTGAAATAGAATCTCTGTACTTTGTGCATCTGATTGGAGAAATCTATATCGATCTCCCCGAGGATGAAACGTTAAGCTGCTATGGTGGCTTGAAAATGATGCTGTTCGTATTGTACAAGGGGCAGACATGTTTCAATATAACCCAATACAACCACTGCTTTCATTGCAGCGAAAACTTCAGCGACGTGATAGCTACTGCGCCATGCCAAAGGTTCGGATCGAGATTTTTGTCCACCACTCGCATCTACTTATTCTAACGATAGAAGTGTGCATGGGATGGAGCCTCTGTAAAAAATTTGATTGGTTCTGCTTTCATGTCCTGGTCTGCCAACCGCGGTATTTCTTTCACGAATAATGATAGAGACACTGAGAAAGTGACTGGAATTCAAGTTTGATGATCGATCGATGAAATCAATCTTCAATGGAAAGGAAGCGAGTCCGGAGACATTCTTTGAGGTCACGTTCAGACGCTTGCTAGGGGCTAAACATAGCTGTCATCTCTGTGAGCACCATATCCATCATCGTGAATCTATCTATGTATCGAGAAGGTAGGTCTGTTAACGGACTTGTTGGTGGAGTGGTGGATGACTGTTTCAATCAATCCAAAGAATCCTCATCCTCGCAAGAGCTGACATCAGAGTTTAGTCCTCCTGTAAGCTGTTCAGCTACATACACCGCGCCTCTTCTGTAACGTACCCCTCCAAGGCATGCAACTTTCACATTGCCATCACCAACAATATACGCTGCTGTGTATCATGTGCCCCTGCCCAGGCATTGCTGTGGGAGCGATCTTGTACCAAGAAGGTAGGTCACATGCGTCCAACATGTCTAGGTCAGGTAACAAGCCCAACTTATCACTTCTCTTGAGTGTGTTTCGTAATGGTTGCCAGGTCTCACCTCCACGGCGTGGTCATTCCTACTTTCCGAAGATGTCTATAAAAGACCGTCCTTGCTCTCGGGGACAGGAAGACTTTGTCGAAACAGCAAAGTGCTTTGCCACCTTTACCCGTTAAGAATCCCATTCTCTTTATCATTACAGTCTCGACTTTTCTGTCATGTTTCATTCCAAGTGGACTGTGTTTGTGTGCCAGCTCTTGGCCTCGGCCTCGCTCACAAACGCCAATCGAATTGCCGAGTGAGTCTGCTGTTCAGGGTTCTTCGAACCACCTCTAATGTTCGTTAGTGCTCCGTCACTCACTGCTCACTCCGATTCAGCTATCGTAGAACGAGCACCAGGGGCCCAACCCTCAGATTACCCTTAACGACAATGGACAACAGAAGGCTGACGCGGGTAAAATTCACAACGGCTATGATGACATGATATACATGGTCTACTTTGCCTGGGTAGAAGCCAATGGAAAATGTGATACATTCAAGCGCTGGTTTGACGAAGGCGATGCCGACAACGTTAAGAAGGTCCTCGAAAAAATAGTAGATCCTACAGGCGTCGGCCAAGCCAATCCATTGATGACACAATGGGTGTGCGAGCAAGACGATGCATACAACAGGTGTAAAAGCACAACCAACGCGTGGTCGGCATACCAACGAGGGTATTTTCACATGTGTCCCAAAGGGCTTCAACTGCCGAATACCAGAGATCTCACGTGTAGCAATTTGGACGGCTATCCCTCTCGGAAGATGTCAAGCGTCGCCTTCACAATGATGCACGAGGCAACGTAAGTGCACGACCAACACTCTCGCCGCTCATCGGCGAAAGAAGCCGAATCTGAGCACGCTGACATGCCTTAATCTCAACAGGCACTGGGACAAAATAGGCGACGATGCTCTCGGCCAACACATTGGGGACAAAGCCAACGGCGCGTACGATTGCACCCAGCTATCAGCTGCAAATAAACTCGTTAACGCGCAGAATTACGCCTTCCTAGGAGCCGTAAGCCCCTTTTCCGGCTTTCCCCTCTCACCCTATCTACAATTTAACTAAGATCGTCCTTAGGAAGCCTATTTTCTGCGAAAACAATGCACCTTCACTGATCCACCGGCCGGCACCCTCGGCACCGACGACGCCGGCGACGAAGTCGACGGTACCTCCGCCCCACAAACTACCACCTCTCCACAACCCCAACCGAGTACCTCCGTCCTACCACCCCAACCGACACAAGTCGCGCCCGCTCCCCCACCCTACAACACTGGAACCTGTTGCTTCCACCTCACAGAAACACAGGAGCCCTGCGTCAGCGACGACAAGGATCTGCTCGCGTACGTTAAAATGGTGGACGACAAGAAGCTCCCGATCGGGGAAACGCAGGTCTCCAACGGCGAAGCAGGCGTACATATCGATGCTGGGAATCCCTATTCTTTCACGTCGAAATTGTTGCATCCGCTCATAATCACGGGGGAGCATGAGAATGATTACGTGCAGTTTACTATTGGCGGATTGAGCTGGCAGAGCAAGACGCCGAATGGGGGGGCGAGTTGTAAGGTTGGGGGGTGGGATCCAAGGGACGGGCCGGTCTGTGCGCGCTTTGGGACGCAGGCGGCTATAAATCAGATGGATTGTTGCTTCCCATGTGATGGGACGACTTAGATTGTGATGGGAAGACTCAGATTGTGATGGAAAGACTTAGTTTGTGATGGAAGCTGTGGAAGTGGAAGGAATGAAACGATGGCGCATGGTTGGGAGCATTGGATGTAAACTCATATCTGCGTAACAGTATACTTGGGTTTATCAGCGGGCGTTGGATTAGCTTGAACAGGTGCTATGGCCGCGCAGTGTGACGAAAGTAGGGAAGAATAATCAGTACATAAATGAAAGATATTCTACTTCAATCCGTGGGACCCCGATTGCTTATCTATTCAAGAGAATGATTCATTCGTCCACACAGCCCAGCTTCGATCGAAAAACAGAAGCCGGCCGTCTCCTTCCTTCCGTGGCCGTTCAATTTCTGCATGGTCCACTAGAAAGAAAGAAAGCGCCACTACCATGCTTAAGGTTACGGAATTCACATTTGATAGATTAGCACACGAAGCCAACCAACAACCGACATGACATGATCGATCACGTACATCACGCAAAGTATCAACGAGGCTGTATGTGTATGTATGTATGGACCGCTCGGTGTAGCTGAGTGACAGCAGCCAGCCAGCCAGCCAGCCAGCCTTCCCTCCCTCCCTCTAAGCCCATCCCATTCCATCCCATCCCAAGACACCGAGCATGCATGCATGCATGCATTCCGGAAATTAAGATACATTCCAGCAATCAAGCTAAGTATCCATGAGATTTATACGTGCGACGATTATTTTCTTCTCACCCACCTCTTATCATAAATAATTCAAGAGTGGATTGGACTCGAAGAGAAGAGATTTTCCTACACCGTATTATCATAAGCTAATTAAGATAAATAGATATCTATCTTTATGATTCTATTCCTAAAAAGATAAATATATTATAAGAATATAAAATATAATTAGTTATATTAAGATTCGTGCTTCACCTACCTTGCCACAAGACCTAGATCTTGATAAAAATAAATCAATGTCTTCATCCTCCTTTCCCACTCCAACCCAGCACCCTAATCATCCTCTCGAGTTCCACCATCACGGCTGCAATCATGCTCGGTGTTGCGATTAGCAAATGCTACCGCGCGCATAGAGTTTCAGGGAAGCAGGCGAGACGGACGCGGTTGGAGACGATGGTTGAGGAAGGGGAGGTAGAATGGGAGAAAGTAGGCGAGGAAGAAGAGATTATAATGGGAGAAGGCAATGGAGTGGTGATGAGTGGTGGTGAACGATGGGAAAAGGGGCGGGGTAGGTGGGTTGAGTAGGATCATGGAGGTGAGAACGAGGGGAAAGGAGATGGGTAATGGAGCCTAGCTGGGCTTTTGGGAATATGAAGAGCAGATAATAATATTTAGAAATAGAAACTTAGCATCGGGCATGAAGCGACCAGCACAGATAAGCCCCCGGCTCCCTTACCCGCATCATCTCCACCGTAAAGATAGTGTCGTAGCCTCCCTGTACATGTACATTGCATGCTATGAATAGCAGTTGAACAAGAGCTTGTGAACCGAGTTTTACACTTCGCGCCTAGGAGGGTGTTAGATCCAAAAGGGATGGCGTGGAGAGGTTTCATACCAAGTCATGCCTGGCCTTTCAGCCTTTGGGGTGTGTACTGCATGACTGTCTCCAAAAGGATTGTCTCCTTCCTCTTCCTCCTCGTCCACTTCTCCGTCGTCCTCATCATCGTCATGGCGTACCCCGGCCTTTCCGTTTAACTGCATCGTTGGATGAGGCCTCGCCAGCGGCGCCGGTGCTTTCCCAAGATTGAGCTTTGAGAAAGCCTCTTGCGTATCCTTCTGCCGATTAGGTACTGGTCTTGTCGGCTTCGCTGGAGCTTCTTCAGCATCTGACGCGACGCCATCGCTGTCACTGTCGTCATCAACGCTCTTGTCGAGGATCTCGAAGGACATCAAAGCTTCAACGAGTTGGTCGTTTGCCTGGATTAAACCACCCAGCAGATCCCCGGTTTCGATGTGTTGTATGTACCTTAGAACCTGTCTCCGGTTTGCTTTGCATTTCTCGAAGCGACTTACTGTTTCGGCGTGTTCGCTGACTCGGATGTTTTCTCGGTTGAGAAGCTTTAGTGCGTTCATTAAGTTGATGCTTGCGATGGAAGATTCAGCGATGGTTCTGGTGATTTCGGGCTTCTCCTTTTCGAGGTTGAAGGCTTTGCGCTTGTGCTTCTTGGATGATTTGTCTGTTTTGGACTTGCTGGGCTGTTTTGGTATTGAGTTCAGGTTCGCTGGAGGTACAGAGCCTGATGGAAATGAACTCCTAGTGGGCGACCCCATACCTCCCACAGAATTTGCTCCACCTCGTGTGACATGGTCGTCCTCATCACCAAATGGATCCTCATTGGCCTCTCGTTCTGTTTCTTGAAGCACTCTGGACTGCGCTTGGGTGACCGGCTTCTTCCGCTTTGGGAGCTGCTTCTGTAAAGCTACAATACGTTCCATGCCGGGTGTCGATTGATAGGCCACGGCCCATTGTCTGAACAGTACCTGGCATTTCTTTTTCACCTCAGAGTCTGAGAGAGAGTCAGTAGCGCAGACACGCAGGCGTTCTAGAAGCGGTTCGTCGGCGAAAGCCCGCTGGAAACGTGGCCCAGCATTTTCCATGAGGCCATCGAGGATCGTTAGAGCACGGAGTTGCTGATCGACGCTCCCATACTTCCTAGTGAATTGAGTACGGGCTCAATAGACCTATCATTGCTGGAATACATTCGACTTACAGTTTCTTACGAATTGCTCGAGCGGCTTCCGTCGGACCGCCAGTCTGCAATCTTATGACCTCGATCAAGTCTACAATCCCGCTCATGTCATCAACTTCATATTGTTCGCTTGTCAACCGGTTGATCTGAACGGTGATCGCCGAGTAAGGTTTACTCTTACACAAAGAACACATAGTATCAGCATCTTGCGTTCTGTGACCCAAAGTCCATGACCACACGAGGATAATGATGATCGATGATAGTAGCATTTAGAAAGATGATGTGAACAAAGAAGACGACAAAGAATGCCAGTCTGATCACTCTATCTTCGGAGTCGATGGTCGACCGCGATATTTATCTTATAGACAATCCAGGAACACAGACAAATTACCTACCGAGCTTGAAAACATCCTGCCTTCTTACAAAATCCTGTTGGATAACTTCACATGGAACACGACTCTCCCCTAAGAGCTTGTCCAGAAATAGAAATGTAGACTTCAACACCTGGCTTTGCAAACAAGTTGAAAGGTCGACCTTGAGTCAGAAACCGGAAGATGGACAAGGAAAGGGCCGAGGGTATGCAGAGTAGGCAGAGAGATATGTTGCATGTGTACACCTCAAGCGTTGATTATCATAAGTTTACCTGTAATAGATCATACCATGGGAGTTGATACTGTCTTGCATTGGTGCATGCCTGAAATACCCGACATTCCCGGGAAGCCATGTCAAATTCGCTAGCCCCCTTTCGGATGGTGGGGTAAGAACAACCGAAGCTGCTCCAACCTCAGGCTTCATTCTACATGAACATCTAGGAGTTCTCAATGCGCTAGGACTTTGCGGGAGTGTCCGAACGTGGAGGAGGGCAGCGGAAGTGGAGCTGAGGTGAATGCGCGGTGAGAAGGGAAGGGCGCAGGAAGAAAAGAATGGCAGCACAGAGAGCGTGGGCCTGGGACTTTGAGGAGATGAGAAGCGCAGGTGCGATGCTGGACGACCATGACGGTACCTATGCGACAGAGTATGATTTTGGATATTGCCAATATACCTTCCGTCAGTTGGTGCTAAACATAACCCCAGGAATATCGCATCAGCCGAACCTCTGCCTATCTCAGGCTTTACCCCGATCAACCAGGCGAGATATTCCCCAATAGTCGAAAATCTTCATGACGAAAGCCGACTTGGATCTCAGAATAGGAAATCTGGGAAGCGAATACCTCCTAGGAGGCGCAAAGCGCAGTCTTCTACCAGTGTATCAACCTCGAAGCCACGTAAAGTACTAGCCCCTAGGAGGGCCAGGAAAAATAAGACGGCTGGAGATCTTCAGTGTCAAGATATCTCTAAAGGCCTGCCTAGGAAGAAGTCAATGGCTCCAGGTCTCGGTGCGGAACCCGTAAAAACCGTGTCTCCTGCCGATTTGACTTTGCTCGAGCAAAGACCTGATGCGGAATTAATCCAGGATGCGTTAGTAGCATTTGAGGCACAGGACGAGGAAGCCGTCTTCATCGAACAAGACCGGTCCACTGGAATGAGGAACAAGTACCAGGCCGCATACCCCAAGCCGCACTTGGAAGCGCCTGGTGGTCACGTTGCTGCTCTAGCTGATCAGATGCTGGCAAATGGATATTTAACCATTACTAACGAGGATGTGGCTTGCAATAATGCCGCATCACCAAAGGAGAAAGCAGTTCTCGATAATGAGAGGTTCGTTAGAGTTGGCCCATGGGATGAGGATAGCGAAGCGATCCCTTCAGAATTCATGCCGCCACCGTCTGCACAGGGAGCAGATATAATAGGATCCACGAATGTACCCTCATTGCAGCATAAAGGTGTTGTGGGAGTACCTCCGGAAATTCGTCCTGACACGGATGGTAACTGCTCCATTGGTGAAGATGCCGACGAGTTTCCTCTTGGCGAGACGGATGTGGACGCAATGGTGCAATCGGAGATATCATTTGGAGCAGCGGATGAATGTGGGAATATATGTCGCCCACAAGGCTTATATGACTGTGATTCAGAGGAGGGTACTTGGATGAGTAATCTGCTATTCAGGCACGATATGACTTCTTCTCCACAGCTTCCGTCCTCACAACGACCTTGTATCTTGACTCATGTTTCAGGCAATGTTGGCAAGGCCAAACACAGAAATGTAAAACCAGCGGAGGGTTCCGAGAATTGCTTCGACGATGACAACCTAGATGAGGAACTCATGTACCTGCCAGCAGAAGGTTCTGACATAATCCAACCATCTACGCCCCTGACATCGCCGGAGAAACAGTCGACGCCGAAACTGCAATGGCTGCCACCGAAGGTCTACACTCCAGCCAAATCATCGCAGATCCCAGTATCGCCAACGGACATTCCCCACCTTGTCCCTTTTAATATCAATGGCGAACCCCTGCCATTTGCTCGCCCACCCTTCCCCAAACCTATCCGCGACCGTTCTCCAATCCTTGGTTTAACGAATCACGCCGTCCTCCGAACCTGCTTCCGCATCGGTGAAGCCCTGAACGCAGCTGCCGTGGCTTCACGCACAAATACTGACGCCGTCATCGAGTTGTATGCTCGGATCATTCACTCCGAGCGCGAAACCGAAAAGGGCTTTAAGCAGTTCTTCCAATTTGGCGATCTCTTTACTGAAAAACCGCCCTATCTTAGCGCTACGTACAGCCTGTGGAAAGGCGTGGGCCTATGGGACATGGATTCAAAGGTGTTTCTGGGAGAGGAGGGGAGAGGGAAGATGGCCCGGGCTTTGGGGAGGATTAAGAAGCGCGAGCAAGGGGGCGAGTGTGAAATGGTTGTGTTGAGTATCTGGGAGGTGGATTGGGAGGATGTGGGTATTGCGAAGGGAATTTTGTGCTCATGAGGAACGAGTTAAAATGCTGCGGAATCAAGTGCTGAGACCGTGTGCTAATGCATCGTTAAAAATGGGTCTTGCTGAATTTATCTTGGGCTCTCTATCTGCTTCTATCTGTTCTGAATTACACCATCGTTATCGCTTTTGCATCTATTGTCAGCTAATCATATATCCTGCAAGATTAGATTGCTAGTTAATCATACAATTGAACAGCTTCAAACATCTGCGATTGAGGGTCTGAACTGAATAGAGCTAGATGCTGAATTTGTTCTGAAGATGGCCTCCTACGAACGATCCTTCATACTTCCTCGATAGCCAACATCGATTTCGAGACGAGTCGTTCTCCGAAACCTCCATCTCTACTGCCTAGCAGACGCTTGCTGACTATGCTGATCAGATTAAAGTACATTTAGGCGCCCAACGTTTGCACCATGGAACACTGTGAGAAAATGACAACAAAAGCTGAATGTCCACCGTACGCCTCGCTGCCAACGAATTTTGGTGGATGGAAAGGATGCGGTAGCTGGGACTGGTGATGGTAGATTCAGCTAGAGTCGTAGGGGCGTAGAAGCATTTTTGACCAGAGATTGATTAACTAATTTGTGCCCTTCTCATCAGCTTCATCTGTTGCTGTATCTGGTGCCGTGGTTGAGAAGACGCTGGGATATAAATCAGCATAGTAAGACTCTAATTGTCTGGTGGATCTTCCTTACAGATGCTTTTCGTAAAAATGTAGCATCTGTGTCGAAGTCAGCTATTGCTCATGGGAACCAAAAGAGAGGTGAGAGCTGGAAACATACTCTTTGGGGGGCGGCTCTGTATATGGTTGGGAGGTTCGCTTTTGTGCGATAGAACCGGCCATCAGTGTTTTTCTCGTTCCAGATGAGGTATCCCCACAGCTCTCCGTCAGCATTCTCACGAACGACTGTATCTACACACTGGACCTTGTCGTCCCATGCATCTTTATTTGCTGGGGGGGGCTTCCAGTCGTCTTCGCCTTCTTCTGTGTATCCCGCTAATGGTGTCGGTGTAGTGTCTTGTTCTAAGGCGCCGTTGCTCTTTCTGCCCTTCTTACCCGTTTTGGGCTTCTTTGCTGTTTCGGGCTTTGCGCTGCTAGAGCTCTGACGGCCACGCTTCTTGGTTCGCTTTTGTCCTGCCACTGGCTTGCCGCCGACGGATTCCCAATATGCTTCTAATATTTCCCGCGCTCCACTATAATGTTCGTCAACAAGCCGTATGGCGTCGCCTTCAGACGGGCTTTGGGTAGCTCACTCGAGATTCTCTTCAACTTCCCATGTTCTCTCACTCGGCTTGTCATACCCCAGCCATTTCACATGATATCGCAGAAGACCCTGCAAGTCGGAAATTAGCGGGTGGATTGTGCACTCAGATAGTCCAAAAGCGACTCACATCTTCAAAGTCTGAATGGTGGTCTAGAATTTTATCGACGACATACTCTTCTGGTTCCGCTGCTTCGTCTTCCTCGTCGTCATCCTTCATCTTAGAGTCTGTAGGCTCCTCATTCTTAGGCTGCTCATTCTCCTCCGCTGCCGACTCTGCGTCACTATCGATTGGTAGTGGAGCTGAACGAAGAATTAGGACCATAGACAAGGAGAAAACGCGAAGCTTAGAAAGGTCTTTGGGGTGAGGGTTTGACATACGAGGCATGCTCTCGTGACGTGATCTGGTTTCAGGGAGCTTAGAGTGAAGCTACATGAAACAGCAGTAGCTATCAGCTCAATTGAACACAGCCAAATAAAATGATGAGGTTAGGAAGTGTTCAAATGATGTTCTCGAGGTGTGTGGTGAGAAGGCGCAAAATGAAGGTAATGGACGTTCACCGTGATCGTCCCGGAATCTCAAATCGCGTGGAGAAGCGCTAGCGCGGCCGCCAGGCACGTCCCCCAAATATTTTCAACGACTGGTGAAGCCTTGCATTCAACCATTCTGTGGGTTCTTTGGACGAGACTTCACCAGACAGATCAGCTCACTCCAAGACCGGCATTCAGGACGAAGGGTCTCAAATATCTGAGGCAGATTCTATATTCAATATGGCTATGCGTAAGTTCTGAGAAAGCTTTGAGCCAGCTCGGAGAAAGTTTTGAGCTCCAAACACGAGCAGTACGGAAGCTGACCTTGATCTGGAATTAGAACTAGATATGTCAAATGGTACCAGCTGCGCCCAACACGGCATCCATGCCTACGGAACTAACAAATGCATTCTATAGCCTCGGTGATGAAAGATGAGCAAGGCCGGCCATTCATCGTTGTAAGAGAGTACGTCAAGACCTGCAAAGTGGAGAATCTATGAGAGATTGTGGTTCTCCTTTGGGGGGTAATTAAGCTGATCATGCTTCAGTCAAGGCAAAAAGAAGAGGCAGCACGGCAACGATGCAGTAAAATCCCACATTCTCGCGGCCCGGACAGTCGCGAACATCGTGCGGACCTCGCTGGTAAGGTGGCTCTTTAGTGGATCGGTCTCTGCCTAAGCGATACTTGCTAAGCTGTGTGTAGGGTCCAAGAGGCCTGGATAAGATTCTTATATCGCCGGATGGAGACATCACAGTCACCAATGATGGAGCTACAATCTTGTCTCAGGTATAACGACACCATCTAAGGTGCCCTGCACGTCGCTGAGTCTTTCTCAACAGATGGAAATATCTAATCACGTAGCGAAATTGTTGGTCGAGCTTTCAAAATCACAGGACGAGGAAATAGGAGACGGTACCACTGGGGTTGTGGTATTGGCAGGTGCTTTATTAGAACAAGCAGCAGACCTCATCGACAAGGGTATACATCCCATTCGGATAGCTGACGGCTACGATGAGGCCTGCGAAGTCGCTGTCTCCGAGCTTGACCGAATCAGTGACAAAGTTGAATTTACAAGAGAAGACAGACACAATTTGTTTGAGGTCGCAAAGACAAGTCTGGGAAGTAAAATGTATGAGCGTTCTAAGGAGAGTGTAGGGAGCGTGCTAACGAGTCAAAGTGTTTCCAAAGCACATGATCAATTTGCCCAAATAGCCGTGGATGCTGTCCTCTCCGTTGCCGATTTAGAAAGAAAAGACGTCGACTTTGAACTAATCAAGGTCGACGGCAAAGTCGGTGGATCATTAGAAGATACGTTGTTGGTGAAAGGAGTTATAGTGGATAAAGACTTTTCACATCCTCAAATGCCAGACGAAGTACGAGATGCTAGATTAGCAATCCTAACCTGCGCCTTTGAACCACCAAAGCCTAAGACAAAGCACAAGCTGGACATAACGACCGTCGAAGAGTTCAAGAAGCTACAAAGTTATGAAAAGAACAAGTTTACAGAAATGATCCAGCAAATCAAAAATACCGGCGCCAACCTGGTGATATGTCAATGGGGCTTTGACGATGAGGCAAACCATCTCCTACTACAAAACAAGCTGCCCGCAGTACGATGGGTTGGTGGCCCTGAGATTGAGTTGATTGCGATCGCAACGAACGGGCGCATTGTACCTAGATTCGAGGATCTCAGCGCCGCCAAATTAGGGAAGGCTGGTATAGTCAGAGAGATGAGCTTTGGTACAACCAGAGAAAAGATGCTAGTCATCGAAGAATGTGCGAATACCAGAGCTGTCACGGTATTTGTCAGAGGAAGCAACAAGATGGTCAGTCCTTTCCGTTGTGAGATGCGATTGCTAGCTGACTTGAGGGGTCCGACAGATAATTGACGAGGCCAAGCGCTCATTACATGATGCTCTATGTGTTGTTCGCAACCTTGTTAAAGACAACCGTGTAGTTTATGGTGGAGGTGCTGCAGAGATTGCTTGCTCCTTGGCTGTTGAAGATGCTGCTGTCAAGGTATCATGTTGCTTCGGTCTGATATGGTGCGGTCGCTAACAAATTTCCAGAGTCCTGGTCTAGAGCAATACGCCATGCGAGCATTTGCAGATGCACTTGATTCAGTACCTATGGCCCTAGCAGAAAATTCTGGATTGAGTCCTATCGAAACATTGGCTTCGATAAAATCAAGGCAAGTGAGGGAGAGGAATTCAAGGTTAGGTGTGGACTGCATGCAGAGTGGTAGCAACGGTAAGCGGAGCCGGAGCGAACACGCTCGTCTTCTCTCACCTTATACTAACATATCCAGACATGCGAGAAAACTTTGTCATTGATCCATTGATTGGGAAACGCCAACAGCTCTTACTTGCCACGCAGCTCTGCCGTATGGTTCTCAAGATTAATAATGTCATCATAGCGGGAAGTGACGAGAACGAGTTCTAGACATCGCCCTGTGTACATTTGTGATCAGATATCGGTGCATAGCCCTCAAGGCGTTTGGCATAGAAGTATGGTATTGAGAGTTGCTTAGAAGCTCACGATGATGCTCAAGGCAAATTACAAAATGCAAAGCATGAAAGCACACTCCTGTCCCTGTACTGTTTCTTCTCTCACGAACTTCATTTCCATTGATGAAAAGTCGACACCACTGTCTATGCTCTAGCTTCTCCGATGTCTTCTAATTCGGCAATGCATCAGCGGCACTACAGCTCTCTCACATAGGAGATGATATACGCGAATTGCCAAGCGACCCATATTCATCAATTGCTGAAGACTCATCGCAAGCCTACAGCGCGCTCATTGTTCCCTTGGTAGTATTCTGTGGTTGCAACCATCTTTTTTTTCTCTCAAATTATATCTTTGCGATTCGCGAAATGTCCCAACGTGAGCTATATACATATTGAAGGCACCATATGATTCTCCATGCTATCTTCAAGCCTCAATCCTGTTATGGTGGTAAGGGCAAGGAGTCAACCCCGGTTGTTATGGAGTGTGCGGCTGTGGGGAAGGGGGGGAATGATTTGAAACTGGTTACGACGGCGGACGAGCCTTGAGATTGTTCGACCCTTCTTACGTTTGGGGACAGGCTAGCGTGAGCGCCATTCACACAGACCTTTTTCAGAGACAAATGCTTTGTTTGGATAAGACAATGCTTTTCAATTCCTTGGGGCTGCGTATCATCGACACTATTTCATTCATATACAGGGCGAACGCGCAAGTAGCTTGAACGGCTGTCGCATGGCATTCACATAGTTGATTGTATGACATGATAGGTAAGACGAGCGCGCAAGCTACTCAAGATTTGTAAGATTGTCAAGCCTTGACCTTTCTGACAGCTCCGCCAGGGCGTCTCTTATATTTCCTAGGATCTATTGAGGATAATTCATCAGTCCATTGAATTTTCTAAAACCATGCTCTTGGAACCGCAATGATCATACGAATGAAAGAGAGGATGATCAATAACATACCTTTCCTCGACATCTTCGTCTTATCCCTCGTCCCCTTACCTCCCTCCCAAAACCCACTCCCAGCCTTCTTGATCAAACTCGAATGACAGATACCACAGTCCTCCGGCCGATAGTTCTGCTCACGAGAGCAATATCCGCAAATCATACGATTCGCATGCTCGTTGGGATGATCACTCGCCTCATCGTGGCATTTGTCGCATGCAAAGACTTTCGAGCAGCAGCTGAAGCGAAACCAGCGGTAGCTTTTGCTGTAATGCTCGCAGCGGCCGCGACGGGGAAGTTCCTGGCCTGCGATAATACCTAGAGATTCTTTTGGCTGGAAAGGACAGAGCATTAACTTTTTTTTCTGCGCTGGCGAGAAGCCTTAGGAAGGATCTACCTACCTTTTTACGCACCGGAGCACGACCTACACGTGCAGCTGAACTCACAAGGAGGAATTTTACTTCGGGGATTTTTAGGGCTGGAGACTTCTCGTTAGTACCTTGAAGTTACGATGAGAAGTTCCAGGCTGCGGCATACTCATCTTGCGATGACACTCTCTACAAACCGCCATCGAGGACTCGCCGCGTACTGAGACCACCCCAGGCGATGCATACGTAGTGGAGCATTCCGAGCAAGTTGGCACAAAGTTGCTGGGCAACATATCCACCACCGTACATCCCTCTAGATCGAGATAGCCAGCGCGGAAAGAATTAGCATGCATCAATTCCCTTCGATAACCAACACTGAGCGGCATTGCACACTTCTTGCACGATTCCGACTTCTGTGCTTTGTCCCGCAGGTTGTTGATGTCCATAGTGTCTTTACACCGCTCACACTTGATGGTGATGCTTAGTGATACAAGCTCGAGAAGCTCGATGCCATAGAGCTCAAGCGAAGGGAATGAAAGAGATATACCGCGCTCCGGCCCACTTGTCGATTGGATTTCAGGCACAGCTTCTAGGGCTGCACCACCATCCTCATCTTCGTCTCCTGAATCGTACGAGTCAGAGTATTCGCTATCGCTAGATTCATCATCCGCGTTGTCACCAATCCATTCTGGAGGCCGTGGTATGACCTTGATGTGACTTCGATCATCACCATCTTTTGTAGTAGAATCGACCTTCTCTTCATTCGCAGCTCCACCATTCTCAAGGGGCGCAGGTTGCCGTAGATCGACTTCGACTGCAGGCTCCTCTACGACTTCTGTGGCAAGTACATGCATATTCTGCGCCAACCAATTCACATGGCCCATCAGCGTCCCTTCATCTCCCTTGACTTTCCTTTCGAAGCTCTTCTCGGTCGTTTTTGCAGCATCTCTACTCACATCTTGCAGCTCGATCTTGCAAGGCTGCAATGGATAAAGCAAAGGCACGAAAAGCTTGATCTTCTTGAGGCCTTGCAATGGTACGGGTAGATCTGCGTGTTTACGAGGCGTGATGGGAATGGTGTATGCAATACCGTCTGAAGACTTGGAGAACAGAGGCATACGACCTAAACGGGCTTCAAGCTGGCGAGTTTCCGCTTCACGGCGTTGTGATGCTGTACGACGCTGTTCAGGGGTATATGTTTGAGGAGGCTTGCTCACATTTGTGGCTGGTTTGGCTAGTTGAGCAGGCTTTGAAGGTTCTGTGTGCTGTTCAAGCTTGCCCGCTATCCTATTGGGAATGATAGTAATAGGTTCCTCTTTCTTATCCGTCAATAGGGATTCAAGCTGCCTATCTAGCTGATTCATAAAACCAAGGAGGGTTCCATGCGGAGAATTTGCTGCTAGTCTTGCAAAGCCTTGCTCAACTCTGTTCTGCCATTCTCTCCCCATTTCCTCATTCTTGACTTCAAGAGTTGGTCTGTCCTCTCCGGGGTATCTTGACGGCACATGGAGAACACATTCCAATCCCTCCATTTCGAATGGAAAATCCGGATCTGAAGGTACCACCTGAAATGTAAATGCTGTTCCTCCATCTTCGGCTGTTTCTGTAGGCGAGAATCGCCGCCTCAACTGCTTGATCTGAAATTCCCTTGGATCTTCAACCTGTGCCTGCGGGACAGGCTTGCTGACCACACGGCTGCCATCTACAGGCGGCGGTACAATCCGACGCCCTTCTACCAAAGTTGGGGTTGAAGTCGGACCGTCCCTAAGACCCGGCCCCTGGGAATTTCCGGACGATTCCGGCTCATTTTCTTGCGTTCGCCCAGCCTTGGGCCTCGGCCCCTTGTTCTGTGGTAGCTTTGTCGGGTCGTGGATGAAGGGACATGTGTCGCCGGCTCGGCATCCTGGGGTTTCAGATCATGAGATACTTTTTCATATCAAGGCTGAGCGCTAGATCAAAAGAAGTAATTGCGAAATTGCAGACAAGGTCATGGAACAGAACCATTTGGAGACCGAGGTACGTATGAAGGAAACAGAGCGCACGAATGGAACCACGTCAGTTCAGTCCAGAGTAATCTACAAATGTCACAAGACAGGAAAATGCAGGCCTCGGTATTCCCCATTGCAAGGAAACTCGCACGTGTAACATATCAGGCATCAACAACAAGGCGAAACGAATACGAACCAACAAACCAGCAAATGAACACCAATGATCACATCAGGCTACAACTCAACCAAAGCACCAGGCTGCAATACGCACGAGGAAACCCCGCACTCACCATTCCTCGTCCCATAGAACCTGCAATAGCCCTTTCCCCTCTGCGGCAACGATGTCACGTGTGGCGCTGCCGCCGCCGAACTAGGGTCTGCAGTCGCCTCCATCAGCCAGGTGACCATCATTTAAATCTGCCAGCGCATCATTTTCCATTTCGTACGTACCAGCAACGCCCTGTCCGGATGGGGAGGTCATGATTTGTTAGGAGGCGTGGGATGAGGATAGATGTTTGTAGATCCCGAGTGCGCGTGCAGCACGGGAGGTTCCTTGCTTGATGACCGATGCGTTGTTCAAAATAGGTCAGATGAGAGTGCAAGAAGCGAAGAAGGGCGTTGGTTGTGATACCGTCAATTGATTGAAAGAGTGTTTAGCTGGTAACGGAGTTTTTTGTCGTTACACGTGTATGATACTGCAGTATAATACCATCTTTGCTGTGCTTGAGGTGGTGGCGATGACTCACGGATACCCTGCACGCGCAATGACTGACCAAGCAAGCAGTCATCCCTTCTCTCTCCATACACATACTCCTACCTCAAGACCTCCAACCCAACCCAATCCATCCTCTATCCAAAAAGCGCATACACACAATAACCCCAACTAGACAATCATTAATCACCATATGCGTCACCCCTCCATCCAAACAAACCCCCCGTCGCCCCAGTAGGTACCTCCTCCAAGCGACAGCCCCTAGACCTAACCTCGGCCCAATAACCGAAATCGCCAACTAACCTTGACCCTAATCTAATCAACCACTTACCGGCAGGACTTAAACGCACGTCACCTACCCCAAAAAACAAGCTTTATTCTCCCACGCACGCACCCACACCACCCATCCTTTCCCAACGTGTGCCTCTGCTGCATTAGTTAGCGATCACGGGCGCTTAAGGCTGATGCGATTTGAAGATGCGATCCGATTTGGGTTTTTGCGCCGTCCCCGGGGGATGTGGATGGATAGGAATGGATGGTTAAGGTTTTCGTTGGCGTTGGCGTTTGTTGGTGATGAGGTGGGTATGGGATGAGGTAAGGTGATGAGTCTTACGTAGATAGGAGGAAGGGAAGGGAATGCAGCAGAGGAGGAGCGGTGTGGAATCAGTGTTTGGAAGTACCGTTGTATTTTTCCTGACTCGGGACGTGGGGTTGGGGATGAGGCAAGGATTCGGTACCCATGTCAGCGGAGGTAGGTAGCTGTACTGGCAACGTGGAATATACATCTTTCCCAAATAATGCTGTTGTAAGAAACTTGACAGCACATACCGGTTCTTTTCGATGGTCTTCTAGATTCATACGTGCTCTGTTCTTTCAGGGTACAGACAAACAAGCTTCGGGGACACCGATTGGGGATGGTAGGTATGACGGTGGGAATATGTACAGGTACTTGGATACAGCGGTACTTATTATCAACGCACATGTGAATCAGACCCTGCAGCGAAGGTTGGAATTCGTGCATACTAATGCAATTGCTTGCATGGCAGAATAAGCAAGTCACGGACATGAGCAAATGTCAGAGATCGAGTGATGGACACATTAAGCTTCGATTGTTTTTGATTGTTCATCTACATGGGAGGATAAACTGAGCCCTTTTGAATCTTGGCTGTAGTGCAATTTCGCCAATCCTTTGTATGTCTTGGTGAGCTTAGCTTGCAAGCACCTCCCCAACGCTCCACCTACCTCCACTCCTTGGGCTGATGGCGAAAAAAGCCACAGCCGTAAGTCCCCCACCCAAGAACAAGCAGCGCCATTGCTACGTGCATGAGTGAGCACGAGCAGAGTGGTATCTTTGAATCGAAGGGCCCTCGCCGGGGCTGTCTGAACGCCAGTAATGTAATGTTTTCATATACTCCGTATGTGGTATTCGCTGCAAATGATGAAATATGCCGCCACGCTATGAGTAATTATGCATGCCACCCAATCGTGTCGCTAAATAGCAAGATGCATGATGTAGGAAAATCGTAAAGTAGAAAGTCGAATTTTGAGACCGTGGTGACTGGCGATCGCGGTTTGATGGATGAGAATTGAGGCTTTTAGTTTCCGAAATAGAGCTTTTAGTAGTTGTATATACGTAGTGGGTGATGTGGGAATGGTTGTATAAAGGTGGCTCGCGTTTCTACCAGCCTTTCGTATGGTATGCTCCGAGTCCATCGGCGTACCAATCATCTCCATGATCACCTTTGGCTCCTCCCTCCAAAGGCTCTAAGTTGGTAAGTGCTTGTGCTGTCTTGTTTCTCTTCAGCACTGCCTGAGCTGTTGATCTCTTCTGCTGGCGCTCCCAAAGGACAGACTTTCGTAGCGACTCCGTCATCTCGGAATGGAGCATATTTTTTCGGGTGGTACGGGGTGAAAGCGCCATTTGATGATGCGACTGGGATCTGTTCATGACAATTGGTTTTGCGGGTGTCATGTGTTGGCCTAGCATTGAGACTGAGGGATCCTCCTGTGGAGATGTTCCTACTGAAGGAGCCATGGGGGTTGAGGTCCTTGATCGCCTTAATGCAGGTGTAGATTTCGAGGCCATGTTCGCAAAGTCTGCAGCTCTGTCGTCCTGATTCAGTAGAGTGGTGAGAAGTGATCGGCGTGAGACCAGGTTGGGTTTAGAGTCGACGCGATGAAACAATGGCTCTTTCGAGTTATCTGCGTTCTCTGATGCCTCGTCTTCCCACTCCTCGTCATCATCGTCCTCCTCTTCTGAGTCCTCCTCGATAGCGTTGTCCTCACTGTCCTCTTCCTCAGAGGATTCGAAGACCTCTTCGTCTTCGTGTGACTTGTTGAGGCGTGTGCGAGATTCGACTTCGTCCTTGAAGGAGAGCTGCTTCTTATTGTTAAGGGGACGTTTGAGTCCTGCCGTCAGAATGCTCTGTTTAGCTGGGGATGACATGCGGCTTTCGAATGAGCCATCGTTCTCGTCAGATGAGCCACCTCCAAGCATGAAAGTTGCACCCTTCTTGGCATCCTTAGGTCTTGTAGGCATAGTGATTTTGGTAGGTATAGGAGCGGGTGCGAGGTGGGTATGTGATCGGTAGGAAGAAGATACGTGATTTGGAGAGAAGCCACGGACAATGCTGTGAGAGTTATGGCACTCGGCACTCGTATCCGACCCAACCGTTTGTGTCGCACTTTTATCACTCCCGGGGCTACTGATCGGAGCAGTTGAGGATGAGGAGTCCGATGATCGGAAAGGAGCGTGTATTGTAGGAGAAGCTGCTTTGGGAGTGATGTCTGTAGATGGTAGCAATGCTGGGATTGCTCCGGCGATGGTGGGTGAGAGTGGCTCAATCGACTGTTTATCTTGTATTGACGCTACCATCTTTTCCAAACCCCAGGGGGTGATGTGTTTCTCTTTGCCTCTGCTCACCGAGAAAAGTGGGTATGATGTTCTTGGTGACGAGGTCTTCATATTGAGAGGCGCTCTTGGTGAGCGTTTGGGTTCGTCTTCGGGTTCGTCGGAGTCTTCTGACTCAACACTCGAGGAGAGCGCGGGGACGTCCTTCTTCTTAGGTCTCGGCCTTGAATCGCCAATTGCTGGTGTTGTAGCGAGTTTTGGCTGGGTTTCACAGCAGAGTGTCTCTCGTGCCCATATTCGCCAGCTCAGGTTTTCTAACCTTCGGCCATCCTCCACTGTATCTGCGCATTTTGAGAAGACTGAGCAGACAGTCAGTATCCAAATCCTATAACGGAAGGAAGACGGAACCCACCACTCCACATGCCGTATAGGTTCCCCGCATTCCTGGGGTCAACATCGCGCATTTTCCCAGCGTCGACAGACAACATAGGGATCTCTAACCTCACAACCATGGTGTGCGAGGGTTGCGTACGAGACCAACAGCGACTGTGTCCCTGAAGTAGGATTGTGTTGGGCAGAGTATCGGAAGACGAATTTCGTCAGGCAGGATTTAATCCCGAGGCCAAGTCCTGTCTAGAAGAGTTTAAGGAATTAATTCGCCACTTCCAGAAATGGCGATGCGCAAAGTGGGCCTGAGGCTATGATTAATGTTGAGCGATTGTGGGGAGGTCGGGGGAGGTGTGTTGGCGTTCGTGGTGGTGGTGATAGGTGAGGAAGGATTTGGAGAGTTGGTGTAAGGTAGGATGGCAGATGCTTTTGTCGAAGAATCACGTTACGGACTTGTCGGTGGCGCCAAATGGAACCGGACAGGAAAAGAATTAGAGTTCGATGACTGATCTTGATCCAGCGTGGCAGCGCAGTGCTATGCAGGGTGTCAGAAGCAATAAAGGTAATTCCTGGGGGGTGGTGTTTTATGGAGCCCGCACCTAATAGAGGCACCTAACACAGTGAAGTATTGCTGCAAGCGTACTCAAGCCAGGTACTGTCGGTTGGCTGGGCTCGTATGAGAACGCCGAGAACGTCAGGAAAGTGGGACCTGGCCAGATCATATACCCTTTTCACCCCCAGAACCCTACTTGTACTTTTCGTGGTCAAGAATGTGGCCGAGAGGTGCAACATGAACCACTACTTCGTCATACGATATGAAATCTAAATCTAAACGAACGAGTAGCCGGGGCGAGGGATTAGGGAATAAGAATGGTGAAGGGTGAAAGGGAGTTAAGGGAACCTTGCGGTACTTGGGGTACTTGGGGAATGCTTCCGAAGGCATTAGCAATTAGCAAATACCACCCTGAACTAACCAACTACCTGACACTCGCTGTAAGGTATTACACGTTCAAAGTGAATTAACCCATTTGTGACCAAAGCAGCACGCTAATTAGAGTGAATGAAGCCCTACCTATCATAGACGATGGGCTCGTCACAACCCAAGCCTCTCCCACTCCCACTCCGCCGGGCCATCGGAAAGGCAAGCCGTGAGTCAGGGGGTCAAACCCACACCTTGGTCACCTTACCTCAGCCTCCGCAAATAATAGTCTGATAGTCCCGAAGTCAACATTGGTCACCCCTCGCTCATACTACCATCCAACCTCAACCAGCCGGTACATGGCTCTTTGCGCTCTGGTACGGACTCCACCGCTTTTTGCCATTTCCTTTTGGAACATTCGATGTCAATCACCAGGCAATTAATTCCCTCCCCAACGTCTTGACCATTTGCGATTTGCCATCCTCCTCCTGCAACTTCCTAAATGGATAACACGAGATATGACACGGAGACTAGGGAGAATACACGGACCATGGATAAGGACAGTCAGAAGAATCTGCAATAAAAAATCAGGATGGCGGATAGCGATGAATAATTGCAACACACTTTCACACGTTGGCCCCCTGTCACTGTCGCTGATCACTGAAGGCGGCGCTTCCCCAGGTGTGTGTACCCCCACAAGATGTCTCTGATCCCGGTACCCACGCGATCGAGGGACCGGCATTTGTGATAAGCCACTAGGCGCGAAAGTCGTTGGTGGCGCGACACCCCTTGTCAACAATTACAGTGGTGTCCATTTACTTGTACATGCGACAATCAGCCTTCTCGATGTGCCTACACATTTAGGATTACTGTCGCCAAAGGGAGATGCTAAGATACTGCACCGATCGCCAGGTACGGCTATATTGATTCGTACGTGTTTCCTTGACAGCATCTACCCTGCGCAAGGGCCTGCTGCGTGTGGGATGCAAATGCAGCGACAAAGACAATACGCAGCGTTTAGCCTCGCTCACCGCTGGATTTCTTGTTTAAATGTATTGCGACAAGCACTTGTGACTGGAAAGTACTCGCTCTTTGCGTTGTATTTGGAATCGCCAAAGCGACAAAGTTAATAGGCGACCCTGCGTTCGGAGCTCGACTACAGAGCTTTCCTCTCTTTCATGACCCTAGGGCAGAGCTATCAGGTGAGAGTCATAACGTGTACTAAAGTAGTATACAAGGTACCAACGCTCGTTTATCCACTCGGCTCAAGACCGAAGTAGATCTCTCAAGGCTGCAAAAGATCCGGTGTCCTTAGCCAAAGGGCTGACTGCCTGATGACCGCCTGTCGCTTATATGGTGTAAAATGGAAGTTGGGTGAACAGCGCATTGAGTGGCGCGCATTGGAATATGAGCTCACATGACTGACTATTGCGGGTGCCGGGAAGCGCATCCGCATCCCTTTTTTGTATGCACCGACATTCGCCATCGACGTGCATAAAGAAGTCTGCTTACATTTTGATCCTCCTGACCTTTTAAGGCGATGACAATTCCCCCTTCTCAGATGCTGGACGGATCCTTCGTATGCGCTGTCAGCTCGTGGGGGGGCTGATGAATCCTTGAGTAAGTCTTGACTCTTTGTTAAAATGTCGCAACGACTCTCTTTGTTTACCATGACCGCGTAAAGTGTATTCCGGGTCTCGTGGACTGAGAATACTCTGTATCATAAATTATTTATGCATTTCCCGCCCTTTCGCCCTTAATTAATCGTCTTATTCGAGACCCGAAAGGCATTCTTTACCGATGAGTAAGAGAACCCGGGGAACCGGGGAACGTTAATCTGGGGAAGGGCCAAAGAGCCGAGAGAGAGCAAGTCATGACGGCATCGTGCTCCTCTCCTCCCTTGCTGCCATAATGCGTCCCAGGTCAGAGCTTCTCGACACCATTACACCGTATTTGCCGCACGACTCAGCTCCTCACCGCCGTCCAGCTGTGGTAATGAATGTGGTAATGAAGTTACCGTTTTCGTCCTCGCAGGAATGAAGGATGAAGCTCCGGTTCATCCCCGGGGATGGCGCCGATCAGCCCCCGCAGAGGTCCGAGCCTCGCTCTGCCATATTAGTTGTTGTCGGATGGTCACAAGATCCGGTGCTGATCTCCAGACTATTTCCAGCTATTTCTCTGGCGCAGCACGTACAAAGTAGTAGTAGAGCCCGAAAGGATTCCGGCACGGTTCGTTTCATCAGGCAGAATGATTGTTGAGATGTAACGGGGAGCGTCACCGCGTTTCAGCCGGAACTCACAGCCCAAGCTTCAGTACCACGTGCCAACTGAGGTGGTGGTAGAGGGGGTAATAGTGGTGGTGGTGGTGGTGGTGGGGCTCATTACAATGCAAAACGCCCAACACTATACTAAGCTAGGTATCCAATATGGCAATATAGACTACCGATTAATTGAGTCAATTTGCTGCTGCCACGGACTGTTTACCGAAATACCAACAGTCTGGAGCTGGGACGCGTGGAGGCCTGCCAAGCTCGTCTAAGCTCTTCCTAGCAACACGTGAGCGTGGGGGGCACATGTAGGAATCCCACTCGAGTTGAATCCGGACGCGACGGGGAAGTTACTCTCCCGCTTCCCCCCTTACCGAAACGACGTTTCGAGAACCTTCAGGTGACACCCCACGCAAAATCCCAAAGCAGTGGATAGCCCGGGGAGAGAAGGGTTTGGAAACGCCGGAGAAGAAGGGAAAAAGGCGGTGGGGGGAGGGTGGGATGTGTCCGGTGTAAGTGACCAGAGAGATGACAGAGTACAACTACTTTGAGTACAGATTCTGATAACAATCGATGCACAGTGACTTCAAGCTTACCGACCACTCCGATCATTAGCAAGGCATACCGATCGACCTGCAGAATGTCCCAGGATTAGGGGCGTCCCCCCCTCCTCCTTAAAGCTGCCCCTAACCCCCGCAAGCAGGCGCAGCACCGTTAGGGATCACCCGCCGTGACACCCTTACCACAACCTTCAGAACGTGTCTGTCACCTGTCATTCCATAGATGTGATGGCCAGGCACCGTGCCTGAGACTGAAAGGCGAAATTGCCCGATAGTTGGCATTTGATAAATGTGATCTGTCAACAGGACACTAAGTGTTTTACGGCATGATACACCTTCTTTCACTTCGTCACTACTCTCTCACCACTCGCTTAAATCCCAACCACGACCCCCACCAAGAGATCTCTAAGATGCTTCCTAGCAGCCGACTATCTTTAATGATCGATCGATATCAGCGATATGCAAGGTGGGAGTCCTTCTAGTGATTGTGGCTTGCCTGACCTTCCCATCCAAGATTACGGGATGTGACAGGCTGCAAGTAGGCGCCGCCACAAGGGCCACTTCCATCATTTTCGCCTAACAGATATTGCCGTTCTAGACCTGCATTTCTTAGGGATCGAGATCCGCACTTTCCTGTATCTAGCCTCATGGATCAACATGTTAAATCGCCCCGTTCGGTAGTCCTTGACGACGATGGAGCTGTCGCCGAGGTACACGGGACAGCAGCGGGACGCTTTCTTGTGCGCTCCCACAAGCTCTTCATCAAGGAGCTCCCTCCGATGATCCTGGCCAAATTTGCCAAACTGCTGAGCTCGTCTCGTGGAGCGAGGAATTGAGCCTTCTTCCTCAAACTCGCTCGGGTTCTACCGTTGAGCTTCTAAATTGTGTGATTACCATGTTGCGCAACGCGTCCTGAGCTCACTCGGTGAACCCTGCCGGACTGCAGCGGCGAGTTCTTCGGGAAATACCTCGTGTGTTTGCGGGCATTGCAAGGTCTTCTTGACAAAGTTAGCCGGGTATCTGATTGATGAACAGTCCGACGGCCTCCTAATCTTATGAGCCATCGTTGTGACGGGCTGCTCTTCGCATTTCGCGGCTATCTATTACTCCGTACCCACCGAGGGCGTCCATCTTCTTTTAATGAGTGTGACCACTCACAGTCCTTTACGGCAGCACGTTGTTTTAGTCTGTTGTCTTCAGTCACTGTTTGTGACTGCCTTCCTTGAGCCACGAGACTTCCTTGAACAAGCGTCTCAACCTCTGTTATTCTTGGTCCCTCAACATACTCATACAGCAGCAAGGTAATCAACTGAGGCCGAAGGGTTTGTCCGGCAAGATAACGGTGTTCAATCCGAACGTTACCGCATTCATCCCGCCACACAATGGACGCGGTACGCTTCGGGCGGTCAAAGCCTCCAGTGTAATGTGGCAAGTCTCTTCCATTTTTGACTCCAAGTAAACCAAAATGTTTCGCAAAGGTTGCCATCAAACAGCCATTACAATCAATAGTACAAGGAGAAGGGGCTAATCTCACTGTACGACAACATAGATGCCTCATAGACTGTGTAGCAGATGGTAGTGTGACACAGGAACTGTCGTATCTTGGGGAGGGTTACATTTTCCCATACGCATTTGCTGCACAAGATCAGAAATATTTGGGTCATAGTTCGCACAGTAAAAGATGCCGCAGTTCCTCGAACGCATCCATTATTATCATCTCGCCGCAGGGATTATGACTCTGATAATATCAAAGTCATCAGACACAATTTTCATCGGATTCAGGGATTTACTCCAGACCTAGCGTCCGAATGATCGTAACTCAATCAGCAGTGGCCAAGCTCAGCTGGAAACGACCAGGTTCGGACAACAAGCCCTGGACTGACACTTACAGTTCCATCGCAATGATAAAAGCTAGGTTATTATGATTTTATTGAGCTATGGCTGGACGATTCTCTGGGATAGCATTCCTGCAGAATCAACCACTGCGTATATTGATATTTGCAGCCCTATGAGCTTCTCATGAAATATCACGCTTTTCAGTGAACTGTATCACCGAGAAGCCGCTACGTTCTGCGCTATTTGTAAACCTTTGTGCAACTTCGCCAATACAAGCCTCTCCACTCTCTTTGTCCAGCAGAAGCATCGAGCCGTTCATGCGCGTTGACATGTGATGATGTTTTCGCTGCCAAGCACGAGAGATTTGTCGATGTGTACGATTCTGGCGTTTGGTGGCTGGCTGGAATTGGCGCTTACCATGCAGGGCTAACGCTAACTCCTTAAGAGCTGACCTGACCCCTCAAGAGCTGAAGCCTTACTCACGCACAGGTAGAGAGGTGAAGTCAGATTTTCGCAGTATATATTCCTTGTGCTGTGAAGGGTCTCATGTAACTGTGTCGGGTAGGTCATTGGCTACTAGATAATACACTGACAAAGACAACCGGTGCGAGCCCCTTGCGGCTTGTGCTTACTCGAAAGATTCTGATACGGCTCGTTCCCGAAATATATCACCATGACTTCTATCGTTAATGGCGACCAGCTGCCAGCTGAAGAGACAAGGACCTGGGATAGTAAGCCACATTTCAGATTTCAGGTTAATAACCTCTCTGCGTCGTCCTCTCCAACAACAACAACAATTCATCGAGTCGATACTCCAAAGTCATCGGTGGAGGATGACAATGTTCCAAACACAAGGAGAAAATCGGCCGGCACCAATGCTAACATCGAGGTTTCTGAGAATGGAGAGGCAGGGAAGATATTTCCCAGACTGTCCATCCCTGTTGAGTTGATGAAACACCAATATGATGTCGTAGTGATTGGATCTGGGTACGGTGGCGGCGTAGCTGCTTCGAGAATGGCACGCGGAGGGCAATCCGTCTGTCTGCTCGAGCTTGGGAAAGAAAAGTGGCGTAAGTAAATATGCACGCACATGCATGTGACATTCTAGGAAGTTCATGTTGAATTTGATCTTGTCTAGCTGGAGAATACCCAAGCACACTAGAGGATGCAGCGCCTGAAATCCACGTATCTGGGCACCTTGCATCTAAGGGGCCTGCAAAGTGGATCAACACGGGAGACCAAACTGGTTTATATCGATTAGTCATGGGAGAAGGGCAGAATGCCTTCATGGCTAATGGTACGTCAGCAGCCTTGGACGTCCAAACCCATGCCTTTTAGTGCTAACGTCTTTTAAACCTCTCAAGGTCTTGGAGGAACAAGCCTTTTGAACGCAAATGTCTTCATGAGGGCTGATGAAAAGACAATAGCATGCAGGCTTTGGCCGAAGGAGATAAGGCATGAGGGTCTCGATAAGTGTAAGGTGCCTGTTTAGTAAAGTTGACAATCGTGACCAACCATGCACAGACTACGACCGTGCCGAGTCTGTCCTCCAACCAGCCCCGTACCCGGAAGATTTTCCTCCGCTCTTGAAATTGAAGACTCTCGAAGAGCAGGCGAGGAAGCTCGGATGGGGTGATAAGTTCCGCCGTGTAGACCAGACGACCCGCTTCGTAGATGGGCCTAACAGCACTGGTGTAGAGATGAACGCGAGCACTTTGACCGGAATGGACTGCACAGGCATTAATGATGGAAGCAAATCGACTACATTAGTGACTTACCTTAGCGACGCATGGAACTGGGGAACAGAAATGTACTGACAGTCCATTGCTACTAAGCCATAAGCTAACACTAACATTGATAGTTTTTGCGAATGCGAGGTCCGACATATCAAGCCGCACCCTAAAGGTGAGGGTTACATTGTGTATTTCGCCTGGCATGGCAGCAAGCGCGCCACTTTCAAGAACAACTTCTACAGCGATCTCATGTGGGTCCATGCGAAGAAGTTTGTTTTCCTTGGTGCTGGGAGCCTGGGTACTACTGAAATCCTTTTACGAAGCAAAGAGGTTGGCCTTAAGATGAGCGAGCGCGTAGGAACCACAATGAGTGGCAATGGTGACATACTTGCGTTTGGGTAAGCATGATCTTCTGTGGACTTAGTCTTGGTTGTGCACGACTGATATGTTTTCGTCACAGATACGACACAGACCTTGAAGTCAATGCCATTGGTAGAGAGATTCCGCTCCCGGACTTACCCATTGGACCCACTATAACCGGGGTCATTGACTGTCGTGACCAAGAAAACTTCCTTGACGGTTTCGTGATCGAAGAAGGCGCAATTCCGGGAGGTGTAGCTTCACTCTTCCAGTCCATGCTACAATCCACTCCTGGCAACATTAATCCTCAGAACTTCGGCCTACAAGAACGATTGCGTCACCTAGTATCTCGTTCGAAAAGCCGTCTTCTGGGACCTTATGTGCAAGGCGGCAGTGTAGAGAGGACTCAAATCTACCTAATCATGAGCCATGATGATAATCAGGCTATTCTGTCATTGAAGGATGACAAGCCTCATCTTCAATTTCTGGGTGTTGGACGCAGTGATCATGTGCAACATCTGAACCATGTTCTTGCGGAGGCTACGAGCAAGATTGGCGGTACCTACGTTAACAGTCCGTTTTATGCTTTGCTGGGACAGGATGAGGTATGTTCTTGTCCACTATCACCGGGTACCATCACAATGTTCAGGACTTACTCCTGTCCAGATCACAGTTCACGCAATTGGTGGTGCCAATATGAGTAGCGATGGTTCAGGTACCCTTGGAGTCACTAATCACAAGGGCCAGTTGCTGAAAGGATTCGAGAAAGATTGCCATAAAGGTATAGTGATAGTCGATGGTAGCGTTGTACCACTAGCACTGGGAGCCAATCCTTTCGCTACCATAACTGCTTTGGCTGAAAGATCTGTTGAAGAAGTCGCCAAGGAGGGCGACATCAATATAGACTACGAGACAAAGAACGGTAAGCATATTATCTGCTTCAATGGCTACGTAGGTTGTAATGTTTGTGTAGGTGTCCTCAACCTCTTTGGACGTCCAGCCCATCCACATCCAAGGGCATCTGAGGGCGAGAGTCTTCAGTATGCTCGAAACATCATTAAGAGTGAGGAAGAAGGCAAACGTAGTGGTATCGAGTTCACGGAAGTAATGGAAGGGAACCTTTACACGGGAGACGACATTGATGATTTCGAGATCGCGACAAGGGCTGCCATCGATTCGGGAGATACTGCTCGTTTCTATCTGAGTGCACACGCCTGGGATACTGATTCCTGTGAGTATTCCTCCGAGTATCCGTCCGCTCCTATCATATTAACATGGAAAGTGCTCTCTCGCTCTGATCATCCCGCCCTCTTGACTGGGACCATGACTTGCCGAGCATTAAGTAGGGACCCATTTATGGTCCTCCGAGGAAATCTTCAGCTCTTCAACCAAGATTTTAGAAGCCCAGATACCACAGACCTCACATACAATTTTGACATGGTAAGCACGACTGGCGAAGTCATCCACTTCAACGGCTACAAAACCGTCAATGAGTCCATGGCTTTCTCGCCATGGGCAGTTTGGAAAGCAGCTTCAACCATCTACGTCACTCTCACCGACTCCTCAGGCGCCAGGATTGCACGAGGCACCCTCTTCACAAGCCCATCCGCTTTCGAAGCCGAAGCACGGACAATAACATCCACGAGCCCAAGCCTCTTCGGCCGCATCAAATCCTCCTCCCAATTCCTGTCATTCCTAGCCATGCACGTATTGAAAAGCTTCATCGGACCTCTCAACCCCCTCCAGTGGCCCTCAGCCTCATACTCAGGCTACATCGCCGACAAGGTACCTCCAGTGAAAATGATGCAAGTCACCGCTTCCGACGGGGTAGAAACTACACTGCGAATGTGGAATCCAACAACAGCAAAAGGCCCCCAACCAGCCAAAGTCAGAATTCTCATGATCCCCGGCGTAGCAACCGACCACCAAATCTTCGCACTGCCCACTATCCGCCGCAACGCCGTCGAATATTTCACTGCGGCTGGCCACGAAGTATTCGTCATCACGCACCGTATCGGAAAAACGATCCTCGCCGAAAAGGGATACACGACTTTCGACGCACGTCTCGATATCAAAGCCGCCTTGGAAAAAGTCCGCAAACTGCAAGACTCCCCAGAGAAGATCTACATAATCGCGCACGGCGAAGGCTCCATGGCTCTCGCCATGGCACTGCTCGACGGCACCATCCCTGCCCCCTGGATCGAAGGCATCACAGCTTCGAATGTCTTCATGCATCCCAAGTTCACCACCACAGCATCCTCCCTCTTCTCCTTCCCGCGCCTCTACAAAGCAATAGCCGGATCCTGGTTCTCATGCACGTCTACCCCGGCCGATCCCTTCACCCAAAGGACTATTGATCAGGCACTCCGCTTCTATCCCGTCGGCGGCGTGAAGGAAATGTGTAATTCCGTCGTGTGCCATCGCGCTTCGTTAGTCTTCGGTAGGTTGTACACCCACGCCTATCTGAACTCCGATACGCACAATACGCTCTCGCGCCTCCTGGGGGGTATATCCGTTCGCAATTATACTCACATCGCTCGTATGGCACGCTCGGCTTCTCATCAAGTCACTGACAATGAGAATGTCTCGCTCGTCACACCGCAGAACCTTCAAAATCTTAAAGGTATACCTATCTTGCTGTTCAGCGGAGCGGATAATGCAAGGTGGAGTCCGGAGAGTACGGATATTAGTTATAATGCGCTGAGGGATGCGTTGGGCGAGGATATGTATGAGAGGGCGGTGTGGTTGGGTAAGGGAGATTTGGATTGTTGGATTGGGGAGGGTAATGGTGGCGTATTAGGTAGGGTGCGGGGGCATGTTGATAGTTGTGGGAGGGGTGAGGATGATGATGCGTGAGCGGTGAGTTGGGTGGGCTTGTGTGATGTTGTTCTCGTTTTGTTTCGTGCGGTATTGCTTTGTTTCTGCTGCGGTGAGTAAGTTCTGTGTTTGTATTGCCAGCGAGTGATGAGATGATGTCAAATTGATTTAAAGGCTTGTGTAAGGTATTTGGCAATCCCTCTTGGGCGTCTCTTCTGTATATTTCTCAAAAGTCTATAGCAATCGGCTTCCTATTTCGTTCGAAAATAATGTACCATGCTGCTTTCTTGCCAGTACCCTGTCGTCCTCAGCTTTTGACTGATCAAAACCCTGGACTATCGAGACCTTACATCCTCAAACGTTTCATGCTACTGCAGTAGGTTACTCGGCTTAGGTGATCGACCATCAAACAATATGTGGACTTCTGAAGTTGAACTTTCTGCGTTGGTAAGCAGATCCCATCTCTTTGCTTCAGTGGTACGACCTGACGTTGACAACCGTGCCGACACCCGCTGAATTATGAGCATGGACAAGATGCCCAAAGGCTCCTTGGAAGAGGAGACGGGAGAAAGAACCAGCTTTGAGATCAAGTGATCAAGTATCGGTTCCGGTTCGAAGGTCCTACCTTGTTCCATAGGAGGCTGCATTCACTGCTTACGTCCGTATGAAGCTCTGCATGTTTAAGCGGATCTAGGCTAGATGATCACATGAACTTTGCTTTTTTGGGTGCCACGTCGGCTTCACTTGCTCGGCTGGCCCGTAAGGCTGGAAAGTGATGTGCAGCAGATGACTGGGCCAGAGGGTTGCAGCTACCAGGGAAATTTGTGGTCCTACCAGCTCGATACATTTGGCGCTCATTAATCATGCGGGGCCCCATTAGGAAAGGTTGAATAGGTAATTCTGCCGTTGTTTCAATGGAGTAGGGTGCTGGTTATGATTGGCTGTGATGGCGGCCGATACAGTTCCTTGGGATAATTGGGTCGTACGGTGCGGTCTTGGTTCTCTGGCGTCCAGATTTCGCTTATTCTCGCTTTGTAGGCAGCAGTTGACTTGGCTGCCTCTTGTGCTTGTGTACTTATGAAAGCTGGAAGCCATTGCTTTTCGGATTTCTCCTTCGACCTCAGTACTTGTACATACCCGGACATCGATCTACTATTTCAAACATGGGAAAGAATACCCAATACGCTCCAGATGATGGACATAAAGTAATTAGTCACCGCCTTAACTTACAGCTCCAAGAATGCAACCCTCTTAAAAAATCTGGAGACTCTGGAATATGGCGTCTCGAAGATGAAGACGGAAGTGATACGGGCATCACTATATCCAAGGAATGTATCACAACTCCGTCCCTTGAGATGGCACCTATCAAGGTGATCTGGGCGAACGAAAAGAACCTAAAAATCGAGGCGATGCTCCAGGAAGAATACCGCGGTATCACACCCTCAATCATGACGAAGGGGTAGGCTCACTTTATCTATGATACATACTTGTACCATCGTCTCTAATTGTGATAATTAGGACTCTATACCGTCTCCTTGATTTCGGAGAAAATGATGATAGGGAAGGCTCCCAGTTTGAGCCAAAGGAGGTCCTCATTTACCGTTCAAACCCCATATTCGATAGCAATGATGGACGGCTCATCGACGAGTACATCCAAAAATTCTGTTCTGGCGGTCAGTGATGATGAGGGCAAGTCCGATGCGGGTAAATCTTTGGATGAGTCGGCAAAGGGCATACCTGAACTATCTGGTACGGCGGCGGGAAATGGGAAGGCGATCTAACCCAAGGGACATCAGCGACTTTGGAAGAGCATAGATACATAAGAGCAGCTAATGAAAGGTGTGAATGTATCCATGATCTACTTTTTCGGCTTATCTACAAGAATGGTACATAATCCCTGCCTTTCCAAAACAGATGACCCGTAATTGCCTGTGCGATTTGTCTCCTAGTCCGAGCTTTAGCGCTTGTGAATTCCGGGCTATGGTCTTAATTTAATTAGATGTGATGTGTGGCGTGTGTGTGGTGTACCACATTGTGTCACGACATGTTATTTCAATGTCCTCTTGCCCCCACTTACTCGTGTTCTCGCAAAAATTCTGGGAAACTCACTCGCCAGAGTAGTGATTCGAAAGAATCTAATAAAGTCTAATTAGCACTATGCACATTCTCGAGGACAACCTCCACCCAACAAGGGCGAAGACAGACTTCTGCGTCTTCAGAGTAAAGTCCCCAATGATCACGTCCATGAAGTCCGACCATGGCGTACTACAAGCAGCGAAAAAGCTCTTCTATCGAAGGGCAAGCGGCCCTTAGAACCACCATTTCTAATTAAGTCTGAATATTTGGACTCTACTATAGAAAGAAGCAAACATCCGACACCTTCGTGGACTACATTAGCCACGATTTGTCGAACAATAAATATTCCAAGGCTACCTTGGGTTGAACAGAGTGGTCACTCTCGCAATTGAAGTATATGCCATCGTGTACTAACCCTCACAACTTAGGCGTCTCCATGCCGTCGGAGAGCAATATGAGGCTGACCCTTTCATAGTGGGCATTCCTGAAAAGGATCAAGACTCTAAAGAAGGCTATACCAATTATGATACTGTGCGGTCCGTAATACGGAGGGTCATCATCTCCCGTTATCGTAAGGCGTAGTACAGCGATCGTCAGATATTGTGTTATCTTGGAGCTTGCATGTTCGGTGGTGTCTACCTCAATAAAATGCATGTAAAGTTTTAGATAGCATCATGGTGGTCTAGCTCGAAGCTGGATTGGCCGCAATGTATGAATGGGACTCTTGTACAGATTGAATAAGGTCAATATCCCTCCGTAAGAGTCTTTCCAATGATTGACAACCACCCTAATGAGCGTCTTGAGGCTGACGCTCTTTATGGCATACGTTATTCAGTTGTCAGGATTCATCAAGAGCCGCCATATGTATCTTGACCGCTTCAAAATGACGGAAAGGTGATCCCTTAAGCACAGGTTGCTTAACAGTATCCAAGTGTCATTTTCCAGTCTTTCAGAGAACATGTGAAAAGCGACATAGTCCGGTTGACATCCTCAAGGAAGTGTTTCACTGACTGCCACAACAGGTTATACAGGGATCAGCAGCCCTTGGTTTGGTCTTTTTAGTGCTTAAAGGGTTGGGCTAACCGGTCTGCCCTGGACGTGGACATATCTCACAGAAGCCATCTTAAGGCATCGACAGCCATTGATCTGACCTATTCACTGATTCGATACTATATAAAAGTATGGATCCTATATTGTAATGGGCTGCCTTGACCGCACTGCAAGATTGAAGAGAGACTGAACAGGTCTAGATGGGTAGTTGTAGGAAATGTTGGATTTCACTTTCCTAGACAACAAATCAGCTCTTTGATACTCTCATCCTTTTTCAGCAAGTTCTTGCATTAGACAATAAGGTACTGGAAATTTCCACAGAGAATTTGAGCAATTTTCCCAAGGGCAACAGATGGTTCACTGATTGCGATTACACGGACTTTCGGAATTCCAGCCTGCAGAAACATTTTTGAATTTCTGAGCTATCACATTTGGTCAGGCATTCCACGCGTCAGATAATATGGTACTAATGCAGTTACCGTCTAGGTATCTCAACGATTTAGCATGGAAGAAGCTTGAAATCGTCTATTGCTGCGCAGAATAGACCTCCGCAGCAGCTTACGACTGCTGTACGTCACATGATATGGTAAGTGCTTTGTGACACTGCATCATGAAATGCTATTACAGGAAATTGAAGTCCGTGTGATACCATGTGACGCGATGTAATTACTCGGTGCCGCCAAAATTGCCCCTAGTCAGTGTTCTTGCAAGGGGAGTCACGCAAACAACTGTACCGTGACCACCAACGCCTCGCTCTGTGCATTAACATTACGCACTCCTGGGATTAGCATCTGATCACAATCTATAATTCCAGGATCTTTCGTACTTAAGTGATAATACTTAAGACATTTTGCAACACTCATCCTCCGACACTCCTTCCTATTTTTCACAACATACGAAGTACCATTCTCACTCATCTTTCACATTTTGCATCGATCATGTATTACAATCATCCACACTTGACAATGGAAGGTCGGCTTCTCATCATCACGCGTCAGTGCGAGAAACATAAAACCCCTAGTGACGAGGGTGCTACTGCCACGGAAACCCTCCGTGGTCCATGGATACTCGAACCAGAGAACGACCCCGACAGTCTCGGAACTCCTCTTACTGATGTCGAGATCCCCAAGGATCCACGCTCTCCACTCGATCCCATAGCTGATGCAGATCACCAAATGGCAGAGCCTTCCTTCCTTGAGTTCCTGACTCAGCTTTTGGGGAAAGACAGGTTCCAAGCCACTGAAGATTACGAAGCGTGGTAAGCTCTCTGTAAGTCAATTTGGAGCGTTGAAAGCTGATAGTCGTTCGCAGGGGGCTCGTTTCATCGGACTTCAAGAAAACCCGCAAGGCAGGTCGTGAATGGACTGAAAGCTTCGAAGTGGTCATCGTGAGGAAACCCAGACGCACCGTCATGGAATGGATTGAGCAATGGGATATGGATGTAGTCTTGTGAGATTGATTCGTGTAGTGTGCTGGTAGAAAGGGCATGCATGGGGTAGACTAATTAGTCTGGAAGCACTGAATGATTGCGGGCTCTGGAACACATTCATTGGGACTAAAAACTCTGTTAGCTATCCAGTTCTCATGCGAGTCTATAGGTAGAGCCATCATACTACCTTATCTATGTCTAATGTAACGGAGTCATAGCTTTACCATACTGATGTGCCAAGCCTTCGCATAAAAAAAAAGCAAACTTTCACATGACACTTTTCTGCGCACATAAATGGTAACACTAAGGCAATTCCCTGAACCCCAAATCTGTTACACTGCTCAGTCTTCACAGTATCAATCCGCAGCCACTCTTTCCAACATTGTCACGAAATCCCAGACCTCAGTCCATATAAAGCTGCGCTATTCACAATGACCCTCGCTACGATACCCGAAGATCCTGAAAGGCAAGCACGACGTTTTCGCCTTGAACGCAGGCATCCACCTAACGACAAAACAACTTTCGAGGCCATGAGTCAACCCTGGTGCATGGACAAATATTCGGGGACGATCGGTGTCCCTCTTTTGCGTTGGGAGCTGCCTATGGAACCAGAATCAATCAACGCAACACCCACGAAACCGGACAATCTCGCGCAAGACCTGGCCAAGTTACTAGCCGAGGATAGATTCAGACCAAAGAGTAGCGCTTGGACAGAATGGTTCGTTGACCAGAGATCTTCTCCATCTCAGGCTATTCTGCTAATCTTGATGCATTAGGTCGATATTCTCCGTCGGAAAAGTCATTCGCGACCACAAGAACGGCCTTGACACAGTTGAGGTGACAATTGTGAAATACCGTAAGGATTAAAATCCTAGTGGGAGGAACGGTTGAAGCATGCAACCCGACGGAGCCTTTCTGGTCAGAGATTTCGGAACCCCGGCGTTTCTGTGACAATGTATGATCATTAACGCCTAGATGAACTGTCCATAGTCATACTCTTTGCGAATTCATACACCTCATAGGGCGTTTTATAATATGTTCTTCTTCTTATCCAGTAAACTGACTCTCGATTTTTACCATTTTGATGACCCGACCAAGCGGCCACCCGTGTTTTGCTCGACTCACCAAGGACTGGATGGGAATTGTAGATGCCAGGTCAGTCCATCTAAGTCCCCTCTGCCCACTCTCTTCGTTCTTGTGGTATCAGGAAACTATGTCCTCCGATAGCCATCACGTGGAAGCAAGGCTTCTACGCTTTCGAACGGCATTATCGACTTGATAGAAGTATAGGCACCCAATGGCAGACCGTGGGCTTGAAGCTTATCATATCCAAAGAGCAGGTTTGAGCTAGACCAGCCTCTGTCCTCCAGACGCAGAGCTTTTCGGGAATCGACCCAAGCGAGGCAATATTCGGGAGGCATAATTTGCTTCTAAGCTCCTTAGAATCTTTCTTAACAAGCATAACACTCATGCTCAGCAAAGTTGGAGTAATGATTGGTCAGACTGGTAAGTTATTCACCGCGACGCCGTTAATAGTTGATTATTTTAACGATGGTTGAGGTGTTTGCGGGCAATTGGACCCCTTATATGCGACATCAGTAGCGGCAGGTATGACGGAAGCAAGACCATAGCGACTAGGGTAATCATAGCCCAATTTCCAAATTCTTCGTCACAGAACAAGCCTAAAGGGGCACGCTGAAGAAGTGTATATCAAGATGAACCAGCACAACACGGGCTGCGAAAAGGCCACCGAGCTTGATACGCTGACGGGATCTGTTTAGCTCTAGCCAACAGCAATAGAATTTCATCATTTGTCAGACTTGTTCAGCACGTGCATTTCAAGTGCATGATGGCGCTGCCATTGCCGACGTTATGATATCCAAATCATGCGGCAAGAAGCCCATACTGATCAATCTTGTAGGACTACTGTCCCACAGGATTGTTCGAATTGAACTGGACGAACACATAGTCGTAGAATCCTAGGTTCTGTACAGTCACAGAATCTTGGTCTTAAAGGCAATTGCCCGAAATATCTGTTCACTGCAAGGTCAGCTGATGTTTTGTAGGGAAAGCTACTTCAGGTCATCATACTTTCAGATCTACAGATTCATCTCCTGTACTCATATGAGCCCAGATGGAGATGTTGTGCGCTTGTCAAGGACAATCCTCTACATGGAGACTGAAGCCAAGCGCTCTTTCTGCAGGACTATGCATTGACCGGACTCTTTATACGTCGTCCTATGTGACCACGTATTCCTTCCTTCATAGGGTTCCTTCAACCGGGTCTTCGTAGGACTTCTCCAAACCAGTTACCAATTTCCTGTATCTCCCTCTCATGCCACCATCCGTATCCTTGTCTTTCCACAATATCGAAACTCCGCGCAGGTAGGACATCCTGGAAAGTTTCGCGTTCTGTATCTGCACGATTATGGCTTCGACGCATCAAATCGATTAGCTCAACTCCTTGATCCCAGAGTACGTTTTCTTTGCCAATGTCCACTCGCATATGTGGTAGCACAAGGTCCGAGCCTCTGGGTGGATATTTGCGGAGGGAACGGCGCTTTTTGATGGCCTCTGTGGTCTGATGACTTGTATTCACGTCACCTTCTAAGTCCAGCCGACCAAACTCAGTGGGTAAATCGGAGCTTGGGGTACGAAAGAAAAGAAGAGGGCTGGCGAAAGGATCATGGTACTTTTCTGCTTTAGTGAAAAGCTTTCCTCGCATGGTAAGAAGAGACTTAAGTGTTGTTGGCGCACGTTCGACAATGGCGTCTTGTTGGGGGTTGTTCACTAGCCCTTCGGCTAACACTGGAGCTGTATTCGTTTTTGGTGTAAAAAGTGCGGTCCAATCAACAATTGGATTTCCGATTGCTGCAGCATGGACTCCTTGCATCAATGAACGGGATTCTGTCAATGCTAGCATAGCCGCTAAACTTCCTCCAACCAGCTCGCCACAGACACCAATCTTGGGTCTGGGCAACGGATTATGTAGGCATGGCTCACTTCTAGCAATGTTCTTCTTGACCCAATCATAAATTCTCAATACCTAAATAGTCTCATTAGATATTACGGCCCAAGTAGTGTGAGTTTGGATCACTAACATGGTGAATTGGACGAGGGTATGGACATTTCAATGCATTGTTGAAGTCTGCCAATACCACAGTTGCATTTGCAGCCAACGCAAGATCTAGGGCGGGTACGGACCGGGAACGACGCCATGTCCCAACGTCGAGGTGAGAACCGTGTTCTATATAGAGGATGACTGGACCGGCGAGACCCGCGGCTTGCAGCCTTGGAGCATTGAATATCCTGGGGGTGTTCTTAGCCTCCACATCTGTGACAGCTTTGAAAAGTGAGAGGATACGTCACTGTGTGGAATGAATTGAGGCTGGTCTGTATCTTCGCGGTCGTTGTTGTATTGTTTGGATAGCTGAGCACATGTTCGGTGGAATACTTTCGTGATGATTGGGTGTGGGCTAGCCATGCATGGGCATTATATCGCGACCAATGTTGGAGTCGAAGAGTGTTGGCAAATATGTGCATGGCATTCTGGAATTCGTTCGAAATAATGCTACGGAGCGTGGTTGAAGATTAGCCTTGATTCGCGCTAACCGTATTCGCTGGAAACCCTAATTTTAATTTCAGATAAGACTCCTAAGAGCCTATACCAGTATACGCCCGGGCTATCGCTCACTAGAGGGTTCTTTAAGCGAAAGAGAATTGGGTATTTAAAATCTTGAGGGTCCTCTATTAACAGCCTCCCAGCAGCGCTTGTCTAGGCGCCCATTCTAGGCGTAGTTTCACGGAGCCGAATTCTTAGCACACTAACATCGTTAGCGCAAATCAAAATTTATATCTTCACGCTCCGTACTCCGTGGACCAGTTATTCGGATTGTGGCTCGCTTGATAAGTTTCGACACAACATTTACCCCATCCCTCAAACACAATGATCTGGGAACATTAATCTATACGAGACTACTGTCGGGCTGGGCAAGTTAAGACCCCGTGAGTGAATTAGCAAAGCCTAGGTATGTATGGTCCATCACCTATTGCTCAGATGCCTTCGTATATGAGCATTTCTTTTCAACACTGAATACTTCTGGCCTACAATCCCCGATCTGATTTTTGGTTTCCAATTTATACAAGCCTGGTTTTCGACCATGAAAGAACACTTACCAAGTGTCAAGCTGAAGTGTCCCCTTGCAATGTTCAAGGACCTTCTACTCTCAAATGATAGTGACCCCGTCAAGATGTAAACACTAGCAATTGCTCAAACACTCTCATCCTCTCGCTGCTCGAAGCATTTGATGGAGCATATTTGCTATCATCATCTCAGTGATCCTAGATCGTTTATGACCACGATAATGACAGCTGAAATAGCGAGAATGATGGCGCCGGGCTCGAAGGATGTCAAATACAGTGGTATGAGCACTGAAGAGAACCTGAAGTTGTGAGCTCAGCCTTCCCTTTCAATCCAACACCCTACTGAGAGATCTATAGGTTGCGTGGCAGTGATGCAATCGAACTATTTGTGGGTGAGGGCGATAATTCACAGACTTGGTCGCTACCAAAAAATCTCCTCACCCACGTCTCGCCTTTTTTCGCAGCTGCTCTGAATGGCGCTTTCTCCGAATCAAATTCCCACAAGATGTTACTTCCAGAAGACGATCCTGCGGCTTTTGAGTTGTTCGTCCAGTGGTTATACATCGGCGAGACCGGGAAAAACTCAAAAGACCACATCTTAACACATGTCAGAGCATGGACATTGGGGGACAAGCTCGGTTGTCCGGTGTTCCAAGACCGTGCGATGCTCAAGTTGCTTCAGTTTCACGCTGGTGATCAAGCGACCATCATAGAACCCCAGACATTGCAGCTTGCATACGAAGGATCTGCTGCGAACTCAAGCCTTCGGGCGTGGGCTCTACAACAATTTTGCTGCGAGGTGCGAAGAAATAACCTGGGCGAAATGGCAAAAGAGTGGGCCTCTGTTGCGAAGACAGTAGTTGACTTCGGGTCGGACTACGTCAGTGATTCGGCAACTGCGAAGAAATTCGAGAACAAATGGTGGCGACCTGAAGAAAACAGGCAGGAGTTTCTAGATGTCCTAACTTATAAAGCTTAATAGAATTAAGGAAGGTAATTCTGGCTAACTCCGAATCAAGTTGTGCCTTCTTCAGCGGATGTCTACCTACCATACACACAGGTTACATTGAGAGGATCAATTATTTAAGGAGAAGATATGCCCTGTACAATTCAATGATCATTCAGCTGCAAAGCCTATTATACATGGGTCTTCCGGCCCTTCCACGCTGTCTTGACCTGGAAAGACCGCTCGAAGACGATAGTGCCACGTATTTCAGCCGCCTTTTCCCGAAATGATTCATGCTCGAGAAATATAATGTCTCACCTCTATCTCTAAACATGTCGAATACTGTACGCTTGGGTCACTCCATTGAAGCTACAAAGGTCGCCGGGAATAAGTCTATCTGCGAACACAACTACGAATTCCACGTTCCCAATCATAAGTACTGAAAGTTGATGTTCCTATTTGTAAGATCGAAGCTCCTGAGGCATTTTGAATTCGCAACCAACACAATTTTGGATGCATTGTTGATGCAGCAGTATCAACCTGCTTGTATGAGTCTTCCATTCTACTTCAACATTAGCTCTTCTTATTCCAACGGCATTAGAACTCACGGCTGTCTTTATAAATATTGTCTGTTATTTGAGCCTAAGCTTTCTTGGTCACAGCCGGGTCTCTCAGCAAACGGAGCAGGAGCCCGGTTTTCCACTCCGTGGAATAAGGCGAGTCTCGTCAATCTGTGACTCTATAATGGATTGGTAAAAAGTACCGATCTTGCCACAAAAACTCAATACTCATGATTTCAGATGATCCGGTCCTTTCGTCACGTTGCAATATAGAATTTAAGATTAATGACAGATGATCACTACTAGCTCACACTCTCAAGGTCTAGACCGTCGAAGCGAAGTAGGCACTGCAACTTTCTGTCCAGAAGTTCGGAATCTGGTCCGTAAGATAATGAAAATAACAGCTCAAGGATGAGGTTATCAGGGTATCCGTATAAGAGACCAACTGGAACCTTTATAAGATATGTTGATTCGGCCCACATGGAAAAGCCATCGAACAAGTCTCTTTTCAAGTCTCGTCTCAAGAAAGAAACAAGCATGGCCACCGAATGCGTCTTTCTCGTCTTCCATAGTGCCGATCTCACAACCGTTGAAGATAAGCAACAAATTTCCAACCTACCATCTCCGCCTACCCGTCTGAAGGTCAAGAAGGACGATGGCGAGGATGATGGAACGTCCGACCGGGAAGGAAGAGAAGAGCTCTACCAGCATCACAACAAAGTTATCTAGGACTCAACCCTTACAGAACTCATACCACGCCCTAGAACCCCAGAAGTTCAACGTAGCATCGTCAACATCCCTGCAGCAAACGCTCTCAGCGCATAGGGACTCTCTCAGAAGAAACATCCCCTTCATAGTCCCTAACATCGTCGCGCCTAGCACATTCATGGCTAATGCCTCTCATTTCCTAATCTTTTCCTTAAATTTTACACGGTGTACTTACCAACCCCGAGTTTCTAGCTTAGACAATTAAGTGAGAATATGGCGAAATAGCGGCCGTAAGGCTAGCGTGGGTTGGGCCGTGGACAACTAGGCATTGTGATTATTTGAAAGTTTCGGGAGAGCTGGACGAGGGGAAGGAAAGGGGCATGGTTAGGAGGGCTGCTTAGGGATGAAGAAGTGTTGGAAAGGTTGGCGGTATCCGAGGGGGAGGCTCGGAGATGTGAGATACTTGTTGAAAGTGGGGCGTAACAATTTCTGGTGGGTTGGATTATTTGTTGCATCTTGGGGGGAAGCGTGGGGGTTGAAGGACGTGGGTATGGGTAAGTAAGGTAGTAGACCGCTGGGTTTGAGACAGTCGTGCTTCTATGACGCCGAGCTAAGGCTCTTTTCGGTGACCCAGGCACTTGGGTCATGCATGTCTTAGAAACTACGACCGGTTCAATGGTAATTGGTGAACCGTTCAGCTGGAATGATTAGATCTCACAAAACCCCGTCTTAAGTATGTAATTCCCCCTTCGTGTTTTCTTGCTCTCTTTTTTACTTCCTGGGACGCGGATTTGGTCTTAACAATGCCCTCACCTTGTTCTCTTCGCCCGATAATCCTCCCTTCAGTACGCCACTTCTCATCAACTCCCTTCCGTCTTCTCTGCTCCCCAGTCATCCACCAATATCACCACAGGAGAACCGCAGCAACCTTGCGCCCCTATACTGAATCTCGAAACTATGCATTCCTCGTCGGTTCCGCAATTGCAGCAACGATCGGCGCAGCATTTTGGCTCCGCCCACAACCACATCCCGTATTCTACACTCTCTACTGGCAGTTTATAGTAAAAGTCATCGAGCCAAATCTACGCAAAGCATTCCACCAACACCTTGGATGCCAGAATGTACGATTTGAGGTGACGGGAGCAATTAAGTGCGGTATTGCTCTTAACGATGACGTCGTGAAAGTCGCTGATATATTAATTGGGCTGTACTTCGATGCCGATGCGGCAAGTGGGGACATGAACGGGAATGCTATTGGGGTTGCTTTGCTGGCGTTTGATATGAAAGAATCGGAGCTGGTTTGTTGCTTGCGGCATATTTTGATGGATTGGGATAGGCAAGGATTACTGAGAAGGGAAGGGATGGCCGTTTGTTTGTTATACTGTAAAGATGCCGACGGGATCTGGGTCTATGGGAAGGAAGGGGTGGAGGTGGAGGGCGCGGATTTAAGAGTGTGTGGGGAGGAGGGCGGATGGATGAGTCGAATATTCTCTCTGAAGAAGGATTGGTGAGAGTTGAGGAGGTGGCCTTGAATCAGGAGACAGTTGCGATAGATGTCAAGCCTTTTTTGTCTGGGTACCCACTGCATAGACTCGATTCGAGTCCTGCGCGATTATGTGAAGTCAAGGTACGCCAGTAAGCAGGTAGATGTGATTAGCCGACTGCCCACAAGGCAGCCACTTCCAGACTGCTAGACTGCTATTAGCCAATTAAGGGCCGCGCTGCTAAAGGCGGGTCTAACAGAGGTTTCACATACCAGATCTACGTCTCGGTCCACGTCGAGGCCCGAAGCTTTGTCGTAGCCGATGATTTGTTCCTTTACTGCGGAACCAGTGCGGGGAAGGTTCGAGATATCCGTAAGTAAGGATGGCTCATTTGCGAGGGCCACCCTGGCTATTATTACCAGTGATTCTACTTAGAGATTAACACACCAGCGATGGATAAGTGTTCGCTAGAGAAAGAGCTGTCCAAGATGAGGGAACGGAGGATCGCTTTGAACAGGCAATATTGTCTTGATTCAATAAGGCTCCTCGCATTGAGGTTTGGCAAGGCAGGCAACGTAAAGGCGTCAGGGACTTGAAAAGGGGTAGTATCTATTCCGAAGCGGCTATTCATTTGGCGTCCTAACTCTCTTAGCTACAGTCCTTCCAAAGAACATACGTGTGTGTGGATCGTGGTAGCCAACTCTGAAGAGACCCTTTTTCCTTGATCTTCGCCCTCTATATATTGCACAACAGCTATGAGGTCTCCGAGACGCTATACATTACGAAAAGGGTCAAAAACAGTACGTGTTGTCCCAGTCCCCACGCCTGGTTGCTTACTTTCTATGACATTGGAGTCGGAGGGGTCTAGGCGCGTTGCCGAGGGTCGCTCTGTCGCTCTGTCGCTTTTAAGTAAGGAAGGTCAGTGAGGCCATTCTCTTCATATTTTGGCGGTTTCGGTACCATTTTTCTTAAGACTACGTTTGTACTTATCATTATTGCGTTTCAGAGCATTGTGGATCAACCAAGCAGTAGCACCAGAGACACACAATGCATCCATTATTTTGCGAATAGTAATTTCCCCATGTCCGCCTTTATTCGACTTGAAATGGTCCTTAAGCTCTGCTATTACTTCAAGGGTGTCTGTCATCTTTGTAGTTTTAACCCCATACCTCCTTTCACATACTTCGCCATGGTTTTAGTACAAGAAAGATGACATCACAGTATCACCTACATTAAGTAACCTCCACGTAGAGTAACAATCAGCATCTGCCAAGTCAAGCTTGGATCGAACAGATGGAACATCTTCACTCGGATTAACCTTCACTGTTCCTGTTGCCATGGCTACAGTTACCTTTTTTTTTTTTTTTTTTTTTGAATCATACTCTATTAGGGGCCTACTAGGCCTATTTAAGTAATCTATTTAATCTAGCCAATCAGGCTCCTAGCTCTATATCAAAGATTAAGTATAAAATCAAGTCCTTATCTCTTAATTTAAATCTAAAGAAGTATTTTCTACTTATTTTCTAAAACTTCTATCTAGTTAAAAGCTTATTATTATTATTATTTTATTATTATTATCTCCTCTTAATATTATAGAACTAGATTCTTATACTAATTATCTTATTATATATATTTCTTAAAGCTTTATATACTCTTTTTAATTTTATTATTTTTTAATAATATAAAATATTTATTATTTTATTCTTTTCTTAATATTAATAAGATTAATATTAGGGGTTAGTATATAAATAGGAATTAATTTTAAATTATTATATAATTAAATCTAAACTATAATTACTATATATAAACGCGTAGCGTAGACTATTTAATAATATAACTTTATAACTCGCTTAAAATACTAGTATTTATAACGCTAGCGTTATAATATTACTCCTCTCTTTTCTATAGAAGTTTCTACGATTATTTATTAAATATTATTTCTAAAGTTTATTCCGTAATATAATTAAATATATAGTAAATAGATTAATAATTAATAGTTAACTATATATAGTAAGAATCTATATTAATAATCTTAAGTATATTTATTTATACTGTTAGGGGCCGGCCTAGAGTAGATTAATAGGGGTGTAATATAATTAATAGAATAAAGTTAAGGAAGGAATCTATAGAGCGCGCAAGGGATTGATATCAATATGCGGCAGTGGTAACTGCGGGTGCTAAATCAAATAGGCATAGTGTTATATCAGGTCAATAAATAAGCAAGTAAGTAATAAATGGCTAGACTGTAATATTACCCCCCCCCTTTAAGCAAGCATCGACCCTGATGCTCAAAATAGGGGGTTTATGGTCTATCAGGCCTGCTAGGCTTTTTAGGGTGTCGTCGATAAAAGTTGGTGATCAAATTTATAGCGTTTTTAAACTCATTGCCATTTATATTGTACTACTGCCAATCCGGCCGTTTCTCATCCTTCCAACATACGCAGAACTGCAAGTGATGATTCCTGCCTGTTTGTCGAGCATCTAAGATGTCGTCCAATTCCTATTCCTTTTCCTCGTTGACGACTATAGGCCCTAGGGGAGCGACGCGTTGTCCAGATAGGGGATCGATTGCGGCTTTACGCAGGAGATTTGGATAAAATATATTATGGATTCGCATGCTCACTGGAAGCTCTAAGCGGTAGGAAGACTCTATCTTAATAGTAATTTTAAATAGCCCTAACATCTTGTCGTCTAGCTTCTTACTAGGACGCGTCGTGGTAATATTTTTACTTGATAGAAATACCAAGTCTTCTACCTTATAAGCGATCTTAGATTGCTGGCGATTTGCCTACTCCGTCATGCGTCTTTGATTAAGAGTGGACTATTCCTTTATAAATTCTAGAATGTCCCCTATTTTATCCGCGATGCTATTGGCTTTGGCGGCTTGAATCCTCTCATAAATTAATGGGCCAGGGTCAACTGGTGGCGAGAAGAATATATGGGGGTGGAAATCTTTATTGGTAAAGAAAGGGGACATGCTAGTGATATTGGTGACTGCGTTATTATTGGCGAATTCGGCTATAGGCAGCCAACGTACTTAATTGTCCTGTATATACAAGTAATAGGTCCTTAGTTGCCGCTTAATATCTTGATTTGCCCTTTCTGTTTACCCATCAGTTTCCGGGTGAAAGGCTGTGGATAGGTTGGCTGTAATTTGTAGTTGGTTGTATAGGGCCTTCTAGACTAAGGATATAAATTGGGGTTTTTGATTGGATATAATTGAATTTGGGAGGCTATGGGTCCTAAAGATGTAGTTAAGTAGAATATCTACTATAGTTTTGATGGAGGTTCCCTTATTAGCTGCAGTGCAGGGGGTATAATGTTTTTCCTTAAAAAGGCGATCCACCAGCGTATAGATTGCATTCTGGCCCTTAGAGGTAGGGAGGCTGGTGACAAAATCCATTGAGATATCCTGCCAACGCTGCTTAGGTGTAGGTAGTGGCTGTAGCAGTTTATTATACTTGTCTCTTAGGGCCTTGCTTCTTTGGCAGGTATAATAGTTGCGGATATATTGAGTTACTTCTTCCTTTATACTAGGCCAATAAAATTGGCGCTTTAATATTTTCAATGTTTGATCCCTTCCTAGGTGACCGCTTACGGGCTGGTTGTGGCCTTCTTTTATAATATCTAGGTGTAGCTTAGGTGATGTAGGAACCCAAAGGCGGTTCTTGTAGAATAAGATATAGTGTCGCTATGAGCAATGCCGTAGGTTAATGCCTTTGAATATTTGAGTTGAATTTTTTTCCATCGCGTCTCGTACCCGACCACATTCCTTGTTGTTTTAATTTGTCAATGTGATCCTAGTATATAATGGCAGCTCTTCGTCTGTCATCGCGTTAATCTATTCGTCCGTAGCTTCACTCCCCCCTCAGCCTCTTGGTTTGTTGAGGGGGTATAGTTGTAACCCTAAAAGCATTTCGGCAAGAATAGGGCCCTATGCTGATGCTTAAGACGTTCGTCTTTTTTATCCGTTAGGATTAAATTAGGTATTCAGGTCAGCGCGTCTGCCTTTCCATTCGACTTTCCTGTCTGATATATAATTTTAAAGTTGTATTCAGCCAACTTCTCGGCCTATTTTACTTGATGATGTGTTAGTTTCTTTGTCTATATAAAGTATTCTAAGCTCTTATGGTTGGTGAAGATCTATATAGGGATATTGGTTGACTCTAGCTTGGGACGCCAGTATTCTAAATAGTGGACTATTGCTAGGAGTTCTTTGTTGTAGATCTTATAGTTATATTCGGCCGGCACCATATTCTTACTATAGAAAGCCACCGGGTGAAGTACTTTCTTGTTGTCCACTTGTGATAGGACTCCGCTATTAACATAGTTTGAAGAGTCCGTCTCTAACACTGTAGGGCGAGACCTCTTATAATGTTAAAGGACCGGGGCACTAGTAATCAGATGCTTCATTTTTTTGAATACGGCTTAGCAGGCTTCTGACTATAAGAATGGATAGTCCTTTTTTGTTAGAGCCACTAGGGGCTTCACTATCTTTGAGAAGTTCTTTATAAAATAATAATAGAAGTTGCAGAATCCTATAAAGAACTATATCTTCTTAAGACATGTAGGGACTTCCCATGCGGTAATTGCTACGATTTTGTCTGGATCTATCTTCAGGCTAGTAGTAGATACTAAAAGACTTAAGAACTTCGTCTCTTGCATATGGAATTCACACTTGTCTATATCAACCTGTAGCCCTGCTTCGCGTAGTCGTAGTAGAATCTTTTTAATATATTCCTAGTGTTCCTTTTTTGTCTTACTGTAGATTAGAATGTCGTCCAGGTATGTTTGGTAAAAGTTATTCAGGTATTTAAATAGATTGTTGTTCATATATTGTTGGTATGAGACAGGTCCTCTAGTGAGCCCGAAGGGCAATATATAGTATTTAAACGCTCCAAAGGAAGTAGTGAAGGTAGTGAAGTCCTCGCTATTCAGATACATATGAAGCTTATTAAATGCGGCGATGATATCAAGCTTTGTTAAATATTTACAGTCTACTACTTAGGCCAGTGCCTCTTCTATAAGGGGGATTAGATAACGATTTTGAATTGTAATAGTATTAAGTTTTTGGTAGTCGACGCAGAACCTTAGGCTACTATTATACTTCTGGACGAATAATATAGGGGACGTATAGAGTGTAGTGCTTAATAATATGAAGCCCTTCTATAGGTTTTCCTCTAGATATTCTTTGACCTTCTGTAGCTTGAAACTGGATATAGGATAGAGTCGACTCTACGGCGGCTTCTTACCTAGCTCCAGCTCAATCTTATAATCATAGGGTTGATGTAAGGGAAGCTCCTTTACCTTATTCCTATCAAACACGTCGATGAGATTATAGTATTCCTTAAATAGCTTCCTCCTAATAGCATCTTTTAGATAAGTTATAGTTTCGCGTATAGCCTCTATAAAAACACCCTGCTTCAGTGCTTAATCAATCTCTACAATAGTCATAGAGAAGTATTGAATCTAATGTTTCTTTGGATTACGGGCTAACATATTGAAAACGACCGCATCGATTTAGTAAATATTTAATAACTTATCTTCTTCAGGTGAGGGGGGTATAGATGTTTGATTATCTGTCCGCGGCTGATCTAGCTCGAATTCAGTACCTAAGACAAACTCCTTTAGGGACTTCCTCAGCGTTGATTTGGGCGGCTTCGCTGTATTAAATTTGACTTTAACAACTATACTAGGGGTAGGAGGTTTGACTTGTAGGACACCTCTATAATTACATTGTTTTGAAATAAAGATGATGTGGTTATCAGCTATATCCAATATAATCTTATGCTTATTTATCTAGGGTTTCCCTAGAATAATATGCTGGTTGCTAAGGTCAGTGATTAGCATAGATATAGTGGATTTCTGGTGATTGCCCACCCGTATAGAGGGGTATATGGTATGGGTAACAGGTTTTTTTCTCATTTTACTATCATAACCGCAGAGGTAGTGGGGTTTTGATAGGGGTAGAGGCAAGATATTAAGAGTGTCGGATAAGATTTGCGCTTTTTTTTCATCAATAAATAAGTAGGCAGTGGCACCGGTATTAGTAAGAGCTTTGGATTAGTATTCCTTTTCTTGAGCTAATAATGTGATAGGGTGTATAAATAAACGTCTGCTAAAGAGATTATATAAATCCACTGATGATAAGAATAGAAGGTTCTTAGGGGCGACTTCCCTAAGGATGGCTAGTTTTCCGAATCTGATGAATCTTTAATTGTCTTATTGAAGCCTTCCTCCCTATCCTCTTTGTTTTTGATTTCTCTAACTGCCTCACGACGACGCTCGGGGTATACTGTCTAGAAATGTCCTTCCTTACTATAGTTATAACACTTTGTTAACTCCTTCGTTCCTAGTAAGGCATCCTTGTAGAATAACTAGGAATGATGGGGTTGCAAGGGTGCTAATAGCTCGATAGAGGGGCGCTTTATAAAGATGATATAGGTGGGGATAGCGGTGCGAGTGGTCTTCTATATCTAAGTTGTAGTTGTAGCGTTGGAAGTCGTATAGACAGTAGAACGATTCATCGCCGCCAAAGCGCGGTTTTTATACTCGCTCACCGCTCGTTGCTAATGATCGACTTTTTAGCAAAGATCTACCAGTTGCTTCAACGTATCGAACTCTATAGGTATAGCGGCGATGGTCTCCTATAGTCGGAAGTTGACCTTATTCTTTAACTCATCGATCATGGTTTCTTTATTCAGCTTCAGGTAGTTAATAAATATGTGGAAACTAGAGTAGAAGGTAGTAAAGAGATTGCTGCTTTTCTATCTTAGGCTCTTAAAGCCACGGCGTATATTATCCTTCTTATAAGGGTCGCCCATAATGTCGTTTAGGGTTTGAATTATATCTTCTAAGCCGATAAAATAGCTTGAATCGTTGGTACGATAGGCCTAGATGTGTTAAGCTACAGTGCCTCTAGTACGCGAGATTATATAAATAGCTTTCGCGTTGTCGTCCACATAATGGTCCTGGTTAATAATAAATTTGTCTCGGACGCGTTGGATTTAATTCTCTAGAGACACCTCACCATCTACTTCAATGAATAGTGGTGGGTTAGGGATCTTCTATAAACGCTTCATATCTAGAACTGTAGAGCTAGGAGTAGTCTATCTAGATAACACGTGTCTAGCCGCTTATAGGTTGGTAATCTCTTCTTCTAACTCTTCCATACGGTGCTCTCAACGGACCTCTTCTGCTTCCAAGTTCCTCACTTTTTTTTGAGCTACCTTCTTAAGGTGTTGAGCTAATAGGGCCGTAGTATAGGCTGCATCCACCTTGTCCATTAAAGAGTTCTATTCTTCCACGCAAGAGAGGGTGGTATCTTGTTTCTACTGGAGCTCATCTAATACTTGCAACAGCTCGGCTGGGTTGGTCCTTGTTTAATATTGTAATTAACTGGTGTTCTAGATATCCTATGGGGTTCTAGCGTCTTTGGGGCCGGTAGTTGTGTCTTTTAGTAGAAAGCTAACGCGATAATAGCTTGCCTTCTAAAGGATCTCCTTACAAACTTAATCCATATCTGTGGGGGTGTCGCTGATATAGCTTCGAACCATTGCGAATAGTTGTAGGTTTATATAAGGGTTTTAAGTTTTTTGTTTTAACACTAACACTTGTGTTGTCTCAAAGCGGATGCTGTTCTTAGCTTATAAGCTCTTCTTAGGGCCTTGTCTTGCTAGTATATTATTTTAAGTAGTCTTTATTTAATAGCGGTCTGATACTGGCTCTTAGGCGCGTCGCTGCGTCCTAAGAGTTAGTTTTTTTACCGCTTCTTCGCAGTATCAAACACTAATGATTATTATACTATTTATTTAACCTCGCTGGTACGCTCACGAGGATAGGGGTAATGGTAAGCTTTATTCTACTGTTAGGGGTTGGTCTAGAGCAGATTAATAGAGGTGTAATATAACTAATAGAATAAAGCTAAGAAAGGAATTTATGGAGCGCGTAAGGGATTGATATCAACATGCGGCAGCGGTAACTGCGGGTGCTAAGCCAAATAGGTATAGCGTTATATCAGGTCAACAAACAAGCAAGTAAGTAACGAATAGCCAGACCGTAATATATACTTAGATAATCTCCTTAATTAATTAGTAATAATTTATTAACTAAAGAGTATTATCTTAATTTAGTATATTCTAATATAAAGTTCAGATTTATTAATTAAATATAAATATTCTATAATAATATTATTAATAGTAATTCTTAATCTTATAATATTTAAAAGAATCTATATAGTTCTAGCTTCTCTAGATATTAATAATAAAAGTTTACTATTAATATTAAATAGTTAATAGTATTCTTATAAGATTTTCAATTTAATTTCTTATTATTATACTCTATATATCTAATCTTATATATTAAATATTTTCTTTATTCTATCAAAGAATTATTTCTCCTCTTATTTATCTTTAAATCTAAGATCTTTTAAATACTCTAATATTTCTCGTCCTTCTTATTAATTATTATTAGTAGCGATAGATTAATTTTCTATCCTAATAATAGCTAGCTATTATCTAGGTATAATAACTATAGATAAAATACTAGAAAAATACTTTTTATTAATAATAAGAGCTTAAGTTTATATATAAAGTTATTAATAATTCTAATAACTTTAAATAGATTTAAATTCTTATAATTTAATAACTTATTTAATCTAGTTATCTTAATATTTCTAATATCTAATATAATTATATTATTAATTCTAAACTTTAGAGTTAAATATTTCTTTTTATTTACTTACTTTATTTATAGCGATTAGATTTATAATAATTATTTTTTTAAATATTTCTTTAGCTTTTCTATCTTAGTAATAAATACGTTTATTAACTTAAGTTTAATTCTAGTTCTATATATTATAATAGTATTCTATAGTATAAATAATTTAATATTTAATCTTAAAGCGTATCTCTTTATTATTAAGAATAGTAATAAGCTGTTTATATTTTAATTTATATTTACTTTAAACTTAATTATTAAGAGAAAATTAATTTAGTCGCTTTAGTTATAATTAATATATACTTATAAGTATTATTTAAGAATAGTATTAATATTCTTTATTTAATTATTAATCTTAGAATAAAATATAGTTAATAACTTTAACTTAGTCTCTAAGCGTTTATATAATCTTTTTTAAAAATATAAGATAAACTATATATCTTTATTAAAAATAATTATTAATAGATAATCTTCTTTTTTTTATATTTATTTAATAAATATCTATATAATTATCTTTATATTTATTAATTTTAATACTATAAACCTTCTCTTCTTAGATAATCTATTAATAATTATTATAATATATTAATAACTTCTTTTAAATTATTTATAAATTAATAACGAGATAATAAAGTTTATAGAAATATTTATTTAATACTTCTTTAAGATTAATAATAACTTAAATAAACTATACTTATTATTTCTAAAGTTCTTAAATCTCTTATAAATATAATAGTTCTTAATAAATCTAAATATTAAATTAATTATTCTTAGCTAATAATAATATTAACTAACTTTAATATAAGTACTTATATATTTTATATACTTACTTAATAAAGTTTTATATATTATTTAAAGAATTTTTATTCTTATATTACTAGCGTTCAGTATATAGAGTTTTTTATCTATATATAATATATTATTATATATTTTATAATCCCTTATCTTAATTCTTATTCTTTATTTTATTAAATTAATTAATATTTTTCTATACTTTATAACTTTACTTATAATTATCTTCTATATAACTTTATTATTAGGATATACTCGCTTAATAAACTTTATAATTTTTTTTATAAAAAAATAATCTATTAATTTCTCTATTAACTTCTTAATAAGTTTTCTTATAACTAATCTTTTAACAGAGTCCTCTATAATTAATTCTTCTATTAACTTCTTATTTAAACTAAGTTTATTTAAAAAGCCTAGTAATAATTTCTTTATAAACTTCTTATTATTTAATATCTCTTATTTATAAAGATTATAAACTATAGCGTATATAACTTATATATTTAACTTATATTTATTTAATAATAATACTATTATACTAACTACTTTTCTTATACTAGTACTTAAATATTCTTTCTTTAAGATTATTTAATTCTAAAACTTAAGATAAGAGTTTAAGTTATTTTCTAATAAATTATCTAAGTATCTAGTTAAATTATTTAGCTTTATATTCTTTATCTTAAGTTAATATTTAATTCTAAAATTAAACTTTAATAGAAATTCCGTTTACCTTACTTAGTATCTATTAAGTTACTTTATTATTATAAAATATTTTAAGTTTTTATAGTTAATTAACATCTTTATAGAGTTATCTATAAGGGTTTTTACTAGCTTAAAATATTATTCCTTAAATATTTTAACTATCGCTAGTAGTTCTTTATTATATATTTTATAATTATATTCCTATAAAGTTATCTTATAAGATATAAATATAATTAATCTTAATATATTCTTATTATCCTTTTAAGATAATATTCCTATAATAATATAATTTAATATATTTATTTTAACCTAGATTTTATAATTAGGGTTAAAATATATTAGTATAAATACTTTAATAAAGACTTTCTTTAATATCTTAAAGGCTTTTTTCTCTAGATTATTTAATATTAGAGGAAATAGTATATTATTATTAAAATTCTTAAACTTTAAGCTCTTTATCTTAGTTAAGTTTATTAAGAATATTATAATTTTTAAATAGTCCCTTATAAACCTTCTATAAAAGTTAGTAAATTTAAAAAATACTTATATATTTTTAATATACTATAGAAACTTCTATTTCTTAATAGTTTTAACTTTCTTTAAATTTATCTTTAGTTTATTAGTTATTATAATAAGTTCTAAGTACTTTACTTTCTTTATATAAAAGTTATATTTATTAATATTTAGAAACAGCCCCGCTTCTAATAACTTATTAAGTATTTTCTATATATAATTTATATATTCCTTTATTATCCTACTATATATTAAGATATTATTAAGATATACCGTATAAAAATTATCTAAATATTCGCGTAGCGTTTTATTTATAAAGGCTTAAAATATTACTAGTATATTATATAATTTAAATAGTATAACTATATATTTATATAACTTATATTTAATTAAGAATATTATTTTCTCTTTATATTTCTTTCTAATTCTTATTTTATTAAATATAATAATAATATTAAACTTATTATATATCCTAGCTACGTAGAGTCTAGCTAGAGTATTTTTAATTAATAAAGAAATATTCTTATTTTAAATAATTAATATATTTAAAACTTAATAATTAATATATACTTATAATCTCTTATCGAGCTTCTTAATAATAAGGATTAGTATTATATATAATAATATACTAGGTCTTATATATTCTTTATTTAATATATTATTAATATATTTCTTAATTATAAATATTTACTCTTAAAATATATTATATACTTTTCTTATTATTAGTAAGCTATCTAGAATTAAATTAATAATATAGTTAATATTTCTTATAAATAATAGTTTATTTATCTTTACTAGGCTCTATACTTTCAGCTACTTATAATAAATCTTTAATACTTTTTTCTTTAATTATTCTTCTAAGATAAATTCTTTCCTTATCTTAATAAAGAACTTTTTATAATTATTAAGATTAATAGCGGTGATATCTATAGTTAGCTTAAAAATTTTATTATTATAAGTTTTTAATAGACGTTTAAAATCTTCTAATTATAATATTATTATTTTATTATTTAGTTTCTTAACTAATCTAGTAAAAGTATATATTAATATTTTAATTATATTATTTAATACTCTCTTTAACCTTTATTCTTTAATAATATTTATATATTTATATACTATAACTAGTTTATTATACTATAGATAGTTAAATATATAATAATTAAAATTAAAAATTATTTTTCTAGAGCTTAGTGAAATATCTAGATTATATAACTTAAGTTAAAATATTCTTAATATAATATTAAATCTCTCTAAGATAATAACTAAGTACTAGACTTTATTTATATATTTATTAAGAATAAATTTTATCTATACTTTATATATAATATTCAGCGCTTACTTATAATTAATAAGTTTTAGTATTAATAGTTTTATTAACTTTACTATAAAGAGTTTATTTATTTTAATAAAGTTTAGATTAATAAAGTTTATAGCTAATATCTTTATATTTATAAAATATTTAATCTTTATTATACTTCTTACTATACTTATATATTCTATAAAGTTAAATTATTTACCTTATTAAAATTTATCTTAATAGAATAATAATATAATTATTATAAAAATTTAACTTTAAACTTTTTTTAACTTAGTTATTTTCTTATATACTTTTTTTAACTAATTTCTAGCAGCGTCTTAGTTAAGAACTACTAGTTTTTTAAATTACTCTTTAATATAATAATTATTACTTCTAATTTATATTTAATACTAACTATTAATAATTTTATTTCTATCTTATTAATTATAAGCTATTTATTTTCTTTATATAAAATTTTTAAATCTCTAGTAAAATAATCTAGTTTTAAGTACTTAATATAAAGTTTCTTCTTCTATATCTATAGAAGGATATATAGTGGTTATATAAAGTTTTTTCTTAAAATATTAAAAAATTCTCTATATTCTCTATCTCTATCTTTTTTTCTAGAATAAGAGTTATTACTATATTTATCTCTTTTCTTATTTCTATAAGTTAACTATATTACTTTAGTTTATATATTAAATACTAAGTTCTATTTTATATTTAAGTTATAAGTACGGAGTCTAGTAATAAAGTCTTTATAAAATAATAACTTTATATTATTAATAACTTATACTCTTAAGTTAAATAAGATATATTTCTTAAAATTATAAATCTTATAATTATCTAAATATTTTAATAATATAATTATAGCGGCGAATCTTATATAAAAAATATTAAATATTTTATTTTTATTTTTTAATCTTATAATAAAATTTATACTTTATATATTTACTTTTATTTATATCTTCTTATTATATATACTAAAGTTATCTTCTAAATCTATAAGAACCTACTTATAATTCTTATAAGAATTCTTAAATAATAGCGAAATTCTTAAATAAATTATTATAAAGACTTAAAAAATATACTTATTATAAATATAATTAATCTTAACTTTTTTTATAAAGAACTAGTAGGTACTTTACTTAAATTTAAATAAAATATATAATTTTTACTACTTTTACTTTATATAATTTCTATTAAATATTAATATATCTAAATAATTTTTATTATATCTAAATATTATAATATTATAATTCTTTATTAAAAATACTTTTTCTTATATTATACTATTAATCTTTAATAAGTTATTATTTTTATTAGAATTATATAAACTTTATAATAAAATCTTTATTATTATTTTTAATCTTAAGATTTTATTCTATTCCTCTAAAATTTTTATATTTTTTTAATATTTATTTCTAAGCTAGTATATATATATTAAGTTTATTTTAATTATAATAAGATTCTTATTTATTTCCTTTACTTTTACTTTTAATATAAGATATTTATTTTTTATTAAATTATATATTATTTATATCTATTAATTTTACTTAATTAATATTTTTATCTAACTCACGAAATTCTTTATTATAGTATAAATATCTTTTATAATATTCTAAATACTTTTATATTACTCTCTAGTAGCTTTATTAATTATTTTAATAAAATTCTCTTTTCTTATAACATGTGAGGGATCTAGTGGACCTGAATAGGTATGTACTAGGATATCAACGGAATACTACTATGAAGGTCTATCTAGGATGTCTGGCTGCTAGATATGTGCGGTCGGCAGTGCGGGCACTAGGCCCGATGCGGTCTAGGGCTGCCAGGAGCAGACCTCGATCCATGACACTATCCCCCCCTCCACATAGCAACGTCCTCGTTGCCGCAGATCCTGCTCTATGCGACAGCAATGCGATAGCTATCTACATATATAATCGACCAATCAAAACGCTCGTTGCCCCCAATTCATCGCATGTGGCCATGTCTGCAAGCTCCAGCGCAGTTGCCGCAGGATGCCAAGCATCTTTCCTCCGTAGGTCCAGATTTAAGCGATAGCGATGTAGAGGCGACGACATGGAAATCACTTGTATAAACAAGTATCGGTGGTCTGGATGGTCCATGGTAAGCGACGACAGGTATTCGGATGTTAAAGGATCAAGCTGTTGTTGGTGGGCAGCTTGCCATGAGGTTCAGAATCGAAAATCGAAAAAAAGTCGAAAAAGTTGAAGAAGCATGTGATTTTCGCGCAGCGAAAGGCAAGCATAAAAAATGGTGGCGCTCCACCTGCTTGGCAGCGGGACTAGCCCCAATCTAGCATAGTCGCTCCTTGTCTGGTGTTGAGCAGTGGTCGTCTACTAGGAGCCGAACATTGCGCCCGCGTAATTTGGTGATGGCTTGTGCCTATTCCCAACTCCTATATTCGTATAGGTCCCTGCTCTTTTTTGGTGATGAGACGAACAGCCTAACAAAAGGATCGTCTATTAAGTTGTTGGAGGATTGGGTGATGGTTAGGTGTCGGTAATGGTGCCTGTGACAGGGCTGGTGAGCATGCTTATTAAGCATGTCGGTGAGGATCGGAATGAGGATGTTGTTGGTGAGGATTTAGTGAGGTCGTCGGTGCGGAGGAATCGGTGCGGAGGGATTCTGGTAGAGCTGCCGTGTTGAGCAGAGCTCTGAGATCTGGTGGTGAGGTAGGGTCGGTGCGGTGGTGACGTCGGAGCGGTGGTTAGGAAGGACTGATGTTGAGCAGCTCTGGGGTGAATGGTAGAGCTCTGGATGAGGTAGGATGGATGGTGGTCGATGGTTGAGCAATGCTCTGATCCTCGCAGATCTGGTGGGCAGCTATGCTATTAATGCCGTCGCTTCAAAATAGCTGGTGGGGCATATCCAGCGATACACCCCGTAGAAAGGAAAGATAGTAGTATTATGTGAGGGATCTAGTGGACCTGAATAGGTATGTACTAGGATATCAACGGAATACTACTATGAAGGTCTATCTAGGATGTCTGGCTGCTAGATATGTGCGGTCGGCAGTGCGGGCACTAGGCCCGATGCGGTCTAGGGCTGCCAGGAGCAGACCTCGATCCATGACATAACAGCTATTTTTTATAAATTATTATTACTAGTATTCTCTATTAAGTATAAGACTAAGTTATCTTATTTATTAAAATTAACTATAAAGCGTTTTATCTTTATAATTATCTTACTCGCTTTTATATTCCTTAGACGTTTAATCTTATTACTAAGAAACTTATTATTATTATTATCTATATCTTTCTCTCCTTTATAATTAGAATCTATTAGGTTATTATTTACTATTTAAGTTTAATTTATAATAAGACTCTTTAAAGTTTATAATATTTAGTCTCTTAATATTTTAAATAATAATTAAGATATATAAGGAGTTATATTATTATTAAGTTAAATTAGTTTAAATTATAGATCTAAGAATAATAATTAAGTTATTTTTTCTATAAAATATAATCCAACGGCTATCTTTATTAGCTATAATATTTTTTAAAAATTTCCTAATATTAACAACCCGTTTTAATAGAATTTAACTTATTTTAATAGAAAAAAATTTACGTTATAAAAAGAATAGTTTAGATTATATTAAAAACTAGTATATAAATAAGAATTAGTTTTAAATTACTATATAACTAAATCTAAACTATAATTACTATATATAAGCGCGTAGTATAAACTATTTAATAATATAACTTTATAATTTACTTAGAGTACTAGCGTTTACAGCGTTAACGTTATAATAATTAATATTAATAGATTATTTTAGCTACGCTTTTATTAACTCTTTCTTATTATTTAAAGATTCTTAATTATAGTAGGAAAATAGTTATTTTAATAACTTTTTACTTATTTTCTAGCTCTTTTTATAAATTTATAAAGGTTTTAATTTTTTAGATTTTTTATTAAAGCTTTTATTATCTAGAATAGAAAAGAATTAAGTATTTAATTATTTTTATTTCTATTCTATAGCTATATTTCCTTATTTTAGTTATTTAAATAATTTTTAGATATTTTTTTAAGTTAATAATCTAAATTCTAGTCTAAATAATTATTATTATTAATATCTAGAATATATTATAGTAGAGATTTAATATATTTTAATATAAAGTCTTTATTAAATTAAAAAGTTTTTTTTTAATAAAAGTCTCTTTTTAAGATTTATTCTATTTTATTTTATATTTAATTTTTATTTTTATTTTAATACTTATCTATAGCTATACTAGATTAAGAAGTTTTAATTTATTTAAATAAATAATTATTTTAATTAATTTATTTACTATTTTATTTCTTTAAATCTCTTTATAATTTAGAATTTATTAAATTATTACTTACTTTCTTACTTCTTTAAGTATTTAAAGATATTAAATAATATTTCTAATATATTATTAGTTTAAGTTATTCTTTAGATTTTATAGCTCTTAAATTACGCTCTAGTTATTAATAAATATAATTATTTTTTAGCTAGAAAGGTTATATTATATTATTAATTATAATACTAGTTCGATACTATAAAGCTTTATAATATAAATAGTATTAATAATATTATTTTCTATATAAAAATTAATTTATCTTTATTATAAGTATATTATCTTCGTAGTTATACTTATATAACCGTTTTTTTTATTATTATTATTATAGATAATCACTTATTTAATTAAGTTATTCTTAATCTTATTTTATTTCTAATAGTAAAGATTAATTATTTTTTTCTTAGTTATTATTATTACCGTTTATAATAATTATTATTAAGAGTATATTGTAAAAAAAGTATTCCGCTTTATATTAAGTCTTAATTCTAAGTTATCTAAATACTTTAAAAAGTAATATATTACTCTTTTATATTTTTTTAAGAGACTTTACTATAGTTATATCTTTTCTTTTATTAATTTTATTAAGTATTTAATTACTTAAAGTTATTAAATTCTTTTATAAACTAATAAGCTCTAGATTTATATTATTATTAAGTAAATTATTTTTATTAATTAATATATAATCAGTTCTATATAAAGCTTAATATTTAATATAGTTTTTATAGTAGATTTAAATATCTCTAAGATAATTACTAAGCTTATCTTTTAATAATATTTTAGTATTATAAGAGTTTTCTTTAAATTAATCTTAAAATCTATTCTTTAATAAAGCTATATCTATATAAAATATTTATAAAGTAGACGTAAAAGAATTATTATCTTATATAACTTTATTATATTTAGGATTAAAACTTCCTAGCCTAGTTTTATAATAAATTAAAGTACTTCTTTCTATTAATTAATTTTAATAATAGTTTATTTTAAGTAAGTTTTTTCTATAAGTTTTAAGTTAAGCTAAACTCTAAGATATTTAGTTAATAATAATAAATAGATATCTTAGATTATATTTTTTATTTAAATTTATATTATAATATTACTTTTCTTCTCTAAGACTTTTTTTAACTTATAGAAGAAATATAGAAGCTTATATTTTTAAAGAGTAAAGATTATTTTATATTTTAATACTTAGTCCGCTATTTTCTTATAGATTTAATTAAGCTTAGTATTATTTTCTTAGATTATTACTCCTATAATTAGGATATAAATATTATTAATATATTTTATTACTAGAACTTTATTTTTAGTAATTTAAAGAGTCTTATAATTATATAGTAGCTAGAGAATAAGTAAAAAAAATAACTTTTAAATACGCCGCGTAATAGGTTAGGTTAGGTTAGGATTTTCTTAATTTAATCTAAACCTAAACTTAATCTGAATTTAACACGTCGGATTTAAATTAGATCGGTTTTTTTTTAATAGATTTTTAAATTAAACTTAATTAATCTAATTAATATATTAAGCTTTATAGTAGGATTAATATCTAATCTAATAATTAATTTAATAATTATAGAAGAGGAGATTTTATTAAGCTTTTATTTAGAATATTATTAATATAACTTTTCTAAATTAAGACTTTTCTCTATCTTCTTCTATAAGGTGTTTAATTAAATCCAGGTAATTACTACACCGTTTAATAAGGATTTATATAATTTACCTAGCGTATATTTTATTTAAAGGCTATAAAGGTATTAATTTTATTAATTTAAAAAGTTTTATTTTAATTTATATTTTTCTATAAGTATTTTTCTCAATTATTCTATTAATATTAGGTTTTTTAGTTAAATAATAACTCGCTTAATATATATAATAAGTAAGTTAATTATTAATAACTAGTCAATTATTTTAAATCTTAGAATAATATAAGGGATAATAATATTTTTAAATTCTATAATTAAAAACGCTTCCGTAGTCTTTTAAATTACTATTAAGAAACTTACTTAAAATTATAAATTATAATAACCTAACTCTTAATAGATTTAATAGATAAGACGCTAGAAGAATAATTTATAAATTAAAAAATCTATTTCTTTTTAATAATACCTAATTTCATATAAGGTACCCGTTAAAGTAATTATTAAATTAATTATTAGATTAATAAACTTATATACTTACTACTAGCCTTGAACTTTTTATTTTTATTTCTAATTTTAGATTTCTTTATCAGAGTACTAAAATTTATAGTTTTAAAATTTTTTAGATTTTTTCTCTTATAACGCTTTTTTATAATAGGGGCTTTTATTAATTATTTTTAAATAAATATTCTAGTTCTTTTACTATCTAGATTTTTAGTATAAGAACTCTTACCGCCTTATCTTTTTTTATATTTAACCTTATAAACTTTAATATACTTACTTTATAGTATATTTTAATAGAAAGCTTTATCTTTCTTATCTTAATTCTAACTCTTATAGATATAGTTACCTTATTTCTTAATATTTTTATTATTAAATATATTATCTTTATTATCTATCTTAATTTTATAAGTATATATTTTAGTTTTATTAATATATCCGAAATTATCTTTATAATAATAATTATATAGATTAAATACTATTATAAGGTAAATAAATAGTATAAAAGATAACTTATTATTTATTAAAACTCTATTATTAAATACTATCTCTAACTTATTAAGTACTAAAATAAAAGAGATATTAAATTAAGTATTATATTAATAAGTATTAATATAGAGAATATTACTCTTTTATTATAATATACCTATTCTTTTTAAATAGATTATTATTATAGTCTATAGTACTTACTCTTTATAAAATATTAAAAAAATATAATTATTAGATTAATTATTAGATTATAGAATAGTATAGATAAATTTATTTAAAAATAAGTCTTCTAAAAATATTATAATTATCAAGGATATATAAAGGATTATATTATTCTTATAAAATACTAATATAAAATCTTAGAGTTATATAATCTTAAATTTAAGAAAAATATATTAAGTTATTAAATTAATTCTTAGTTTATAATCTACTATTAAATTATAACTTTTAACATAATTTTTTCGCGTATTACTAAAAATATTAGGTTAATAAATAAAAACTTAAACTATATAAGAACAAACTATAAACTCTTTAGTAATATAAATAGTTTAACTTTAAATACTATACTTCAGAACTATCTTAATAATAATTAGTATATTAGTTCCTAATATTCTAACTAAAAAAAATAATTAATAATCTTTAATATAATAATATTAAATTTAATAATTAATTTAATAATTACTTATAAAAGCAACGTAAGAGTGATTAACTAAATAGAATTAAGAAAGTTAGACTTAATATAAGTTTTTTAAATAAGTCTTATTTTAAACTTACTAGAATATAATCTTAATAGGTTATAATATATATAAAGTTAATAATAATAACGTAAACGATTAAATATATATATAGAAATAAAAAAAAATAATACTTATCAACTTAAACTAAGATTATTATATACTTTAAAAAAAAGAAAACTAATTAGCAAATTAAAATAAGTAAATAAAGTAAGAAGTAAATAATAAATTACCTAAATAATACTAGCGCCGCACTAGTAGACTAGTATACTATTATTAAAAATTTCTTTACTTATAATTCTTTACCCTTAGAATCCTCTTATTTTCAACTTTTCTTATAATATTAATAAGTTAGCTAATAGTATATATCCTTACTATAATAAAGTATAGCTATAGATAATAATATAAAAGAATAGAATAATAAATATTTTAATATATATTATAAAAGTAGTATATAGAAATAACGCTATATTAATAAAATTAGAGGAAGATATTATTATAAATAATTTAAATAATATATTATTATATACGTATAAAATACCTTATAGTTATTAAATTAATTATTAAATTATTTATTATTTATAGCTACTATTTCAGATAATAATAAATAAAAGGAGTTTTAAAATATAATAAATAATACTAGTATAACTATTAACACACCCTAAAACTAAATTCTAAGAGTAAAACCTAGAATAATTAATAAGCCTAGAAAAGATTTAACTCTTCTTTCTAAAAATAAAAACATAATATAAGCGAGGAATTAGGTAATAAAGCTTAAGAATAATAAACTATTATTTTATAAAATTAAGTCTAAGAATACCTTTATAATATTAAAATTTAAAAGGAAGCTTAAAAACTTATCCGCTTATTAAATAATATTTAAAAACTAAAAAAAGAAAATAGAAAAGAATAATAAGAAGATAGTAAATTATAGAAGATAAATATTACCTATATTAAAACTAAATCTAATAATTAATTTAATAATTAATCTAATAAGCAGACTTTTTAAAGAATAATATATTAATAATACTACTTTTTTACTATCTTTAACTTCTAATAATAGTTTAATTATTAAGATTTATAAAAATAATCCTAAGCTATCTAATATATAAAACGCGTGGAGGGACCTTATTAAAGAAAAATTAAATAATAATTTATATTACTAAGCCTATCTATTTTATCTAAATAAGGATAAATTCTAATTCATTAATTCTATTCTATTATTAATAAAAAATTATATAAAAGGCGTGTTTAAAAAGCTAGGCTATAATATACTAAAAATTATCTTTATAAAGATTAGATTATATTAATAGAAATTAATTATTTTATTATAATATAAAATATAATACTTTAGTTAAAAATAGTATTAAGATATATTATAGTACTATATTAACTCTTATAAATACTAGAAGTTCTTAATAATATAGATATTTTTAAGTATTAATTATAATAAAGTAATTAACTTTAATAAGTTATAATAATACCTTAAATATTTATAATTTTCTAGGCTAGCCGCTTAATTAATTATAGTAATATTATATTTAATAAGAAGATAAATTAATTTAATAATTAATTTAATAATTATAATTCTTTATTAATATTTAATTAAACTAAATCCTATTATATAAAAAGGCTGTTTTTATATAAGTATTTTATAATAATAAAATAAGCTATATAGAGAAATATCACTTTATAAATACTAGTTAATAATAATAGGTGAGTAAAGACGCTAGGTTCTATAAATTAGTAGCTTAATAATTATAATCTTTATAAGTATAACTAAGTACTAGATAAAGATAATAAGAATATAAAACTTATATATATATTAATAATTATAGAATTTAGGAATAAGATTTTTAATAAGTTTAAGTATTTTTATCTCTTAAGTACTAAGCTAGCTATAGAATAAATTAATACTTTAAGAATAATATAGAGTTTTATTTAGTAAATAATAATTATTAATTATTATAACTACCGCGTTAATTATTAGATTAATTATTAGATTAATTAATATTATTATATAATATTATTTCTATTCTTTATTATTACTTAATCTAGTAATAATTCTTTATATTATTTATATAAGTATTATATCCTTCTATATAAAAATCACCCTTTTATAATAAATTACACAAAAATTATTTATTAAATAAATTAATAATAAATTTAAATATAAAGAGTATTAAAGCTTATAATATAATTTTATAATAAGATAACTTTCTATTATCTCTTATAGAGCTTCTAAAGTAGTAGATTATATTTAAAGATTATAAGTAAATATTACTTTAATTATAATCTCGCGGATAATATAAATAAAAAGTCTTTATAATATAAATAAATTAATTAACTTCTAATACTATCTAATCTCTTTAAGGGTTATAGTTAATAGATAATTAAATTACTTTATATATAAATATTTAGATTATTTAGACTTACTTACTTTTTTTCTTCTATTTATAACGACTATTATCTTCCTTTATATCTTTTTTTACACCTCTCTTTATATATTTCTTTATATTTTTTTTTATATCTCTCTTTACATCTTCTATTATATCTTCCTTTATATCTTTTTTTATTCTTAGATTAAAAGCTTTTATAGCCTTACTTATTACTATAAAAAAACTTTTTTTAATAACTATTTTTATTTATCTTAGTAGTTTTAAAGATATATCTATAATTATCTCTAATCTTAGTATAGAAAATATAAGATTAATAATATCTTTATAAGTATCTTATATATCTACTATAGATTTATCTTTAATAATTATTAAAGATATAAATAATAATAGCTAAAAAATAAAAATTTAGAAAAAAGATTTAAAGGTGGGAAATATAGAATCTAGGCTTTAATTAAGCTTAATATTAATAAATTAACTATATAATACCCCGCGGTAATTATAATAGATTATAATTATTAAGGTAATAAAAAATATTTTTTCATCTTACTTAATTATAATCTAATAAATAATATAATAATAAAAAATAATTCTTCTTATTTATACTAAGTAAATATTATGACTTCTATTTTATTAAAAAGTAATCTTTAGTTAAGTTAAAGTTAGTTAATAATAAATATTATTTTAATTATTATTATAGAGGAATAAGATCTAAAAAGAATTAAAAAATTAAAAAATTACTTTCTTTATAAGGAGGAGAAAAAGAGTCTTTTCTATAAAAAATAGTAAAAAATAGAATAATATAAAATAAATAAGAATAATCCTAATAAAATAAAGATTATATAAGGAGGAGAAAAAAAAGCTATTTAATAAGAATACTTTTTTAAAGGCGCTATTATTAACTTAAGAACTTTAATAATAATATATAAGTTATACTTTAACCCTTTAAAATATCCTTTATATAAAAATATTAGCCTCTTGAAAATAAAGTTATATTTAGGTAATAAAAATTATAACTATATAAAAGTAGCTTAGAGATTTAATAATAGCCTTTATTAACTATTATATTATAAATTAATAAATCTTAAATATTAATTAATTATTAAATTAATTATTAAATTAATTATTTACTTATACTATATTTAGCTAACACTTTAGTAATTAGATATTAAGAAATAAACTTATAAAATAAAAGCTCTATAGTTATTATCTTATTTATAATAATTAGAATACTTAGATATTTTATATAATTATTTTCCTATAACTATTATTTTATTATATTTAGAATATTAAACTTTAGAAAACTTTTAAATATCTTAATATATTTATTAATCTATTAAGCGTAAATATTATTAAGTATAGGATTATAAATTAATATAAAGAAATCTATTTAATACTTTTAATTAAATTCCTAAGAAATAGAACTAAAATCTCTTTATTATATAATAACTAGTTATTAAAAAATAGATAAAGCTATCTAGCTATTAATATATATTTTATTAAAAAAAACTAGGAGTACTATAAAGTTTTTTTTATATTTTAATATATCTAAGACTATTATACTAGGATAAGGATTATAGATATTCTTAAAAAAGAAATTAATTTCTATAAAATTAAAGATATTCTTAGCGCTATTACTATAGATAATATATTAAATAATAAAATTATAATAAAGACTATAATAAAAGCTATTTAGTAAAAGCGTAGGTTAAATAATAATAATAATAATTTTTAATTTATTAAATATTTTTCTTATTTTATATATATAATTCAGCTTGTTATTAATAAATTATTTAATAAAATTTAGATTACTCCAATAAATAAAGAGCTTTAAGTAATATAGGATGAGTATTTAAATAAGTAAAATTTAAGAATTATTATAACTAGAATACTATTAACCCTTATAAAGATAATTAATTTAATAATTAATCTAATAATTACTTTAGGCTAAGTCGTTTATTCTAATAAATTTATAAAATAATAATATATATTAATATAAGTTCTTTATGTAAGGAATAATTTATAATTATATAAGAGTGAAGAGTAATAATAGAAAAGATTAGATTTATTATTTTAATTTATAGTTTCTTTATAAAAAACCGCTTTAATATATTAAAGGTTTTAAAGCTTTTTTAAGATATTAAAAGCTAGTAGGATTTTATATTATATATACTTATTTATACCTACTAATTAAAACTAGACCTTAAGGCGTTTTTTAATAAGTATAGAGTAAAGTTTTTAAAACTAAATAAAAAAAAATAATTTTAGATAAAATACCTAATTAATATTATAAAACCTTTTTATAAATATATATAGATTATTAGTATTATTTAATAGCTAATACTTTACTAAGTATTTAAAATTTATAATAAGCTCTTTAAATACCTAGAAAGAGTAAGTAATTATCTTTTATAAAAAAGGGTACCTTAGAAGATATAAATAAAGAAGACGCTTAATATAGTCTATAGAAAACTAGTAAAATACTATATAAAAACTTAATTATTTTTTAGATATTTTTATAATAAAGCTATATTATTTTATTCTAAGATGAAAAATACTATTTTTTAAAAATCTTTATAAGTAGTAGAACCCAGTGCATAACTATAAACTAAAATATATTAGAAGGTATTATAAGAAGACTTTAATAAATATATAGTAAATAAATATAAAGTATCTTCTTCATAATTTATAAATATATTAAAAGTAATATTTAGTATCTTAGATAACTTAGATATTATTTTTTATAAAGCTTTAAAATAAATTAAAGATAAGTTTAATTATTACTAGAAAATTAGTAAATATTATTTTATTTTAATAATTAATCTAATAATTATTTATTAATTTTTTTTAGTATATTAGGTTTCTAGAACTATACTAGAAATATAGAAAGATCTTGTATTAAAACTTCTATAAATAAGATTTTTTACTTATTATATTCTTATTTTATCTATAGTAGAAGTTAGCTATAAATAGGTTTTTAATATTATTAGCGATATATACTAGGCGAATTAATATTTTAATTTAAATATCTTTTTAATAATTATAGTCCTTAATTAATATAACTATATAGAAAATCTTAATAAATATTATTATATAAATCTATTTAAAAATAAAACTCTTAATAAGGAGGAACTTAAATATAAGTTATATTAATATAAAATAATTCTAGATAATATAATAAAGTACTAGTATATTAATAATAAAGATAAGAATAATAATAATAATTAGATTAAAATAAATAATTTTCTCCTAATAATTATAAACTTATAGTATATTAATAATTATTAAAATACTATAATTAAAGAATATTAAAAAAGGATTAATTATAAGATTATTTTAGTTTAAAAGAATTTATTTAATATAAGTATTTATATTTATAGATAATAAGTAAAAAGAGATGAATAAAAGAACTAGGATTATTATATCTATTAAGAAGAAATAGTATATAAAGACCTTGATTAAATAAGTAAATAGATATAAAATAATTTAATAGTTAATCTAATAATTACTTCTATAGTTATATAATAGTAATATAGCTATAATTATATAATAACGATATAATTATAGCTATATAATAGTGATAGGGGTATAGCTATACTAAATAAAGTATAGCTATACTAAATAATAGAGGTTATTAAGTTAGTTGAGTTAAACTCGAAAACTTATTATTAAGTTAAGTTTAGATTAAGTTTTTAGTTAGGCTTTTAAACTTAACTTAAAACCTAATCTAAACTTAACTTAATCTAAAACTCGTTGAGTTAAACCCGACTCGTTACGCGGCGTACTTTTAAAAAATCTCTATCTTAATATTAAATAACTATATTAGTCCTTTATTAAAATTAATTCTTTTTATTCTTTCTATAAAGAAGTTAGTTATTTAATTTACTAAATTTTTATTAAATCCTAGCTCCTAAATATTTTAGAGAAGTTTTTAGTAATTAATATTATTAAATACTTTTAAAATATTTAATAAAAGAAGATTTAATATTTAGTTATTCTTTTACTCTATATAGATTTATTTTAATAAGAGGTAAATTATATATTTAATAAAGAAGAACTTTCGCTTTTTATAGTAAGTAATTAATAGTAATTAATAAAACTTTATTATTATTAATATTCTCTTTATAAGGATAAACTCTATATTTTTACTTAATATATTTAATAGTAAGATTAACTTATAGAATTTTAAATTATAATAATCTTTTTTATTTAGTTTTTTTATTATAATTACTTTAGCTTCCTTTTAGTATATTAATTAATAATATAGTTGAAAACTTACGTTATATATTTAAATTAAAAGGGGTTTAATTACTAGAGTTATAATTTTAAGTATTTTAAATTAAATATTATTACTCTCTAGAGTCTTATTTCTTTAGAAGCTTTAAAAAATCTTTTATACTTTATACTTAATAATATCTAAGAATAGTAGCGGCGCTAGAAATTTTAATAATTACTTTAATATATTTAAGAGATTTATAGAGACTAGTTTTAAAAATAGTTTTTATTATAAAACTCTTACTTTCTTCTTATTTTCTTTATAGTAAATATTATTTTTATTTTAAATCTTAAATATAAAGATTATTTAAAAGATATTTTTATTCTATACTTATTTATTTAACTTCTATAGATTTTCTATTATTTTAGTATTTAATATCTTTTCTTTATAGTTATTATTAAGAGTTTATTATAAAGTTTATTTCTTTAAGTTCTTTATAATCTTATATTTCTTATAGTTCTAGAAGTTATTACTAGCCTAATATTAATATTCTATCTTCTTAATATTATAGATTACTTCTAAATACTTCTTACTCTAACTAAATTATATTTTAGAAGATTTTTAAAGCTTTAATATTACTAGATTTAATATATATTAAATAACTTTAATAATATCTTTAATAAAGAAGTTAATTTAAATTTAATTATAAATTTAATTAATCTATAGTATTTATTTCCTTAAAGCCTTTTAAAATAACTTTTAATTAATATTTTTATACTTCTAATTCTTTTTATTCTTAGTAAGTTCCGGCTGGAATATAATAAATATATAAATTAAGTAGTAATTAAAATTATTTTAAAGCTTTAAGACTATATTATATTAAATTATCTATTTTATTATTTATTAGGTACTTTAGATTAGATTTATTATTATATCTTCTTAATTATTTAAAGTATTAATATTTAAGGGCCTTATAATTATTCCTAGCTTTAGAATTAAGTTAAGGCCTTTTTAAGTAATTATTTTTTTTAGTTATATTATTAACTTTATTATTTATATATCTCTTTTAAACTAGTTAATATATTAGATATTAAAGTTCTTTAGAAGAATTTATTTATACTATATATTCTTTTCTAATATTTTATTAATTAAAGTAAGAGTTTTCTTCTTAAAATAAACTTTTTCTACTACTATAGATAGCGCTATATATATATTATAAATTATTATTATTTAATACTTATTTATGTATTTAAAGACGATTTAAATAATTTAAAGAGTTAAATTATAATTAATAATTTAAATTAAGTTTAAATTAATTTTTTTATAAATTATAAGGGATCTAGTGGACCTGAATAGATATATACTAGAATATCAACGGAATACTACTATGAAGGTCTATCTAGGATCCTGGCTGCTAGATATGTGGGCTCGGCTACCGGCCGCTAGCCCCGATGGGGTCTAGGGCTGCCAGGAGCAGACCTGGATCCATGACACTATCCCCCCCTCCAACATGGCAACGTCCTCGTTGCCGCAGATCATACCTAATGCGACAGACATCTAGGTATGCGACAGCTAGCTATATACATAATTGACCAATCAGAACGCTCATTGCCCCCATTCCATCGCTTTGTAAGCTCCAGCGCGGTCCCGCAAGATGCCAAGGATTGCCAAGCGTCTTTGTCCCCGCAAGTTAAAAATCGGGCGATAGCGATATTGCGACAGCGACGAGAGAAATCACTTGTGAATAGATGCCTCGGTGGATTGGATGGGTCATGGTGAGCGACGACAGATGGTAGGATGTCAAAGGATGAGCTAACGTTGAGTTGTTGCTTGCCATAGGATTCAGAAGCGAAAAGTCGAAAAAGTCGAAAAAGTCGAAAGCATGTGATTTTTCGCGCAGCGAAAGGCAAGCATAAAAAATGGTGGCGTTCCACCTGCATGGCAATCTGACTAGACCGGATCAGGCCTAGTTACCGCTTGTTGTGTTGAGCAGTGGTCGTCTACTGGGAGCAGAACATTGCGCCCGCGCAATTTGGTGATGGCTTGTGCCTATCCCTAAGTCCCATATCTGTGTAGATCCATGCTCTTTTTTGGTGTTGAGACGAACGGCCTAATAAAAGGATCGTCTTTTGCGGTGTTGAGTAGCTTTGGTGGTCTGCAGCGATGCGGGGATCTGAACATCGCGCCCGCAGAATTTGGTGGCAGCTTGTGCATATCCCAAATTTTCTTTGTGTAGACCTATGCTCTATCTTAAGACGAACTGCCTATCTAAAGGATCGTCTGAGGCGGTGTTGATTCGGGAGGACGCTCGAATCTGGTGGTAGGGTTCGGATAATGTAAGGATTCGGGTAATGGAAAGGTGTCGATAATGGTGCCGGTGATGGGGCTGGTGAGCATGCTCATAAGCATGTCGGTGAGGATCGGAATGAGGATTGGAATGAGGATTCGGTGAGGGTTCGGTGTGGAGGGATTCGATGATCTAGCAAAAGGATCGAATCTGGTGGTGAGGGTGTTGAGGATATTGGTAGAGCTTCTGATGTGTCGAGGCAGAGCTCTGAGGAAGACGGTGGTGAGGTCGGAGCGGTAGGTAGGATCGACGGTTAGGAAGGACTGGTGGTGAGGAGCTCTAGGTAATGGTAGAGCTGATGGTGGTAGGTGGTCGATGGTTGAGCAGTGCTCTGATCCTCGCAGATCTGGTGGGCAGGTTTGCCAATGCCGTCGCTCTAAAACAGCTGGTAGGGCATACCTTGCGATACACCCCGGTAGAAAGAAAAGATAGTAGTATTATGTGAGGGATCTAGTGGACCTGAATAGGTATATACTAGGATATCAACGGAATACTACTATGAAGGTCTATCTAGGATCCTGGCTGCTAGATATGTGGGCTCGGCTACCGGCCGCTAGCCCCGATGGGGTCTAGGGCTGCCAGGAGCAGACCTGAATCCATGACATAAATATATATATATATTTATACTAGTTTTTAATCTATTTATTATAAAGATTTATTTAATAGTTAAATTAAGTTATATTCTTATTTTTATAGATTATATAATATCGCTTAGAATAAATTACTTTAGAATTCTTATATTATAATAATATTATATTATAAAGTGTTTTTATTATATAAGGTTAATATTATTATTTTATATAATTTTCATATATTATATTATAATATATAGAAATATTAAACGTCTAATATTATTTAGAATTCTAGTAAATATTAATAGCCTTTATCTTTAAAGTTTATTTTAATTTTAAATAAAAAAAATAACTATTTAATTTAAAGAGATTAAAGTTCTTTTCTTTTTTTATATTCTTATCTTCCTTTCCTAAATTTATTAGGATAGTAGTTTATTTATAAGATTTTAGTTTAATAATCTTTTTTATCTTACTAAGCTTCTTCTTAAAGACTAAATTAATCTTATTATTTATTTTTTTAGTTAGGAGTTTCTTTTACTTTATAGTAATTAATCTTAGTATTTTTATTATTATATTAATATTACTATTAATAGAGATAGAGAAAGGACTTAATAATATATTTATTATTAATAAGAACTCTCTCTAATACTTTTTTATATATATTATTTATTTATAGATCTTTATCTTTTTAAGTTTTTATATATTATAATTTAAGTTTTAGACTAGATATTTTTTTCTATAATTAATATAAATTATCTTTATAGGATTATTATAACTAGAGTAAATAATTATAATATATTATTTAATATAAAAACTATATATTTTAGAGTTTCTATATTATATAGATTAATAACTATATTTATTATATTTAAAATATTAGTTAATAATAATATTATAGATAGCTTTATAAACTCTTTATATTTTATTTTATTAAAAGAGTTTATTAATATTAATAATTATATTAATATTTATAAGAGAGATGAATTTTATTACTAGAAATATATATTACTTTCTTTTATATAACTTTTAAAGTTAATAAAGCCGCTTAATTTTATATTTTAGAAGAATATAATAATTCTATTTTTAAAACTTCTTAATAATATCTTCTTAATAATTAAGATTTATTATATTAATTTATACGCTATTTATTACTACTCTATATATAAAGAGAACTAGGGATGTTTTTAATTCTAGGATTTTTATTTAATTTTAAATATATTTTTTTATTACTTTTATTTCTTAAGTAGTAATTATTATTAATTTTTAATTATTAAATAGTAGCTTTTTCACGGTTCTTACCTAATAATTATTTAGGATATAGTTTTTTAAGTTTTAAAGAACTTTATTAAGTTATTTTAAAGTTTTTTTTTTCTACTTTTATACTTTAATATATATTAGGGGCGGTGATTTTAATTAATTAAATATATTTTTATTTATATTTATTATTAAATCTCTATTTTTACGTTGTATATTAAAGAGAAATATTATTAATATTATATTAATTAATAATAATAAAATCCTTAAAGTTTTATTTATAAGAAATAAAGAGAGGACTTTTTTAATAACTATTTAAGTTTAAGACTTAGTATTTTTAAACTTATTAATATATTTATTAATATTAGTAAACTATTATTTTTAAAATTATATAATATTTAAGAGTAAGAATTCTAAATAATTAATAATACTAGTAAGTTTAATAATAAACTAATATTTCTAAGTTATTAAAATAATATTCTTAAGAACTATTTTAATTATTATATTAATATATTTATTTATCTTAAGCTTTTTATTAATATCTTTAATTAGTTATATAATAATATTAAAGGATAAAAAATCCTTTTCTAGATTAAAGATAAATATAATATTTATAACGTATAATTTAAGTATTAAATTAATACGCTAGATAAGCTCTTTTAATTATAATTATATAGAAGTTAGTAACTTAACTATATATTAATATAGTAATAAGAGGAATTTTTTAATAAAAAAGTTTTTCTAGTTATAATTATCAACTCTATATTTTAAAGTAAATCTTATTTATTAATATTACTAGCTTAAAGTAACTAGAATTAAGAAAACTTCGAACGTCTACGATTAATTATTAGTAGTTGTTAAGACTGAATTTTTTCTTAACGCGAACACTAATTATATAAGGTTAGTAGAAAGAATAAACTTCTTATTATATCTCTTTAGTTAATAAGTTAATCTCTTCGCTATTAAATTAATTTAAATATAAATTTATATTAAGTTTTATTACTTAATACTAATTCTTAATTTTTAAGTTAAAACTATAAATATTTATATATTTAAAATATTATATTTTTTTTATATTAAATAATTAAATTATTAGAATTTAAATAATATTAAATTAATATATTAATTATATATCTATAAATTATCTAGTTATTAAAAAAATAATTAACTCGTAAGTATTAATATTAAGACTATATATTTTTACTATAGTATAAAGTCTTTAAAGCTCTAAGAATCTTATCCTTATAAATAAAGACTTAGAGACTATATAAATATACCCCTTAGAGCTATCTACTCTATAATAACTATAATGGCCTACACGCCCTATAGGGCTTAGCGCCCGAAGGGGCCGACTTATTGACAACCAAAGGGATACCCTGTTACTGTATAGCCCTATGGGACTGGACCTAAAGCTGGCGAGATACCCTAGAGCTAATTACCTAAGCAGCATCATTGAGCCCCGGAGCTGGGGAGTCTCTCAGGGCCCGCTTCACCGGCTCCAGGATTAGACAGGAAGAGGGTTACCCCTTCTAGTCTGTTGCTGGGTCTTGTCCAGTGCACAAGTCGTCTTCTTACGTATTCTATGCTCATTAAAACCGGTTTTGGCTGTCTCAGCTGCCAGCTGCCCCACCTCCCTTCTGTACATACGCAAGTTTGGACACATAACAGCAACAATGGCTCCTCGGGGCTTTCGACATTTGAAGAGCTTGTGGCACAAAGACCAACGTACTAACAGCGAAGCAGTGCATATTCGTGATTCAGGACACCACGACAGTGCCCCGCGACCTCAGCTAGAGGGCAAGGGGCAGAACACTGTAAGGACGTGTTCGAAGTCGGGCGTTGGCGTTTACTCAGCTCTGGAAAGGATGCTGATCGATGTAGATATTGGCAAGTGACGGTCGAACCGTAATAGGATCAATGAATAGCAGCAACGATGTTGGACTGAACGTTATTGAGGTAAGTATTTCCTGTCCATTCACGCCCTTCTCCTCATTCTTGACAAATTCGCCCAGCCATCTTGTTGCTATGTGCTCAGCGGCCACTGCTGTTGTTCAGTGGTTTGCTTGCCATTCATTCCTGATAAAAGCACCAATAATATTGATTTCTTAGATTAAGAATCATACATTCTATAGTACTAATTGCTCTTGCAGTCGCAAGCGCTACCAGATCACTCAGAGCCATGCAAGGATGGAGGACTCACTTACCTACAAAAGGAAGAGCTGTCAATGCCAGAGCTCAACAAGTCTGAAAAATTGTGGCGTAATGCATACGCCGCATTGAAAATGGAGGAACCTGATCTCGTACAGGGTTTTGAGGATGATTTGGGCTTTGATACTATTAACACAACGTCTACCAAGAGGCTGGGAGAGATCCTGCGTCAAAGAGTTCTCGCGCAAGACGCCAAGCAATTGGTCATTACCATCATAGGAAAGTCTATCAAAGTCCGTGAAATTGGTGAGAAGATCATTGCCTTTATTGAGAGCACACAAGATCTGGTCACGACTGCGACAACTAATGAACCGCACGCTGCACTAGCCTGGGCTACAGTCTCTCTGATACTTCCCGTAAGTTTCTCCGTCACTCTTTGAAACAATGTGGCATTCGTGATCATTACGAGATCTTCGGATACCAAGTTTTCAGTTATTGTCTTCTGACACTTGAACCTCCAGATACTTCTTAACCAGAAGAAGCAAGTTGAGTCTATGATCGAAGGTCTCCACGACATCACAGCTTTGCTGCGGCGATACAATATCCGAGATGGTCTGTATCTCGGCGGTCAGGCCGGAAGCATGTCAGGAAGTTGCTCTGAGTACGAAGGAGCTGTTACGGAATTATATAAAGCGATACTCGTATATCAGCTTCGATTTTACCATCATCTAGAACGGCATTCCGTCACGCGCAGAATTCGGAACTTGGGAAAATTAGACGATTGGGAAAGTTGGAAGAAAGATATCGAAAAGGCAGACGCAGAGTGTCAGAAGTTTGAAAATCTTTTCGATAGAGTTGCAGAGCGGGATTCTTGGACTAGGCAGGATGCAGGGATGAAGAAACAATCGTGGATTCAGGCTCAGATACTACGAACGATCAATGACGCTTCTGATGAACGGCGGGCCATATACGCCGATCAACGAGAAGAGCGGCTCCTGCAATGCCTATCGGCGCGGTACGAGGAGCAAAAGAACATCAACCCAAAACGGGTGAATAGAACGTGCGAATGGTTTCTACAGTCAGCGGAATTCCAGAAGTGGAGTAATGCCAAACGATCGTGTCTACTTTGGCTATCGGCAGGCCCAGGCTGTGGGAAGTCAGTCTTATCAAGATGTCTAGTTGACGAAGACATGGTCGACAGAAGCTTATCAACGTCCATCGTTTGCTACTTTTTCTTCAAAGATGGTCAGAAAGGGCAAACGACCGCAGCGAACGCGATGGGCGCTATTAATCATCAAATCTTAGCCCATTACTCAGATGCTGCCTTGATGGCGCATAGTCTGGAAAGGTTTAGAGTGCACGGCGAGAAGCTTGCAGATATGTTTTCTGAACTGTGGGCGAACTTGCTTCAATCCGCACGAGACCCTATCCCGGGTGAAGTCATTTGCATCCTGGATGCTCTCGATGAATGCCAACCAGCTGAAAGGCAGCAACTCCTCAATGCACTCATAGAATTATACGCCGCACTAGACTCTCAAAGTAATGCAGACCTACGCCTGAAGTTTCTCATTACAAGCAGGCAGGATCTTGGCATCGAGAATAGACTTGCGAGACTTAAGAGCGTATCACTAGTTCACTTCAATGCTGACCAGAAATTCAACAGTATAAGCCAAGACATCGATCGCTTTATCGAATATCAAATCCCTCTTGTGGCGCACAGATTAGACGAATCAAGTCAAGCAAGGATTATCGCGCACATGAAGAGTATGGAACATCGAACGTACCTCTGGCTTCAGCTCACATTCAAAGAAATCGAGAAAAGTGCTGTAGCTGGCACGACAGAGAAGCAGCTCAGAAAGTTCATAAGCACTCTTCCCAAATCGGTCGATGAGGCATATGAAAATATTCTGAACAAAAGTAAAGAGCCAGACGTAGCCAGAAAGATTTTGCAGTGTATTCTAGTCGCCAGGGAAACCCTCACAGCGACAGAGCTGAATGTCGCTTTTGGGGTATGGCACGATGGCACATCATACGGCACACTTGACCTCGAGCCTGATGACTCGTTTAGCTCAACTTTGAAACAGATATGCGGGAACTTTGTCATCGTTCATGATGACAGAGTGTATTTGATCCATCAGACCGCAAGGGAATTTCTGATGAGACCTGATAATGTCCAACTGGCTTCAACTTCTGGCAAGGCATGGCAACACTCTATAATCATAGAAGAAGCGGAAGCGACTCTTGCTCATACGTGCATGTCAGTGTTGTGCTTTGAAGATTTCCTAGAGAAGCCACCATATTCAGCCGCGCATGAAGACTATCAGGAATGGTTCGATAGGGTCGACAGCCGCCCCTTTTTCACCTACTGCTCTAGGTTCTGGACATCCCACTACCATGGCTCGGCGGACATGGCAAGACTCGGTATGCACGAAAAGATTCGCGGTCTTTGCAACCCCGGGTCGACATATTTCCTGAATTGGGGTCCTGCATGCCGTGCATATTTATTTCATATGATGTTCTCTAGTCTTTTTCAGGTTATCTCTTTCTTTGGCATTGATTCATTGGTGATTGAATCTCTCAATGGAATTAGCGACAATGGAGCTCGACAGTCAGTGTGCGATGATGCACTCATCTTTGCGGCGAGAGGTGGCCGCAGAGATACCATGGCCGTGTTGTTAGAGAGGGGAGCAAATGTTGATGTTCGCGACGCATGGGGGGGATACCCGGCCCTTTACCATGCTGTATTTCGCGAAAATGCTGAAGCAGTGGAACTGTTACTTGAACATGGTGCCAATGTCAACGCTTTGGGCCCTGGGCATCAAAGCGCGTTATGCACAGCCTGTCGCGTTAGAAATTTTGGAATAGTTGAGCTACTCCTCGCTTATAACGCTGACGTCAATGCCGTTAGCCTTAAATGGGGGAGTCCTTTGTTCATAGCTGCTTACTGGGGTCAAAAAGATATTGTCAGATTATTGTTCGAGAACGGAGCTCGTCTCCGCAAAGACGATTGGGCAGACAGTAAAGGATGGAGTCCAGGCGTGACAATCGTGCCGACAGATAAACTCAATAGCATCTACGAGCTGGTCAAAGACGAACCAGAGGAAGAATATATCCGTATTCTGATCGAAGAACTCAGCACCTCAACTCCCTAATGAGGTAATGGATTAATGTGATACAAGCATGCCACGATCTTGGACGAATAGGAACTTAGGTGTTGGACAGCAGCTTCTTACGCAGTCTGAAACCATGGATATTGATGTATTTCCTCAGCGCATACATAGGTCTCCTAGAACTAAGTATTTCCACTACGCAATCTACTTCTTCGATCACGTCAAAGAAGCTAGGGAGAGTCACGGCCTTGTCATTTTCTGTAGCCTACGGACCAGACGACGCTCGTATGCATTACACACATATTATTTCATGCCAAATATGATCTTGTCTCATCGTACCCAAATTCAACCATGTACGCAAATCGTAAAAGCTACGCGTTTTCTGAGGACCCATCGTTACCGAGTCTTGACAACACAGTGCAGGAATTCAAGTCTTCCAGTACCAACTCTTGCCCAAATCTCCAGATCCACCATCCAAATTACCCAAGCAACCCCACATTTTCTCACTCTTATACGAAACCGTCACACCCAAATCCCTCTCCCGCCTACTCAACCCCTACCAACTCACCAGCAGACAGACTCGACCACTTGAGAAACAAGCAGCAACCACTTCAAACCTCATAAAAAGCTGGGAAAACGTTCAAATAACGTGCTTACCATCCACCCAAACCACCCAACTCCTCTCCTCGCACGACCAAACAGCGCAAAACACTTCTCACAAATCACATCAAGACATCTATTTATCCCTTGAGCGATCTCTCTGGGATGCACCAATGAGGGTATGTAGCATCTTGGGAAAGAACACAGTATCTACTGAGCCCAGTTGACATGATCGTGTTATGACTTATATTTCCAGACCGAGTCGCTCGCAGCATAAGTCCCGTAAGTAGTGTATGAGTATTTTCGAGATGGACATATTATGCGTTTCAGTTTTACGGTCTCGTTCTTTTAGGGGTGAGTGGTTGAATGTCAAGTCAGTAAGCATGTCGCTAGCAAGTGTAATGGCATAGTTGGGCGGCAGCAGGATCTTTTTGAACTTTTCACATTTTTGCTATTCTGGAATGTACTTATACTGTAACATGTTTATGCCAAGGATGCTCCTCTTTGAAACCAAGCACCTCTCTCGCCTTTCGATTACTCAACGGCGCTTCGAACTCTCCTAGTTCCCTCGTAATCGGCGTGTTAGGACATGCCTCCTTCAAATAATCCATCGTTGGCACTTTCAACGAGGAGGTCGTGTTCGTGGCATTGAATACTTGGAAGCCCATGCCATCTTTCTGAATGCAGAGATCACATATCTGGCCTAGGTCTCTTGCGTCGATGTAACTCCATGCATTCCTTTTCCTTGTCTCTGGCTTGTTTACGTATTCTGGGAAATCTTGCTCGTACTCATGTGGCTCGATTACGTTGCCAATTCGTAGGGCGTAGATGTCCGTTCCGGGAAACCTCCTGGCGAAACTTCTGGCACAGCGCTCGCCGCATAATTTGCTTGTGGCATACGTGTCCATTGGATCTGATGGTTACTCTTTAGCCAGCCACCAAGACAAATGGAAAGATATGGCTCCCACCACAATCGTAGTCTTCCTCCAGTGGGAAAGAGTGGTAATCAGTATCCCCCTGCGCAAAACAAACGCCGTATGTCGTTTCCGAACTCGCAATGATAACCTTCTTTACCCCTAACTTACATGCCGCTTCAATAACATTATAGGTACTCAACACGTTCCCCTTGAAGCATTCGTTATCAGGCACCAGCATGTTCCTCGCATACGCAGCGAAATGTATGACGGCATCGATGGGTCCGACGGGTACGGTGTCGGAATGTCTTGGCTTAGAATAGTGGTTAATGTGGAAATGGGAGGTAAAGGCATTGAAGACCTGGCCGGCATCTGTGAGGTCTGTTTTGAGGGTGTAGACAGAGGGGTGGGGAAGGGGCGTTAGGTCGAGATTCAGGACTTCATGGCCGCGGGAGAGGAGATAGGGGATCACATGGCGGCCGGCCTTCCCTGAGCCGCCGGTGAAGACGATGCGTTTGCCTAGATTGGTGGATGCCATTGTTGAGGAGTATGTGAGGATCGAGGGTAAACATCTTGCATGACTTGCAGCAGTGTCTGTTATGACATCGTCATCGCCAGCGCGCTAGCGGAGCATTGAACGGCAGATGTTGGAGATCCGGGCTAGCCCAGATTGGCTACCACTTGACGGGAACGCTTATCTTATCTATTAATGAGGCTGATGGCGTTGGTAGCGTGATGAGAAACCATGTTCCATCAACCGTATCTCATCTTTTGTACTTCGTATTCTCCGTTCATACTCTCGGGGTAGCAAATCCAGGCGACTGCTTTACTAACCTCGATAGCATCCCCTTCAGGCGAAGCAGCTGGGCGGAAAATTGCACGAGGTGGCTCGTGGTAGACAGACCTGGACTAAGCCAGCCCGATCAGGTGGAGGCTACAGAAATCCAAGAATCGCCGGGACCGTATTAAAATGCAGATTTTCTTGCAATGAAATCTTACAAGTACTCGAATCTGAAAGGAGATGACCAAATCAGACTATTGCATCTGTTGCCACGTTCAGCCTCGAGAGAAGTTCGCATGAAGATCGAGACGGTGACGCTATCGGCAGACCAGCTCCCGCAGTATGAAGCTCTATCCTATGCTTGGGGGTCAACCAAAGACCCATCGAGCGTCGTCGTCACCGTTGACCACACGTATGAATCCAAAACTCGTGGCCATAGCGTCGAAAGGACTGTGAATCTTTCAACATCCCGAAGCATATCTGTTACAAGAAATCTCGCCGAGGCTTTGCCTTATCTCCGTGATGCAATCAAGCCACGCACGCTTTGGATCGATGCCATCTGCATTGACCAAAAAAACAGCAAGGAGAAGGGAAAGCAAGTGAGCAGAATGGGAGAAATCTTCAAGTCATCGAATCGAGTACTCGTCTGGCTGGGTCGTGAGATGTCAGCAAGTAGCGCAGTGATCGAATTCCTGAATGACTTGAATTCCCAAATAAGCGTGGATTGGGCGACGAAAAAGGTCAGCTCACGTCCGGGAGCGGTGAAGGACTGGGGAGAGATGATCGATAGCTTTTTCAATAATGAAGAATTAGTGGATGGCTTATCTCAATTGGTGACACGTCCATGGTTTGAACGTTTGTGGGTGTGGCAAGAGATCCGAGCGAAAGACAATGCGTTAGTCATGTGCTCCTACGATCGGATACTATGGCAGGATCTGCGCTCTGCGACGTACGCCCTAGTAAGCTCTGAACATTGGGGAAAATTATCCGGACCTTTGTTATTTCTTCAGGAAATGGCAGATAGGAGCAGAGGTAGTCGATTAGGAACTTGCACTTATCTAACATGTCGTTGCATATGTGCAGACCCTCGAGATAGAATTTTTGCGCTCAAGAGTCTGCTCAATCGTGCTGAGAGTGATGCAATCAAGGCTGACTATGAAAAGAGTACAGGTGAAGTCTATAGAGATGTTGTGGTTGAATATGCTCTTAATTTGGGCCGGTTGGATCTCTTGTATCTGTGCAATTTGTCGACTAAGCTGGAGCAATCGCCAAGCTGGGTTCCAAACTGGTCAAGCCCACGAGAAAAGTTTGTGGCCAGAAGCTTTCACGCTAGCGGCCGATCGGATTGCGAAGCAAACGTGGGCATGGAGATCATGGAAGTTGCAGGGGCCTACTGTGCAACAGTCACTCAAGTGGAATCTCTGTTCGATGCTGACGCATCAGACATGGAAATCATGTTGAAGATCTCGGAAATAGTATCTATGCATGACATGAATGCTTCTTACATTGGAGGAGGCACCAAGTTTAGCGCTTACTACCGCACCTTGTCGGACAACATGTTCACTGAAACGTTCCTGCCGCCTAGAGCTGACCTATACACCTTTGAATCTCATAAAGGCGTTCTACAGGATATCATTTCACAGAATAGAGATCATGAGCTTCAACTGACTAGCGAGATTTCACGATATGCGGACAATGTGAGACATTTTATGGCTGGTCGGACGATTTTCATAACAAGGGAAGGGTATATCGGCACAAGTGCAGTGGAGCCGCGGCATGGGGATCAAGTAGTTGTACTTTTAGGCTGTGGTTATCCTTTGCTATTACGAGCTGATCGAGGTAGCCACCTAGTCGTAGGACAGTGCTATGTACAAGGTCTCATGTGCGCCGAAGCACTACTCGGCCCGATGTCCGAAGGTTGGGAGTACGTAATGCGTCTGAACCAGGTCTCAAGCGGATATTATTCAGCCTTTGTTTACAGACCCTCCGGAAGAGTACAATGCGAAGATCCAAGACTGGGTCAGCTGCCAGAAGGGTGGAGTGTGAAGAGTCACGAGCTGGAAGATGTTTCTCCAATATACGTGAATAACAGAACTGGTGAGCTTTGTGGCAAAGCATACGATACCGACCCACGAATGACTTCCAAAGAGCTAAAACTCCGAGGTGTAGATATGAGAACTTTCAGACTTGTGTGAGTGCTGCGAATTTCACGCTCAGTAGAGCATAAAGGGACAATAGCTTGCCAATACCTAGGACACAGCAGAATGGACGAAAAGAAATCATGCACGATCTGCATTTCATTTGGCAATTTCACGTCATTTGTATTTCGTTGCTCACGTTGAGGATACTGGCTGTTGTTTTCAAGTCACAGTCCATGGCGGGGACTGTGGGCTATCTGGAGACTTGGAATTCAGTCGTATCGCCATCCGAGCAATGAGTACAATGTGGTGCCAAGAAGCTGATATAGCGCGAAGGCTGAGCTTTGATATCTTTTTTTCATTATTATTGTTTTCTTTAACTTTATTACTTTCATTAATGGTTTTCTCCTTAATTTTTGGGGGGCACAGGGCATTGGAGTCGTTCATGGCTGACCCATGGCTACTGCTGGCACATTCTTTATCTAGCTTAGGATTCAGATATTCATCTCTATGTATTCAGCTACGTCCGTGAGAACGACTACAAGACCGTGAGGTTTCACGTTGTATGCCTTCATATATCTGCTGGCCTTAGGGCAGCAGTGAACCGGAGTCCAGATCCAGAATACGAAGCACTAGAACTCCTAATCATTGTCCACGAGGAGGATTCATGACATTCTGTTCGTATCATAGGTGATCCCTAAGTGAGCTTCATTATCGTGACGAAAATGGAGCTACTTACAATATCTTCTAAAGCAATGAACGTTAATTGCATCAAATCAACATGAATACTTTGAAAGCAACGATGCTACAGTTCGAGACTAAACTTCTACTCGCAACATACGATAGTGAAATATGCAGACGGAATCAAGAATAGGAATACGCGGATGAGAATACGGTATTGATGATTGACATAATCTATAAAATTCGCTAGAGCCCGTTCACTATTCACACAATATTTGACTGCTCGTCATCTACCTGTAGCCTCCCCACCTGATCGCACATCCCTTTCCCGAAATCAATACACTCACAGTACCAATCGTCGCCCACGAGCACGCTTAAGCTTTCGCCCCCATCGACTGATCTGGCCGCCCATTTATCAACCTTAATCGGCTATATGAAAACCTGACCAACAGAGTTCCGGGTATCCACCAGTTTCAAATATAATTCCAGTCTTCGCACGGCGCTTGACTATATTCCAACTCCGCGTGCTCAGCAGCTTCGCTCTGCAGCCGCTCTTCGCCCAGATCGTTTGCGCATTCAGGGTCGCTAAAGGTAGATGGCATCATGTCAAGAGCAATTGCGCGTTTCCTGGTCATATTATAGGATACTTCCATGTATATCTGGTGTCTTGTGGGTTCTTGGTTAGCTTGGACTAAGGAATGATCGGAGTTGCTAAGGGACATGGAGACTTTACTGGGGTTAAAAGCGCCTTCGCACTCTAGTACCTCGTTGTCGGAGTCGTTGCGAATCTTGTCAAATTGATTATGCGCTTGGGCCATCTCCCATGACAGATAATTTCTTTTGGGGGATTGGCTTGTTGGGAGATCCGTCCCGAAGACGGTCCTGGGCTCCTACTCTCTAGCCTCACAGCATCCAAATCTGGTATACCCAGCCTCGAATCCGCTTTCGGAGCTTCATGCAGTGCTTCAAATAAATTCGCTCCTTCATATAGCTTATCAGGATGGGGCGCGATTCCTTATCTATTGTGAGTCGATTTGTTCTATGAGCTTCTGCGCTTCCACTCCCTCAGCGGTCTGCAAGTCACCTCCTGCGATATCAGTTAGCCGTGTCGCGTCGGCAAAAATGTACTCGCCGCCTTGAGATAGCTTGTCGTGTCGTTGTAAGTTAGAGATGTCCCATCTGATTTTTCGCGTGACTGATAACATTTCCTGGGTTACGAGACATTATTCAACTTCGGCAGTCTGCAGATGTGTACGACTGGGTGGTCCCAATGGGGCTACATGGACTTCTGTTGATTCTGGGTCTGCCGACTTCAAGTCAGTTCCGTACCCGAGGAATCAGCCTCATTCAGGTCTTCCGCTGGAATTTCCTTGGCTACCCAGGAAAATATCTTGAGGACTGATCAGGCTCACACATAGTGGACCCTCTGAAAAAAGGGTTCTCGTATTTTCGATTCTCGAACAATTTTTCCTCGTCATGCTGTCCTGGGAAGCGGCACCTCATTGTTTTGGTATTTTTCGGGTTTCAGAGCAATCGCAAACACTGGTAGAAGTAAATTAAAGCTTCAAAACATGAAGATTGTCAATCGGTCTTGGAAAGTGACTGTAGGCTCATTGAATGATTCTAGCGGCATCAGATACGCCATTCATGGCCTCCCCAAATTCGGAGTCGATTTCTTAAATGGATCACATTGCCTAAGAATGCTAATTACTCGCAGCAACACGATGGACTTTTGCGTTGGCTTTTGACGTTTCACTCTCTGTGTCGTATATAAAGTTGCTTTTGTACACTTACTGTTCTGATTTCGCAAAAGCCGCAAAAGCGGCAACAGATTCCTGCGAATTGAATCCATTCATCGCATTACAGAGTATTACAAGCACTGGCGGGAGATGCCGCTTGAGGAATCGACGAACGTTCCGGACAATGGAAGGAAAATGCCAAAAGTGGAAACAAAGCATCAGCCTTCGGAAACATACCAAGCAAATCAGAAGCATGCAGCACAATTACGACAGCAGCATTACGTACGTTCCCAGCCACTGCTAATCCGTACATCCGTGCGACGTTGTCAGGATGCGCAGAAATGCACGCTAAGAGATCCCTTCTGTGACACGCGGCCACAAGGAGAGATTTGGATGACGCTAGGAAGTAATCCCAGAGCTAGTACATGGAACATAGAACGCCCTCTGGTCCAGTAGATTGATGGTAGGGAATCCTGTCGAAGCATGAGTACAAGCATGAAACAATATTCGATGCGCCAGTCCATTGAGAAGATTGTGTGCCTAGTAAAATCCAATTGAAATTTGGTGGCAAGATGAATATCCGCTTCCGGAATAGCCTTCATCAAGAAGCGATACACGATAGTGGTTGCTTCGCACGAATTCAACTAAATAGCGATTCCATTGTGTACACACGAAAAGAAATGCCTCAGAGAAAGAAAGCACTATCAGCATGAGTCTGTTTTTGCACGCGACGGACGCTTTCGGGAGGATAATTCCAAACCCTTATCGAGCTTTTAGCCTATTGTCACTCAAGGTACGGTCTCTCCATCGGTAAGTTGCCTCCAGCGCACTTTGCTCCTCCAATCGTAAGGAACTACAATCTGGTTATCAGCTACTGCGGAGACCTAACCGAGGAGCCAGCAAAACGTCTGGGAAGATTAATGAAGCACGAGATCGATAGGGGTCTCGAAGCTTTATTGTAATGGAGGGTGAATGTACTCGTCGATCCGTTCAGGTATACACAGCACCTGCCGTTTCAGGTATACAGAGCGATTGGGCCGAACAACTAATCATACATTCGAAAAGCTAGGCCGAAGCGTAAACCCACATCTAGGATCCTACAGAGATAGTTTCATTCCACAGATTCCGACCGCGTAATATGCTTATATAGTATGATTTCAGTCCATGTCAATGCAGTTATTCAAGCTAAAGTAATCATGTCAGAACGGAGGTTGATGGATACGTGGCACGGTTTAATATCAACTCACTTGCTCTAGGTTCGCTCCACGAATAGGCGCTTTACGGAAATTTAAGTAATCCAGATACATGATGAGATGGTAGCAGAGGCGCTATTACAAATGATTAGTGCTATTTGGGCTGCCGTTAGCATAATGGCTTCCCGCCTGTGGAGGGTTTTTATAGAGCCATTGTACGTTTCTCAGCCAACAGCTGACCTAGACGTCTTGAGTCGGTGTAGTATCTGGTGGATGAGTCCTTCGGAGCCGCGTGGCGAACACGTACAACCGGATTGAAGAAGGGGACGATCATTAAGTAGGCGGTGAGTCCTGTTTAAAATACGTTCTACACTATTTTAGCTAGTGTGTATTCTAATAGTTCCTTATCTGCCCGAGCCGTTGCGTAACCTTGATGCAACAAGCACTTCCTCGACCAAGGAATCCCATGCCTATACCGACTAGCTTGAGTACCTGTTCATTGGTATTTTATGTGAGCATCAGTCATCGCAAGTGTACGGGTATGATTACTATATTGACCAAGAGCTGCTGACCGTGCATGAGTGACAAAGGCGAGTAACAAGGGAGCTAGCGAGCTAGCAAGCCATTTCTTTCCAAGAGCAAAGAAGTAATCTTTTGGCTCGACAAAGCTCTCTCGCACGCAATGCGCCATACAGCGATATGTCCATCTTCTCCACTGCAGGGTTGCTGAGTACTTCCGCTGAAGATGTATTGCGGTGTTCACTCATCGATATCTGTGGAGCCTACGACCGTGGTTGCGTCCAGTGAACATGCCTGTCCATGAGGTACTTCGAGCTCCCACGTCACTTGATCTTAAGGACATGCAAGGATTAAGAGTGGATCGGGTGCGCCAACCTGAAGAACCGCTCATTTGTGGATCGAATGCCTGCGTTGTTGACCTTATCTATGAACTCCAATGATGCAGCTATCAGTCATACAAGTCAGCTATATGCATAAAAAAAAGCCATGTTCATCCGGGAGGGTAGACGTAGGCAAGGCCAGGAGGCCGTACCATGAGATTTGATAGAGTTCTTAAGCAGACTGATTTCCTACTTAAAGACCTTCCATCCATCCTCTTCATCCACTCAAAGCTGGAGCACTAGACTGTCTTGAGCCCATTATTATGAGACAGTATCTGGGATTTCACGAGAAGATTCTTCTCCTAATCTATTATTGTTTTCATCTTGCATTCCAAGTTTTCAAGGTCCGCGGCCTTGCCATGCCTTCTTCCACGAGACCCTCTGTGCAAAAGTCTGAGCACTCCCAGTCCTTTGACGTAAGCTTTCTCTCCGGACAGCTCGACCATCCCTTCCTGATAACAGTGGATGTTTCAGAAGCTTCTGAACTCCCTTAGAGGCCACACTGTCGAGATTCGCAACTTGGACAAAGTCTATGCCGGCTTTCCAGAGGGGACCGGCCCAGATCTGGAGCGCTTGCGTCGTGCTTGCGATGAGAAACTCGAAACGTGGGTGGATCCTGATTCCATGTTCGTTTTAGGGAACATAGCTTAATCCCTTACCAGGGTCGTCTTCAACAAGGCCAGGCTCAACAGGTTCAAAAGAGCCGATTTTGGCCTTTCGGTGTCGATGTGGTATCCAAATGCCAAATTTGACGCTGTAGTGGTCGTCATGTTCCTTGTCATCTGGGTAAGTGCTCCTGTTAATCACCCTCGCTGGAATTGTCTGACTACGGACAGCTTTTTACCTGGGATGATGGTAAGCATGTCCACTCATTATCTATTGTCATGGCATCATAAGTCCTGCCTCAAATTCGAGGTTCATCGCGATGGAAACTTCTACTAATATGTCTTACAGATATGGACGAAAAAGGAGGCTCAGTCTACGATAATTTTGAAGCGGCCGAAACTCGCCGAAAGGAGACTCTGGAGTACCTTAGGTGCTGTTTAGGTTCAAAAAAGCCCGAGTCGTACTCCAAGCCAACAAGTCCTCTGGTTTTGTCCTTCAAACCTATAGGGGACAGTCTGCGCAAGGGTTTCACAACCGGTAAGCATCGGCGTGCCGATGAAAGTAATGGCGGACTATGCTAATAATATGAGAATAGACCAGTGTCAACGCTTGTTGAAAAACTTAGAAGCTTATATCGAAGGATCACGGATTGAACAAAATCTCCGAACGAAAGCCATTATCCCAACTATTGACAAATTTTGGAATTATCGCCTGCGTACTAGTGCTGCTGATGTAACGACAAGCCTGCTTGAGTGAGCATTCTGGAGATTATCCTGTTTGATTTTCAGCACTTACCTCCCACCAGGTTCTGCTTAGGTACCCATCTACCACAGCAGGTCTTCGACGATGTGGATATGAAGAGCATTTGGAAAGAGACGAATATAATGATATCTTGGTGAGTGGTCCCAACCCATCTGCCGTGAGTAAACGCGAGTGAATCACACGACTAATGCCAGCGTATTCTAAAGCTCAAATGACATGTTCTCAGCCAAGAAAGAGATTGTAAGCATTCTCAGTCGATCTCAAACAAGGAAAACTGGTGCATGATAGCTTACAGAGAAATACAGGCACATGGTCAGGTCGAAAATATCGTAGCTCTACTGTGTCATAACAAACACCTCCAACCTCAGCAAGCTATGGATGAGGCAGATGCCATAGTTCGATCCTCAAAAACGAGATTCGATAAAGCAGCCAAAAAGCTTGCTACAAAATACCCAGATGACACGATCGAGGGTCGTCAGGTCAGAATTTTCGTGGAAGGTTGCAAATACAATATGACAGGCAACCAAAATTGGAGGTATGATGCTACATATGAAATATTAGGGAGCAGCGACTGACATGAATATTCCCTTAGCTTGGCTACCGCGAGATACGGTCTTGCAAATTGTAAGAGAGGCAATAGCCTAGTTTTCACACTCTAATATTCTATGATGGCACCTGGGGCAAATAATCTTATGAATTCACGAATGATCGGGTTCAGACATGAATCTTTGCATGTACATATCTTTCGATCTGAGCATGGCTACTTTGGGCATTGAATGCTAGTCGTGTGGCAACCACTAAGGGCGTTTGCAACAACGGGCCTTTTTCATTTCATAGAGCTGAAATCAGGTGGAATAACAGGACTATTTTTCTCTCTTAATGATCATTTTATGTCTGATGTTCCGGATATAGGATAAGATATTGTACTTGGGTTTTACTGGCGTCAGAGACCAGATTGTTGCTGTTAGTGGTGAGAATCGACAATATCGGCATTTGATGTTCTAACACAGGCACTGGTTGTTGTCCATTTGTAAATCAGCTTAGCCCGTTGGTACATGGTTATTATACTGGCAAATGGGCTGAATCTATGCCCTGAGGACTGATGCAGCCTTAAGAAGCGGTATATTGCTGTAGGTGATAAAAGGATCCAACTTATATCTACATTATCCTATTATCATTGTGGATCTTGTTACCATCTTAGACTATCTCCTGCTAATATATATCGCTATTGCCGACGCCGTCGCTATCTATATCGCTATTCTTCAATCAAGGCAGTTACAATGGTTGCTATGTTAATGGCAGTAACATCAATAACGGTGATGTTAATATGGTGGTATTAGGGGCGATAACGGGTACCCATTAATAGTGTATATCCCGTCAACTGAAAAGGCTTCATTCAGGCTGCGATGAGAATAGCCTATTGAGGGTAGTAGTTGCTGTAGAGACCAGTCAACATGTAAGAAGACTATTCACTCATGTATTCAGCCTATTCGCAAGTCGACTAAAAATGGTCGGAACATCTTTCTAAAGCAGAACATTTTCTACGTCCTTCAAGGTCACCTGGCAGCTTTTCGGGCTCGATCTCTGCTTGAATCATATTCACCCGCACGAGGGGGAGTAGATGGCTAAGGCTAAATGGCAGAAGGCATTGACAACAAGAGAAGTGTTAGTTGTAGGAAGTTTAGAAGTCTGTAAAGATATCTCGGGAAGGGCAAGGCTCTGGAGCATGTATCCATGTGGAGAGAGATTTGATACCACAGCCTTGTGTTGCCTAGTTCGTGATCAAAGCTAGAACATAGACCTGACTGGACCTGGACATACCGGAGTTGTTACTGATCTGACTTCTTAAATGACATGAGCAAGCACTACGCAGATTTGTAAGTTAGAACAGCTCTTCCCAAATGAGAAGCAATGAGTTCAAATTATAGCCAGGCACAAGGTCGCTTAAGAATGCCAATTTCACCAAACCATCGATAACATATATGGCGGGAATCAGTGACAATATGTCGTCAATCGTAGCACTTTTGATGTCAAAGAGATTTATGATCTGTCACTGGATCCATTACGGCATGTGAATGACCGGTATATAATATGTATTAATTTATGTACCAAACTTCAATAGGAATTACCCGGGAGCTGAGATAGATGGCTTATTAGACCTTGGGTTTTCCTCAAATAACTCCACCCTATCAGCATCTATGAGGTGAGGCATTCAGCTTCTTCCCACCGACGACGCGGTCCCTGAAAACCGACACCTTGCCCTGGAAACAAGGCTTGCGCCGAACTAAGCCAACGCATGTTTGACATGTCTTGCTTCGAATCTTCTTCAGTCTGTGAATGGCGAATTAGACTCCCTAGTTCAGCACCTCCAATCATGGAAGCACCATAAAGCCGCAACAGAAGCTTAGTAGAATCCGCACGCAACTCACCTTCGTACACAACGGGTAACTTGTATTTTCTGGCAACTGGGTAAGCGAAGTGTGCCGAAGTCATGGGTTCGTAATGATCCACATGACTCTCAAGATTGCCTGTGTAAAGCAGACCATGACGCGACTGTGGCTTGATAGTATCAGCACGGTGGTCTTGTATAGAAACATACTCGTCAGCTTTCTTCTCGATAAGGCCATCACCTTTGTAGGAGTAGAGAGGAACTGCAAGATAATGGTCATCGAACAAGGCCACGACGATGAATTTTCGAAACTTTGTGTGTATGACGCCACCGACTGGGGATTCCGTTATGGTTTTTGCTTTCATGAGAGCTCGAGTCTCGAGGGGATATGAGTCGCAGGTGCCGCCACTATAGTCCTCTTCATGGAGCGGTGCACGTACTATGGTACCCAATCTATATCGATGTTTCGCTAGCTCCCGCCGGAGGGGCTTACCGTGTGAATTCAGAGATTGGGACTCTGGATTACAGCTTGGTTCGGGAGACGTTCTCTTCGGCGGCCAAGCGGAGTTGGAGAATCGGCTGCTCGCAGCACTCTGTAACGCCAGAGTATTTGGTGCAGCACTCTTCCTCCATGCTAGGCCATTCGAATTCTTCCGCCTCCAGACTAATGTGCCGTCCATCTTTCCCGAGGATAGAACAAAAGATGTTCAAAGATCGCTAGATCATCCCGCGGTGTACGTCCGAGGGTAGCGAAATATTGCAGAGATTTGAGATGATAGAGATTGGCAAGAAGCAGTATTTAACATGCAAGGCAGCGGACAATAGCCACCGTCCTTAGAACTCAAGGACTGACTAGCACAAAAAACATATAAGGTGGATGAAAACGAGAAAGAATAACATTGTAGCAGACAAAGATCAGCGTAGACAATATCTCTCGAGTATCCCATGAAAGATGCACAAAGGACTGTAGACGAAGCCAGAAAACGAACACCACAAAGGAACAACAATAGCATCCATTGTTCAACAGTACGTACGACTTTATAAGTACTCATCGCGATTATTTTCAAGTCATTCTCCACGGCTTCCACCATTACAATCCACAGGCAGAAACGCAATCGAGCTATCATCGAAAACCGCCAAGTATCACTCAAGCATGGCCCTAGGCACTAGCGCGATCATTAGGGAGACGATACTGGTTGTTAGGCGAGTGTGTAAGACGCTGTTGCATCGTACAAGAGCGCCTTTGGATTCTTCTTCAAAAGACGGGCTTGGCCAAGCGCTCTTGGACGGCAAAATTGAAGACTGCTGCGAGTACTCAGACGACACGGACTCGCACGCTATCGTGCGTACAAAATCTTGGGTCTAATGCTATGTACCGATGCGTTCATGTAGGAAATAATCAATCAGTTTTCTGGCTTTATCAATTTACCAATATGATACTGCAACTAAGTTGAGAGGGTTAAAGAATGAGGAACTAAAAGGGGCCAGCGGCTTGACGAGATCTCTAAGGTAATTTAAAATGGCACTATAATATATTACATACATATCCGCTTTACCTAGCACCTGACGTATAAACGACGCTGAACAACTCAAAGCCAAAACCTCCCTACGATCCTTAAACATCCTTTCATATTCGACCCAAATAACATGTCAGACGCCTACGACCGCGAACAGTACGCCTGCTCCTCCCCCCCCCCCCCCCCCGCCTCGTCCGCAGTCCAGCCATACTAACCACAAAGCCCAGACAAAACAATTCCCGCCTCGATGAGCTCTCCTCCAAAGTCTCCGCCCTCCGCGGCGTCACAGTAAACATCTACGATAATGCCCGCGATCAACATGTCATCGACAACAGCGTATGCCCCCTTTCCCCTTCCCCTTCCTTCCCTACCACCCCTCCCCTTCAAACACCCTGACTAACATCCCCCTCTCCTCCCATAGTCTGAAGTCTTCTCCTCGCTCGGCACATCCATAAAAGGTTCTGCGGGGCGCCTCGGTCGTATGGCGCAGCAAGGGAATAAAGTCGCCATACTAAAGCTATCAGGCATATTAATAGCGTGCGTGGTGGTACTGTGGTGGGTTGTGAGTTGGTTTTTCTGGTAGGCAGGAGCGAAGGGAATGAGGCATATGAAAAGAGACATTTCGGGCCAGAGAGTGGGAAGGCGGGGGAGGGGGATCAGAACGCCGCCGCTGTTGGAGTGGTAAGTCGGGGCAGACTTCGTTATATTGGTTGGAGGAAGGGTCTGAGGTACTTTGCATTGGTTGAGGCGTATAGTCGGAGAGAGACGCTGATGAAGGCTGGGCATCAGCCTTTCTACCACCGTATGATGATCGTTGCGCTCTTACAGCGAGCATGGGGGGAGAAGAGGCTGGGTGGACTTTGACTGGCTGTACGATATGGTTGGGACGCGACAATCTACGCCCAAGGCTATGTATTTATACGACGAGCATGCATGATGTATTACATTCAGACTCATCACCCCAAGCCATGCATTCATTTCGCCATTAAGTACATGCTCAGGGCCTCTACATCCTATCCCACGTATGTGTGCATTTCATGCATCTCAGCGTCTTCCAGCGTGTTAGCATGTCTACGAGTTCTTTCTATTCCCAAACATTCGAGAACAGGTCGTCACTCCCACCACCCAAACCCCCTCCACCAGCAGGCTTATTCTGCACGGGTGGCGGATTATTAGTTGCAGGCGTGACGGGCGCAGCACTACTCCAACCACCAAAGTCCTCATCCGGTGCTACCTTGGGAGGCGCTTGAGAAGTGCTGCCGAAGCCGTTTCCAGAGGAGTCGCTGGAAGGCATGGGGGACCCACCCCATGCGGAGAAGTCACTGGACATCGGAATAGATGGGACTGTCGGAGCGGCAGCCTGTTTAGGTTTTGGAGCTGTGGTGGTGGGCGTGGGATCTGGAGTTGCCCACACATCACCGGAGCCCCAGGCGTCCATGTTGGAGAAGCTGGATGAAGTGCTGGTAAGGGGCGGTTGGGCAGGTGCCGAAGGCTTGTGGGGTGGTTGTGCAGGAGGCGCTGGTGCGGAGAGATTAAATGCAGAGTTGACGCTAGATGCAGGGGCAGGTTCTGAGGCTTTCTGTGGTGCTGGTGGAGATGGCTCAGAGAAATCAAAAAGGTCGTTGGAGGCAGGGGCAGAGGGTTTGTATGAGGCAGGTGCTGGACTCGATGCAAAGCTGAAATCGCCAAAGTCATTAGATGAAAGGGGATCAGGCCTCGTTTGAGGCACCTGTGGTGGTTTCGAGGCGATTGGTGCTTTGGATGCAAGCTTGGGCCCTGCGTCGAAGAAACCTCCGCCGCTTAAAGGCGGAGGAGATGTCACTTGGGGGGCTACGATCGAGGACCGTTGGTTTGCTGGGTTATTGAAGCTTGCAAAAGGATCCGATTTGGGCTGTTGGTGGGGTTTTGGCGCTTGCGGTGGGGATACGGGAGGATTGAAGTTCAGGTTACTGAATGCGCCATCTAAACCGCCAAAGCTGGAGGTCGACTGCTGTTGGACAGGTGGTGATTGCATTCCACCAAATGAGGGCTGGCGCTCGCGTTCTGGTTGCTGTTGGGGCTGCGGCTTTGGCGCCGAAGCATACAACGATAGAATGGATTGTTTAAGATCTGGTCTTGAAGGGCCTGTGGAACCCGCAGGAGTTGATGATACACTGGATGGTCTAACTCCTGAGGTTGATGGACCACCAAAGAAGTCAAGTCCTAGTAGTGAGTCTGCAGCTCTTGACGGTTTGGTAGGCGCGGTCACTTTAGGAGGTGGAGGCCGAGCACCCGGTGTATCGGTTGTGCTTGGTCTGGCAGGAGGGTCTGGGACGTCTCCAAAAAGATCAATAGGAGGGGCGGGCTTTGGTGCAGCTGGCGCTGGCTGACTCGAAGTCGATGCAGCTCTTAGAGACGAGCCTCGCTCTAATTTCGCTTTCTCCTGTACAACATTGAGAGGCTGTAGGTTGACCGTAAGCGTTTGTTCCTAAAACATGCCATTCAAGGACATACCACATCGTCGTCTCCCTCTGCATCCAATGTTTCCGGATCTGGCATTGGCCCATCCATTACCCATCGCTTAGACTCGTATTTTGTCCTTATGAAATTCTCGATTTTCCTAAGACGCTTTGAGCATGTGTCCCTAACAGTAAGGTTAAATGTCCATACGCATCCGAAGGCACATGTCCCGGCGCCAGCTTTGCTTCCCAGTACCTGCCGTTGTTAGGTCTAAATCATGCCATCCTGAACGAAACCCACTAACTTATTCGCCCTGTTGTTTCCCCACCTCAACACGCTCTGCATTTGGTCGTCCGTCCAGGCGTCCAGATCGACAGACTTGACTCTACTAATATGTGTACCCATTCCACGATGTATCCCCGAACATCTTGAAACTTCCAGTCAGTATTCATTGTGGTCCTGCTCAAGTCCAGACAGTTGTACCTGATGCAGACGAAGATGCCCAGATTCCAGCTTGCCCATCTTGGATCTGGATGACCCGAAAGGTCAGCACATGTCCGACGTAGCAACATCTAAAGGATTAAGGCCGTGGACAAGCTTCACGTACGCTTATTCCTCTTGCAGTCCGCACAGCTCTTGTTTCCCTCAAGTTTCAGAAGCGTCTTAATTGTTTGCTGGTTCTGTGCGGCTCGCTCAGCTGCCGCATTGGGTGTTGCTCTTCTTGACATTATATTCTGGGATGTGTAAGAGCCCGAAAGGGGTTATGGGGATCCTGCAAGGAGTATAACAGTACGGTCACAAAACGGCACGCCTTGATTCTTTACGGGCAATAGAACCCGAGACGTGATAAGGCTGAATATCCCGCTAGTGACTAGTTTACCAGTGGATTATCAGGCGCTCCCATGAAATCTGCGCTTGCGAAATCACAACCATAAGTAAGAGAATTTATCTTCAGGAGTGATATACAGATATAGGATAGGAATTCATGTCATTTCATAAGGTACATGTATTACATTGCATGACATCCCATCTCTACTGCATGCAGTCATTTCATCACCACCCCCTCTTCCCCTATTACCCGCAGGCCCATACCCTCAAGCCTCCTTCTCCTCCGGCGTAAACCTCAGACTAACGCTATTAACACAATGCCTCTCATCCGTCGGCGTCGGGTATCCCTCTCCCTTGAATACATGCCCCAGATGTCCACCACATTTCGAGCAAACAATCTCTGTCCTCTCCATCCCGAAGGTGCGGTCCGTATGCCTGGTCACAGCGCCAGGGATCGAATCGAAGTATGCAGGCCAGCCGCAGCCAGACTTGAACTTGTGGGTTGCGCGGTAGAGGGGTGCTTTACAGGCTGCGCATTCCTATTGGGTGAAGGTTAGCAGGACATTCTTGTGGCACGACGGAGAATGGTAGTGTAGCGACATACATATGTGCCTTCGCTGGGCATGTGCTTGTCATATTCACCAGTGTAGGGCGCCTCGGTGCCCTTTTCTCTGATGATTCTGAACTGCTCGGGCGAGAGCACAGCTTGCCACTCGTCGTCGCTCTTCTTGACTGGATAGTCCGTCATGTCTCTTTTCTGTTGCGAACCAAAGAGACTTCCTAGGAATGGGAAGATGGGCATAGACCAGTTGAGGTTTCTTACGGTGGGGGGTGCAGATACAGCTCGGTATGGACTTGGGAAGCTTCGTAGACTCGTAAGATTGTAGATGGTGAATGTGCGTATGATGGTTGGGATAGATGGGAAGCGCATGTAGTAGGCGTCTTTATAGGTAATGATTGAGGCTATGAAGGGGATGGATTTGGAATAATTGAAGACGAGGTTGACGGATCAATAGTTGCCCGGACCGACTCAACCATTTGATCCATTAGCGCCACTCGAGAATGATGACATGAGGAGCGGCTTGAACGGCTGCTAGGACGGATAAGGCAAAGTCTGCCGTCAGAGATTCCTCATCTTCAATCTGCGATGCTAGTAGCTGTGGAAACAATTCCGTAGAGCTGAAAGGCAGTAAGGTATATGAAGATCATTGAGATGTCCGATTTGGAATAGATATAGCATTGAGACGCGCTTGGTGGTACGAGTCGTAATGTACATGGCACCTCGCCATTGAGAGTATACCTCTCTTTATCCAGCAGAAGAATTGACAGAGCCTGCCTCTCTTCTTTCAGCCTACCGTCTGCATTGCACAATGCGTGCTTCCTCCCTCATTGGCTCCATATATGTTTAGTTTGCCATGAACGGCGATTCGATGGCGTGGAGAGAGTTTTTGGCTTCCACGTGATATCCCTTAAGTTGACCGAGGGTACAGAGAACTTTGAATGGAGGGAGCCTCATCCGATGTGTATGTGAACCATGCTGCACTTATGCTGATCCAAAAAATAGTCCCCGCTCTCTTTTGACGTATAATACAATTATTCGAGTGCAGTCGTTTGGTATTAAAATCCTGCCTCATGTCACCACATGTCATCATCACTCGCCCGTCCCGGCTCATCAAACTGGCTCTGCTGATATTGATAAGGTGAAACTTGCTGAGGATTATACACTGGTTGTTGCTGACGCCGATGGAGACTTCCATGCCCTGGTTGATGATATCCATTGCCGCTTTCCTGGCCATGCTGGCTCGCTCGTGATTGAGGGCGAAGTGTAGTTTCTTGGTTTGGTTGCTGATTGTCGTCCTCAGATTGATCATAGTCGGAGTCCATATCCATGAAGCTCCCAGAGTCATGTTGCTGGATCGGCGCTGCAAGAGCCGGCACTTGCGGTTGGGCTGCCGCTGCAGCTTGTGCTTCTTCTTGTTCTTGCTGTCGACGTTGTTGCTAGTAGTTGTCAATTGCATCCATTGGTACCCCAGCTTACTTGAGACTTACCTCTTGGTACTTCTGATACTGCGAAAATTCCTCGGGCTGGTCCTTTTTCTGCTGAGCCTGGGCGTTCCGTTGTGCAGCAGACTGAGGAATCTGGGCCTGAGGATGCATCTGTTGTACCTTGGCAAGATAGGAATACCTAAATTTGTTAGCCGACGAACATGGAAAAGTTGGCAAGAATACACATACATGAAATTACTGAGCAAGACCTGGGAATGCAAAGCACGACGTGGGTTGGCAAGTTTAATGTGTGCCATTCGGTAAATAGCTCGTTCTTCCAGAATGGAAAAGCGGGTCCAGTTATAGTCGATGTCAGGCTTCAATATTCGTTGCGGCGGCTCAGGAGATAAATTGCGCGAAAAGTGCTTCTTTCCCACAGATTCACGCTCACCTTTCTTCTTACCACCGCCAAACAGCGATGATATGAAGCCGCTCTCTTTCTCCCTTTTCACGTCACTTCCAGCTGACTTTCGACTGCTTTCTTTCTTTCGCTCTTCCTCAAGCTTTATGTCACCACGATCCAGTACTATGCTTTCCCTGCCGCGAGTACCCTCCATGGTTGTTTGCAGCAAATCGAGTCGAGTGTTATCATGTGACTTCTCTATCGGCTTCCCAAGTCTTGCCCTGACTTTCTTTGCTTCTTTTGCCTCCTCTGCTTTTCGCTTCTCTTTTTCCTTCTCTTCGTTGCCAAGCAAACTGCCCCAGCTCCAACTTGACTTCCTACTGCCATCGGCTTTTTCCGCTTCTGCTTTCTCCTTGGCCCTCCTCGCCTCGGCCGACTTTTTGTCTTCAGTTAAGGTAGGTATGAATGAGAGGCTATCTGTGCGAGTATTGTTTCCAGGTAAAGGTGAAGGATGGGAGGTCATGTCATTGAGCGTTTGATTACTCTTTACACTCTGGTTTTGCCTTGACTGAGGCGTCCAATTTTGAGCTCGGGCATTTGCTGGCATACTGGGCGGCGGAGAGGTCGTATGAGGCGGGGGTGGTTCGTGTGACGATGATCTTTGAGGTACGAATCCTTGTCTGGAGGTCGATCGTTCTTCTGCAGGTGGGGTTTCAACTATGTGAGGTATGCCTTTACCCAGGGACTCCGGCGTTACACCAAGTCGGCCATTCGAAGCAATTTGGGAGACAAAATGCCTAGGCTGCGGTCCTTGTCTGGGTGGATCTTGCAAATCTGTAGATTGATGGGGAGATGGCTCTTTGTAAGAATTTTGTGGTGGTCGGGCTTGTGGTGCTATTCCTGCACGACGATTAAGCCTACTAGGTCTTGAGAAATTTTCTGCCACTTGCTGCATGGGTGGAATTGGCTCGGTTTGGACTCTCGAGAGACTGAGCGATTCGCCTGCCGGAGTCTGTGATGATGTTGGCGCATCCTCACTGTCTAGATCTGTCCTTGCCGCCGCACGTTTGGAGGTCACAGTTCGTTCTCCCCTCCGAAGACTGCCACCCCTTCGATATGTAGTCCGTGTAGATCGCCTTAGCGCATTGTTCCCTGGCACCTGCGGCAATATTGGCATGTCATCGTCCGGCAACCCTTCTGCCCCTTCCAAACTCAGCCTCTGCATTATTCTTTCCGGTTCGTTTACCAGAACCTCCAGATCTTTTAGGTTTGGTATTCCATTTTTGAGACCCTCCTCACCCGACCGTGAACTCTTTCTATCCAGCCTTTCAGCTCCATCTGTGTACCCATCCGCACCACGTCCACCTGAATTGTCAATTTGCCTCGATAGCATGGATTTTCTTCTCCTCAGGCTGCCGCTTGAGCTCCCTGGCGAGAGGCTTCCATCTGCTGAACGCGAACTCTCATCTGACCTCCTCTTCAGCGATTTGACCTTCTTGTCAAGGAATGTCTTGAATTCCATGGGTGCAAGTTCCGGGTGTACACTTGCAGGGACCCAGTATAATCGAGCCGTATCATCTGGATCAGTACTCAGCGGAGGTGCGGTGGGTATACTGCCAAAACTTGAAGGGAAAGAGGGTAAATCAGGATCACCGGACCCGTTGACATCCATGGACATGCGCCGAAGTGCAGCCAAATTGTTGAGCTCCTGAGCCACAGCATTTGGGTTGGATTCGTAGTCGATATCATTGAGAGGGAACTGGGAATGAGCTGTCTCGGAGTTTGAGCGGTGGATCGAGTTGCTGGGCGAAAGCTGACCGCCCTCACTGTCGCCCGAATTACTTCTACTAGGCATATTCATTCCTTGACCGTTGACATGTGTAGGAGTTCTTTCACTAGAAATGTTACGGACTAAGGAGTTGCGAGCGTTCCTTAGAGACTGTGGGGGCGAAGGTCCAGCTCGTGGGTTTTGCCGCGGCCGTGGATCCGAGTTGCCTGAACTTGGAGGAGAGGAGGGTATAAAGCTTAGAGGTCTTGAGTCTCGTTTTCCATACTGATGGTCCCCATACATATCCCCTATCGCTTCAGTGACGTGGTGGTTGTCGTCACTGATAGACAACTGTGGGACGTGCCCTCGTCTATTAACCGCATGGGTCCCAGTAAATGGGTAATTTATTGAGGATGTCTGTGTGAGAGATATTCAGTAAGCCTAGCGCCTTATCGAATAACAGATTGGTGGCCTTGAAGCCACGCCTTTGATCTATCACCAGCGGGAGCTGGGCCGTGTTCGCAGTAAGCATGCAACATTGTTCCCACTGATTTGTGCAGCGGAACAATGCGATGCTTTTGTAATCCAAAAGGTCAAGTACAACAGGGACAAGCATACCTGCATAATGAGTTCTCAAGTTGTAAAAGGCCTACAGCTTTAAGGGAGCCGCAGGCCGCACAAGGAGTCAGATAGCAGTCAATTCTGTACAAATAATCATTGGGTATCATATTAATAATACAGCTAGACAGCAGGAATGCAGTGACATGTAGCGCGCTGTCAACCCTTTTCTCAACAATGGAGCATAGTGAAAGATGGTGTGAACAAATGCTACCTATTGATCGTCCCGCATCGGCCAACGGCGCTACTTTTCCCCTTGGCTGTCCAGGCCGACAGCATGTCACGGGCACAGATAAAAAGGGTACCTTACTTTCGTAGCGATAGCCTATCAATAGTTCACGGCAAATGTTTCAGATGACAGCAAGACGCTATGATTGAAATCGCTATACGCTACAGAGATGCTCAAAGCCATGGCTCGTCACATACTCATCTATATAAGCTCATAGTGCTACAGATTGCCACCCACTTTCATGCTTTCATTGAGTTCGTTGCTCAATATTGACCAGGCGCTCGATCGAGACCTGAAGTCGGTCCCACTCCGCTTGACGGGCTTGGCCCCGTACCAGCACTGGCTGGAGAAGTCATGTGCTGTTGGCCCACAGGACCAGCTGAGGCTGGCTCGGTTGCCGAACTCTGACCAGGGGTTACGGAAGAACCCTGATATCCAGTTTTGGGCAAGTTCTGCGTTTGGACTGGGGCGGGATGCTTGCTGTCCGCATATTGGGGCGGTGCTGATTGTCCTGATACGTTTCTACTTTCCACTGGACTAGAGGGTGCCGAACCCGTGAAATTGCCTGGCCCAGCTGCCTCCCGCACCATGTTCCACCACTTCTCCGCATCAGCAGAAGTGTGAGCTTTGAAAGTAAGCTCGCTGGTCATGGCCATGGCAGATCCGAGTTTTCCCTTCGAACTGTCTTTGCCTTTGATGTTAAACTTCTCGCCATTGATACCGCCGATTGTGCAATCTGGTAGATAAAGGGACATGGATGGTTCAGGTTCTCTTCTGACGTCGTCATCATCTTTGAACTCGTGCAAGTATTTGCTCCGAGTAACGACATAGTAGTATGTACTATAACCTTTGAGTGCGTTCCGAGACTTGCGCTCCAGAGTTCCGGCAATGAGTGGCTGAGTGGAGATATGGTCTTGGTTGGGAAAAGTGATGTTTGAAACAGAACGCTGGGGGCTAGACGGATCAATCAATATGTGGTTATTGCGGGCTACAAAGCCCTTCCATTCGAAGTCCTTGGGAATTTGCTGAGCTGTAGCAATGATGTTTGAATACATAGCTTTCTGGCGTTCAGCTTGACCACCAACGCATTGTAAGAAGGCGGCCATGGCTTGTTGAATTGTCTCAATAACATGGCCTTCAAACTGTAGGAAAGAGTCTTGTACAGCCAGGAGATCATGACGGTTGTTGTTCTCTTCGAGGACTTGCTTATGAAGACGATGATTAACGAGGCGTCGAATGATATAGGGGTCATTATTTGGCTCCACTTTACCCCCAGCCGAGGAGAACTTAGCTGTATGTTGTCCCAAGAGTTCGATATGTTTCTGAGTATTGTTCCTAGCTTTGTCCACCTCTTTGGAGCCCTTGACAGCACCTTTGGATAGCTCTTTACTCTTGCTTTTAATTTCGGTGTGTAGACGTGTGAGGATGGGCAGGACGGATCCTTTGAGCTGCTGTTCTGTCTCGACATGGGAGGTAGCGATCGCCTACGTTTGTTGTTAGTGTTAGCCTCGTCCAGGCCAGCGAAGGATTACTTGAGTATTCGTCCTTATATTCTCGAACAACCCCGCAATACCGCCCAAGTTCTGATCAAAATGGTGGCCTTGCTTCAATGGACTGGAAACAGTCTTCAGGACCTTCTCATACTCCTTGGCGTGCGCTTTATGCACCTTCTCTGTCTCGGTGATGTAGTTCTCCAGATAGCCACAAGCATGCTTGTAGGCTTGCAACCTTTCGAGAAGCAGGCTGGAGGTCTGTAACACATTGATTAGGGAAGCCGGGCCAAAAGGGGGTGAGCTAATACATCACTGGGGTCTCTATCAGGAACTGCCTCGTCATCAGAGAGTGACTGGTTCGTGCTTCTGTGTGGTAAGTTTGAAGCCATGGTTGCGAGTCATGCAAAGCATGGAGTTGGGATGGTTCGTTGAGTCAGATGCAGAGATCCTTGATGCAGCTTCTACATTCAAAGGCAACTTATAGACAGAAGACAGGATATATTTGGGATTGAATATAATGGTGCAAATTTGTTAGAGATTGGTTTGGGGTTGTTGGGGGGCGCTTTGGGGGGGGAGGTAGGGGGGGTTCTCTGTTAGGAGGAACAACGTCAACGTGCATGCATAAGGTAAGAGTAGCCAAGAGCATATCTTTACCAAGGGTCCAGATTATCAGCCAAACAATAAAAGCCACGCATATCACGGCTACTTAAATCGAGACTCTATTGGACTAAAGACTCCTGAATACTGACGGTACATAGAATACAGCAGTGAAGACAAGGCATCCAGTGGTGCGTTCAAGCACAGAGTGTTTGACAGGTTCTGATATCCCCAACGCCATGCAAAATGAAGTCTTACCACCCAAATCACTTTTGCTATGCAAGTCATGTACCATCGCTAAAAAGCAACCACCATAATGTACAAGTCTTCAAGTGGCAGCAAATGGCTTATGTCTGCCTGTTCGCCACATGAGTGTGGACTTGGTTAGACGCTGCTATTGGCGTGCGAGTAGCAGTCTGGTAAGTCGGTAGGCCATCATTGAGGGGCGTCCTCGCCTGCGACTGCAGGGCTGTCGTGTAACTGGGCACTTTCGAGAGGCTCTCTGCGCTGTATTCGATGTGCTGCGGTGTCACTGGGCCTGAGGCATTCCCCTCCTCTTCTGATGCTCGTCGCGAAACTGGATTGCTGTTGTCTGCGCTTTGTGGACTCTGTTGGTTCTCATTTCCACCGGGGTGCTCAAAGTAGCCGCCCGTAGGTAGAGCATTCTGTCTGACGCTGCTATCGTTCAACCTTGCGATTTCGGTTGAGTCATTCTCGATGGTGCCATCCCCTGAAGTGGACAAATGTGATCGCTCCAGTTGCCGGTCACGAACCGCTCTATTGGAGCCAGTCATGTCTAGGTTGCTCAAACGATGTTGCAGTACATTTGCGGCGGAATCACTTGCCGCGACTCCATCCAGCGATGTCAGATTTTCTACTGATACGCTGCGACTCCGTGATTGGAACGGAGTGCCCACGCCCCCGGCAGGTGTCGCGTAGCCGTTCGGGTCAATGTCACTATAGAGCTGATCAAACTGATGTTCCCCATATTGCGGAGGGGTAAGACCGTCCAAGGCCGCGGCGGAGTTTACGCTCTGAAGACCTTGGCTGATCATGTTGTTGTTATCGTCAATGGGCATATTTGGAGAGATGAAGATGTATAAAGGAAGCGTGGCATGGAGCTAATGATTGTAAGCAGGAAGTCTAGCCCGCGTCCCCTATAATGGCACTCACCTCCGAAACGTGGCCGTCGGGATTATGCATTTGGATGTTGAAACTCAGGTAATGTCGAATCTTAATTCCCAGTGCCTCAACAGTTTGTATACAGTGCTTAAGTGATTGTGGTAACCGTAGAGACCTTGAGAATACGTATCCTTCTTGGCCTTCAATGTCCTCGGTCTCCACATCATCGGGAAGACGGTGTTCATCCTTTACAATTAATCGAGAAATCTGCCGGTTCCTGCTGGGATTACGTGTTCCTCGGATCTTTATATCTTGCTTTTCGTTCAGTTCGGTGGTAATCTTCCCAATCTTCAGTCCCTTTAACAGTGGTATCAGTTTGAAATCCACTTGAACGCTTGTGCCGAATATCACCGCCTTCGTAGGAGTGCTCAAACAGTAGTCGATCTTCTCCGGCCACATATTCTCTATGGACTAAACAGTATCAGCTGCAATTCTTAGAGTTCCAGGATGAACAAAATTCACCATAGCATGGGCAAGTTCTAGCGAGGCAGTGTCGAGCGTCCTTATAAGCCGGACTTGTCTGCGAGCGACGAAATTTTGAGCTAAGATGTTCCTCTCTATTGTGGCTTTCATCCGGTATACGATGTAGGAGTCTGGCAATCCTTCTACGCTCTCTGGAGTTGAACCAGGGATGATCAAATCGAAAGGGTACTCGTAGTTTCCAGCAGGCAGACTGCACTTGCTCTTGAAATCCCAAGTCTTCCGCAGAAACTCCTCCTCTTGCTTAGTGCTGCCTCCGGATCCGCCGGTTTGATACCATCTGTCAGTCTAGTTAGCCGCCGTCAGGCGCAGCTGCATCAATACTCTCGACTTACCCAAGTTTTCGCTCGCCCGTGAATCTCAACCGTATGCCTTGTATGCGCATCGGTTCTGACAGGCACAGAACGAGTGTACCCTTGAGTACAACGCTGGATGCTTCATCTTCGGTGCCTCGTAGTACCAGGTTGCTCTCTTCAAGCCTGAGTGTTTCGAAGTAGTTAGTACAGTTGTGAATCACATTCCCGCTGCAATTCCATGGGGGTGTACCTAATCTCAAAATATTTGACACTGCACGTTTCCCTGCTATTACCGCCTCCAAAAATACTGGGTGCCATCGGCTCCTTCGGATCTGGTTTCAATTAGGCTCCTTCTTGTGGTGTTTACGAGAGAGAATGGAGGGGCCGCGACGGACTCGCAACCACCCCATCTCCGCAAAGTGCATGCAGAACAGCTGTCCAAGAATGGCTGCCTACCAACAGGTACCGAGGAATGAGTGAATGACAGAATTCACTCGGTCGTCACATGCAGCAGCGGATTGGATTCCGCCCCGGCAGTGAAAGGGAAAGAGTGCCGAAATATTCTGATCCTACGAAAGGGAGAACCGGATTGGAATACGAAGAGGTAAAAGTGGGACAGGTAAGAGTAGTAAATGCTACGTAAGAGGTATTGGGGTGGTGTTATGTTATTTGCTGTAGTCAGCAAGGCAAGATGTGAGTCGCAGTCAGCTTCATACAGGCAACAGAACAAAGAAATCGCAAGCGGCAACGCCAGCCTGTCATTCAGCCGCTGCGGCTCCCCTAATAAAGACATAACAGGTTTCGTCATTGCAGCTTATCTGTTGGGTTCGCTGTTTCTAAATTGATAATGCCATCATCGGCTTGTCAAACCTAATATATCATGAAGGAGATGGAGAAAGAATAAGTGGGACATTAACTCATTCGTCGGTTTCAGTCGGATGGAATCTTTGGCCTCCGAGATAGGGCCGTAAAAGAAAGAGGAAGGATTGGTGAATACCGCATGAACCGGTTGGACGGGAAGAATTCACATCTCTATCTCTATCCGGTACTGCCTTTGTGAGTCATCTATACGCGACGGCTACGAGGTGTGAGTAGACGCATAAAGTCTGATCGTGTCCCTTTGTGCGATTCGCGATTGGAGATTTGGGCTGGGTTGTTCTCCACATTATGCGCAGGTTTCGACAACTTTCGGAATTTACATACAAAGCATACAATCCACCATAACTTGGCCTCCGCTATTACCAATTGCTTGTCCTCTTCATCTTCTCGTTCTGGATCACCTATGAAGACTTTGTCAATTCAACAATCATCGGGGAAAGACCAATAATACACTTACCTCAATCCAATAACCATCCGGGTCCAGTACAAATGCAATATTCTTCATCCGGCCGTCACTCAATCGCTTCTTCCAGTTGACGCCCTTCTCTTCGAACCGCTTACACGCCGCATCCAGATCGTCAACCGAAATGCAAATATGACCAAAGCCTTGGGGCTCGTCGTTACCATTATGATATTTGAAGTTGGCATCCTTTTCGGTGCCATAATTCCAGGTCAATTCTAGGATGCCCTCACGCTCAGCGGTAGGATTGACACCATTCGCCGACTCTTTTGCTACGTCGTCGTTGCCTGGGTAGGCAAGGAAGTACAGATTGAATCCATTGGAGGCGTTTTCAGAGGTGCGTAGGAGAGACATACCCATAATATCCTGGTAGAATTTTAAAGATTTCTCGTGGTCTTTGACCCGAATCATGCTATGGTTGAATCTGTAAGAGCCTGGATCCGTCTCTTTGATGTTCTCAGTCTTATCCACAGGATTGAATGCAATAATCTCAACCCAATATCCGTCCGGATCAAGAGCAAACGCAATACTTCGCATTCGCCCGTCCGTAAGCTTCTTCTGGAACTTGTATCCTGCATCTTCAATCCTCTGGCATGCAGCTTGGATGTGATCTACGCTGACACAGATGTGGCCGAAGCCCTTGCCAGGCTCGGAATTACCATTGTTAACCTTGAAGCTGTCATTGTTCTCAGTGCCGTAATTATGAGTAAGTTCCAGGACGCCTTGGCGAGCCGTCCAGTGTTCTCCTTTTGACAAGCTTTTAGGCGAGTCGTAAGCCAGGAAGTACAGGTCAAACTTGGCGTCTGAGTTTTCAATCTTGTTTATTTGCTTCATGCCAAGGAGCTCATAGTATTTGACTAACCCGAATCAGTCTCAAGGAAAATTGACAATAGAAGGACGCGAGTCTTACTAGAACGCTGAGGATCTTTGACCCTAAGCATGGTGTCTGGAAATAAGTCAGGCTTGCCATGTTGGGTTATTATAAATGAGACCCACGGTTCAGCGCATATTTATTGGGGTCGGTAGCCATGGCTCCGTAGGATCGATAGACTATATATGCATGTCAATAATCTTGTTCCTACTTCTACGGTTGGCGAGGACGTACTCCGGCTATTTGGGTTTATTTGTGTAATTGGAAGGCCTCTGTGTGCACAAAGTAGACGTCTAAAAGTGAACATAAGTTTCCCCACTTGCGAGAAGGAGATCAGTGCTATGAATACAAATTTCGGAGTTTAACCCAAGGCCAGCACGATGACGAATGTAACCATGACGCGGGGAAGGACCAGGCTTTGGGAGGGGTGAGAAGGCTAATTCAGGGCTAGGGCTGTATGCATGCATAAATATTGTGCAGGCGAACAATTATTAGAAAGGGTCACCTGGGTATCTTCAACATATCACAAAGTTTATTATAGTCTATTTGTATGACTGAGTGTGGTATATCTTTCCGATATGCGGAAGAACATCCGCCAACTTTGCCGTTTCCAGGGTCGTATTCTTGCCATTCATTCACTGTTTCTCACTTGACACAAGAAGATACCAAGAATCCCGTGGGCTATGCGCAGCGTTCTATGTACATTCTGTGATATTCCTTTGCATCCAATCATCAAGTCCCAACATTAGAAGAGGCGATTCAAGCCCTAAAAAAAATTTAATTTGTAAGTCTGATTGCCTCGCGACGTGAAGTATCCCAGATCTATGGACTTCTTGATCCTACTTGCTATGTTGATTGAGACTGATGGTGATGAAGTTATTCGAAGAGCATCGTGCTAGCTCGTTTAACGGGTCTGACGACAGAACCCTCACAAAGAGTAAGCCCTTCCCATATTTCCTCCAATTTCTCTATAATAGACTTAGCTAATCCATCAGTAGCATCTTCGTCCTCTTCGACTGCAAAGCCTGATATTAACGAGCTTCCAGACTCGCTCCTTCACGTCCTAGAATACGTTAAAGGTAGATACGAGGTCGGGCCGCCTATTCACCTAGGAGACGACCCTGAACCAGAAGATACCGTATATGACACGACCGTAAATCCTCTGCCCTTATCACCATCCAAACCAATTCCAGGACGTATCCCGAGACACGAGAGGACTCAAATACAGCTGCCCCGTTCAAGAAAGCCAGCATCATTAGCCAGCCCAAGTGAAGAGGACGGCCAAACATTATCCCTCGTTTCAGCAGATTCAGTCTCATCCTCCCTACAAATAGAAGACGAGGAGAAACCCCCTGACCCCCATTCGGTTGAATCCAACTGGAACCCAGAGATCTCAAGCGAAGATCCTCTCCTTCAATCCTGCTCTACCGCCGAAGCAGGCGAGCTAAATTTCATGATGCTCAACGCCCGTCGTCTCAAAGAATTTCTCACCGAAAATGTCAACGAGCATGCCACAAACTTACTGTAAGATAAACTTCCTCTGCCTATCTATCCATCTCCTTCCACCCCACTAAGCCTCTTTCACCACTTAGTTTCCTAACCATCCACGGAACCCTTCTAGCTCACAACGTAACACCTGATCCTGCCACCTCCGTAAAAGCGTTCCGCAAATTTTCAGCCTTTGCCGGGCCGACCTTCAGTCTCCATAACACGGCCATCGCCACTACCGGCAAGGTATCTCCAAACCCCGGTTTTTTCGGCGGGACGGTGTTAAAAGTTATTATCAGGGGCGATGGGAAAGGACTTAAGAGCATGATTGTCGAGCAAGATGATGTTGTGAGCGTAGTCGTCTATTGTAAGGACGACACGTTAATCGCAGCTCAATTACCTAAAGATTCGTTTCCTTCCAGTGACGATCTCGTTGGGAAGGCCCACAATCTTGAGCTAAGAGAAAATGATTCGGCCATAGGCCAAATCGAGAATGAAGAAGACGGGTCCGACGAAAGTGGTGTTGAAGACGAAGACGGGGTCAGCAACAGCAGCAAAGGAAAGGGGAAAGCCCGCTCAGAGGACACGGAAGAAGAGGAAAACAAGCTGTCAAAAATACGTATTCTGGAGTTAAGAGCAGAGGCAATTGCAGAGGTAATGCTCGAAGACGAATTAAAGGATTTTGTGATGCCAAAGGGTTTTCATTAGGTATGCGGATTTATGTGGGTTGTCTACTATTAGCCCATTGTTAGAATGTGTATTCACAAATACATGCCCTGGACAGATATTTTCTGGTGGCTTCTGGACTAAGGTATTCAAAGTTCTGGAAACATCTTTCCTTGAGATGACTCGTTCTGGGGATGTCGTGCACTAAAGGTGCAGTGCATGAATCATAGAGGATTACTATGGTCTCGGCTGATCAGAGTAGAATCAATTACCTACCTAGGACTGACACAATAGATCATTACAATGGTTTCAAAGTTAAATTATGAACATATATTGTGTACTGTGGATCCGTTACCCGCAACCCCCGTGACAAAACGAAGACGGGTTTTGCAATCTTCAGAGATATATCCCAAGGCTGGCAGACATGCCTAGATATATCTAAAGAAAGAAAAGACTTTTTTCTTGAATATGAACACCTATATAGAGGACCGCCAAAGATTTTTCTCCCTTCCGCTTCTAGCTGCCAAGCTGAACCTGACACCGCTCGAACCTGAGCCGAGCTTGAGCGTCGCTGAGCAGGGCTGAGCACCGACTGAGTCGGCTTAACTGTACCCTAAGCGCACCCTGAGAGTAGGAGGCAGTAAGAGGGCGCAAGGCCATGAACCTGATGGGTTGCGGCACGTAGTCAAAGGAGCTGAGAATGGCCCGTATTCAGCTCGGCTCCAGTTGCTGATGGTCATTGAAAACAAGAGAGGGGCTTCCTGCTGCCTGGTGCTTTGCTTTCCGCTCCTTTTAGGGATTGCAAAATCTTCCAGAAATCTTAGTATTCTTCCTTGCAACCATCACCCTGATCCCCTACAACAAAGTTGCTTTAATCTAGAAGATCTGTATGTATTAACTATAGACCTAACTTCTACGACTCTATTTATATACTGCTTATCAAATTTAAGCAAAGTATGGTTGAGATATTAAAGGTTTTTATTTTTTAATTTTTAAAGTAATTATTGCGGTTTAAATAGCTAATTCTTAAATATTCTTAAACCTTTAATATCTCAACTAGAATGTTAGCTATAAATATATACAAAATAGGTATGATATTAGCTATATATGCGTTATAATCTGTCATTCTAAAATCCCTAATTAAGGTAACTTTGTTGTAGGGGATCAGGATGACGGTTACAAGGACGAATGCCAAGATTTCCGGAAGATTTTGCAACTGCTAATTTCCGCTCGCTCTCGTTCCCTCTGCACTCCCTCTTGCTCCCTTTTCCAAACCAAAACGGCAATCGCCAATCCTACGTTCTGGGTACATCTTTCTATATAATCTTCAACGAGGTTAAGCCTGCAGTGCGCTTGTCGAAATGGCTACCATAGAGGGGACAAATACCCCAGATGCTTTAAGTACCTTGACCGGATTAGAAGATGCGGGGCTCGTTGAAGACTCTGTAAGTTCCTCCCTAAGCTATTGTGCTCTATACATCAGCTTCCCGTTCTTCAGTTCCGTTACTCACTCATACTGCACATTACTTGTCCTGTTACAGAGAGTGACCTATTCTTTATCGACTACTTGTGCAGCTCTGAATTATACTGCACATTCTTCCTCTGAAACTCAAACTTGAGTATAGGCTTTGTCTTCTCTGTTATCCTTTGCGTCTGTATTAGCTGGAAATGATTTCCTCTTCCTATATTGTTGAGAACTACACTTCTTTCCTCGAGACGCCTTTACTTTATAATCACTGAATATGTCCAGGGCTATTCGAGCGGCGACGTTTCTTCACGGTTACACCCTGAAAAGCTGGACTTCGATCATATCGATACCTTAAAAACGTTTGCAGAGGACCTAAAACAAGCACTTGATGGCTCTTTTCCACGGTCCTCCTATCCTTACAGTTCTGTCAATTGTCTATTCCTGTCATGGGCAGATGACGACCTCAATGTACAACTCGAAATTCTTAAGCTGCAGGAAGTATTTGAACAACAATTTAGGTAATCTTGGCGAATATTCCTTTATATCCTACTGGCTGCTATATTGCTAGTCACTGAGGGACTCTTCCCAAGAAAGGTGCTAGGAACGGCCTTAATCAAGGTCCAAAGGGACAATATTGAAGCATAAGAGCGCTTTGATGGTTAGATATATATTTTTCCCGCTCATTATTATTTTCTAAGCTAATCTAAAAGGCTCTCATATGCAAAACCCAGTATAATTATTATACGTCTAAGATTATATTGAAGTCTTGTTTGTATCCTATTGATAATATTCTTATCCATTAACGTTGTCAGCTTGGACAATTTAGGACATTTTTAGCAGTCAATCAGATCTTTCTTAACATTTCAGATAATCTTGTTGTTCTTATAGTGCTAACGCTAGGATTTTAAAGATTCACAACTCAGGAATTCAAAATTCCCAGCAAACCAAACCCTACGAGGGCTCTGCAAGATAAGCTGTACGCCTTTCAAAACGCACATCAGGATGAGAATGAATTACTCATCGTATACTATGCGGGCCACGGAGAGGCAGATTCTCGAAGGGGTCGAAGTATATGGAGTGCCAATCGGCGTATAGACAGCCCCTCTCTAAACTGGTCATCGCTCCAACATCTACTAGAAACCGCGATTCCACATGTTCTCATTATTTTGGATTGCTGTTTCGCTGCAAATGCCGCAAGAGATACGACCGAAGGTACTACGAAAGAGCTCCTTGCGGCGTGCGGGAGAGAGCATCCAACCCCCGGCGTTGGGGAGAGGTCGTTTACTTCGGCATTGATTGAAGAATTAAAGGCCTTCCAATCAAAGTGAGTTGTTAACAGAGCCTCCTGTTGATCTTGTCTATGATAAGACCAGAATACTGATATTTCTTCAGCCCGTTCACTGTAGCTATGCTGCATAGTCGCTTGATCTGCATGCGGTGGCGCTTGAAATATACGCCAATTCTGGCGATGCTTTCGGAGAAAAGTACTCCGAGCATTCATTTGGCCCCAATCCCTGTCGAGGGCGCCTCTCCACCCACTGGCCTTGAGCTCGGAGCTTCTATAGACACAAGGGTGTTACTTGCTGTGTCTGTGGCACAAAATACAGAATTTAGCGTTACAGACTGGATCAATTGGTTAAACACAAACAAGGCGCCCGCGGAGATACTAAATATCGACGCCCGGATTGAGTCTGCTTATAAGAGCCATTCGACTCTAGTTCTTCTCTCAGTACCGACACTTGCATGGTCAAGAATGGTGGATAGAGACGCGTACAATTTCATTGGTTTCGTGAGATCGGAGAATCTGCTCAAAAAGTCAGAAATACAGGATCTCAATGCCACTAAAGGAAAACAATCACAAAGCCGACTTAGCTCACAAAACCTTGACATAGACGAGTCTGTTAATAGCAAGAGAAGCTCACTGGCTCAAAGTTGGCGCGATAGTGGATACGTAGGAGAACCAGGTAACAGGGACTCCTCTATTTCCCAGCGTCAATACAGTGGCCCCATTCAACCTCGATCTCACTCAATAATATATTCTGCTTTGCATGGTCTCTCTGTGCAGCAGTACCTTGCGGTGACCAACTTTCATCGCGTTGCAGACGAAATGCAAGAGCTTCTTGATGATAAGGACTTCAGAGACGAGCTTACAACTATTGGAGAGTGGTTTAGAGTTCTGTCCGAAGCCGAAAGGGCGTGCACTTTGCTGGATCTTATAGGAAGTTGTTCTGGTGAGCAGCAAGAGTTCATTAGAGATATTCTTAGCATAAAAACTTAGGGATACTATTTGGGAGAGTTTGTGCAAGCTTAGGCAATGGATGGCCTCCTAGCCTTGCTAAGATCTAGAAGCCTTCAATACTATATAAAGAAGATTCTTTTAGCCCAATTTCTGACTAGAGACTTGCATCCTTTCCCTTTTCAGACAACAGTGTAAGAGGGAGGAATTGCTCCAAGAGATATTCTGGTATCCTATTCGGTTGTAGTGCAAGCTTGGTGCGCCATCCTATAAGTGCGAGGCCTACACAGGAAAACTCCTTCTCCTCCTGTATGGTTGGTCTTACTCGCAAATACAGTAAATACCTTCATGAATTTGATTTTACATTGCCTCTAGTAACCTGGAACTATATATTTAATCTCCCCATGCTCTTAAGAGAACTCGATTGTAATTAGTCTTTATATGCTATACAGGGTCACCGTCGGGTTACCGCCGTCTGGCCGACTACGTTTCGCCTACTTCACGTTATTATATAACCCAGGAGCGCCGGCTCACATTTACCTAGGATTGTAACACTAGGATTGTCGTATGTAGTTGAAGAAATTAATGTAGCAAGACTCCTTAGTATGAAGAATAGCTACACGATAGGATATAGTTTTCTAATGTTTGAGCAGAATAGGTGAGCTGGAGGGCAGAGTGTGACTGGATGCGACGGAGAAGCGGTTTTTTGTGCGCGATTATACCGAAATATACGGGTAGATGGAGGGATATTCAGAGCTTCTATCGCCAAGTCAGGTAGCTTTCTCACCCAAGTATAACTTGAAAGGGTTTGTTCTAACGGCGTGTGCTCCTCGAGCTGATGACATCCTCGCCCGATCCTCTGTCACTCACACGGAATGTATATCGGACGGGAGCCGGTCAATGACATGCAATTATATCGCTCAGTCATGCGTACAACTAATCAATATGTACGGGTATCGTCCCATAGACATACCACAGACCTTGCGATGAATGGTGCATCAGAGTGGCGTATTAAACGGCATGGGCCCTGTGTCGCGCTGATCTCTCGCTTGATTATGCTTCAGATTATCAAATGCCGGTAGCGATAGACGTGGTATCATCAGCAAATTGTAAGTGCCAAACCCAGGCCAATTACCACAATGCTTGCCCACCCGTCTACTCCCTTCCTCCTCTAACCCTCCTCCAGATCCCCACCACCGCCGCCCCCACTACCACCACCGCTCCCCCAACAACCCCCCACCTAACCCAATCCACGCCCTCCTCCCCATCCCCACTTCCCACACTCGGCATCGCACTCCCCGGCCACAGCGCCACCTCCGCAATCTGCACGAAAACCTCACCAATACTCCCCCACGTAACACTCACATGTAATGGTTTCTGCAACCCCAAGCTGGTAGTGTATTCTTCAGGTTGGAGATCCCCTCTCTGCGTAGATTTATCCATATCCGCTTTCAGTGCGACGAAAAGGGCAGGCATGTTATCTAAATGGGGGTGTTGGGCGCGCAGCGAGAGGATATAAGCGAAGGAGTCTGGGTCGGCTGAGTCGTAAGTATAGACGAGGATGTCTGCTGCAGTGAGTTTGGCTGGATTTTCCAAGATGGCGGGTTCGAGTTCGCCGAGTTCTTCGAGGATAAGGGTGCATTGTTTGCCGCCGGGGAGTTCGACGCTGTTGACTGCGACGCGGGGTTTTATCGTTGGGTGATAGGTTGGGGAAAAGGGGCGGGAGAGGAATGCGTCGAGCAGGGAGGATTTGCCAGAGGAGGGGGGCCCGAGAATATAAGCGAGGAGGACGTTGCGTTCGGTTTTGATGGGGCGTTTGGAGCGGCGGGTGCGTTTGCGGGGTTTGGTGAGATGGAGGGCGGATGTGGTGGTGTGGTCCGGGGGGTCGTAGCCTAGGTAGGCGAGGTAGGCGAGGGTGGTTTTGGGGGAGAAGAAGGTGGTCATGCTCCATTGGGCGAGCCAGCCTTGGAGCGTGATGTGGTTGGCTTCATTGCAGACGGTGGAGGAGGGGAAAGAGTTGCTGTCTGCTGACCAGGCAGGAGGTAAGCCTGGTGTTGGAGCGAATAGAGCGGAGAGTTCGGTAGGTGATAGGCCTCCATCGTTGTCTCTGTCGAAAAGTAGGAAGAGGTCGACGAAAAAGCGGTAGCCTGCTGGGGAGAGCTCGGCGGACGAATTGGGTGGGATGTCAAATTTGGGGGTTAGGAAGCTATTCTGGAGGCTAAGGCTATTGGTATAGTGAAAGGTTCGGAGAATAATCCAAATAGTTTCGTGTCTGCCCTTTTCTGCAAATATCCTGCTCAGGAGAACGAAACCCTCTTGGCTTATGCCTTTGGGCGTCACAGCAATGGCTGAATATTTTGAGATGGCTTGCTTGATGTTCTCAAGGTCTTCTTCACCCAGGGATTTGTTGAAGCATTTTTGCTGGAAATCGCAGATTTCTTTGTCATTCAAGTAGCCATCCTGGTCCTTATCACACAAATAGAAAATCCTTTCCAGCGCAGAGACACAAGCAGGCTTCAAATTCGACTCTTTTGAGTCGAACAAGGGCGCTATAGGATCGGTGACAGCCTTTTGACATAAGTAAAAAGCTTCATTGATATTGTGGTGTTCTCTTGCGCTCGTTCGTATGCAGGAATCAATTTCCTTGAACTCAGCCATAACCGGTAACATTTCGTCTTCGATTACCTGCTCTGTATTGACATTGGCAGATAAGTCCGACTTGTTGGCACACAAAACCACAGGTACATTAACGCCCAATGACCTGAAATGCGGCAGCCAGAACAGAGCCACTCGTTCATAGCTGTAGTGATCTGAATAGACAAGCATTATAACGTTCGACTTGCGTATTTCCTTGTTCAGATTCGTCCGCTCCTGGGGCAGCGCTGAAGTATCGACTATGGTGGTTGTGACATTCTCCGGCGTACCAACGTTTGGAGGGATGGTGATTTGAGGGAGGACTGGTTGGATCTTGTGAGTGACGAAGACATCCTTCACAAGGCTCGTTATGATGCTCGACTTTCCGGTGCCTTCGTCGCCGCATAGACATATCCGCACTTCCAGAGATGTTAGCAATGTTTCATTCTTTCTTTCATTGCGGAATGAACCTGTAGCCATAGATGCCATGCAAGATGTTAAGGCGTTTCTATTAATGTCCTGGGTGTTGGCACGATCATGGTATTATCATGATGCATCGCGTGATAGTTCTGACCAAGGAAGGCTGTCGCACATCACGCTCTTTGATAGTCGTGTGGTATGTTTCTCCAAAAGCCTTTTTCAACCGGGGCCAATCCAACGCGCTGCAGCTAAAGATCTTCCGCTAATAGGCCCGAGGGCTCGGGGCGGCATGGGTAGGGCTTTTAGGCACGAGGTTACCCGAAGCCATACCCCACATTGGGGGCGACGCATGGCGAACGTTGTCTCTTATTGACCAACTTCATTCGACCTCCATTGTGCCCCTGCAGCAATGCGATCCATGCTTATTTTCTTATGGTGTATGCTTATTTCTGTCTGCGGCTGCAACACTTCGTTATCTTGATATCAATGATACCTTCTCCGCATTGATCGCCTCCATCTCTGCACGCAGCTACCAGTATACTCCTCATTATTATGCAACATCGTCCTCTACCCGTTGATGCACGTCTATATATCTAATGCAACCATACACTATATACTGTGAGACCACATCTACATAATGTTGTAAGTCGTACATGCAGTCAATGGTCACGGCACTGTTGACATAAGACTTGGAAGTGTCCTACCGCCCCCACCACGATACCCCACCGCGCAAACAACAACCAGCCCAAATGGCACCACCATAAACAGTCCTCTAATTGAGATGAGCAATGTTCTCACTCATCCTAGTGGACCGGAATATCAACTGTCAGTTGGAGAAGGGACATATTATCTGCAAGACAACCTACACCTGGCCACTCCTCCCCCGCATCCCCAAGATGCTCCGATTGTCAGTTCAAACCCCTTAGCAACCACACCCGCTCCACCAAAGGCCGGCATAAAACTCTCCATCTGTATTACGAGCCCACGAAAGTCTGCGCCACAATTATACAGGCAGACGTCAGTCAGCACCCGTTCAAATTTAGGGACATACAGCATCAAAGAGCATGAAAAGGAATCGAGGAGCTCCCATGATACCAGTAGCGATGGCGTTACCCCACAGCTGCCTCCCAGCACCACGCCTGGTAGGACACCGGTCTTTGGAGAAGACAACGTCCTACTCACGCCACTTACTGGGAAGGAGGCCAAAAAAAAGAAGCCAAAAACAAATCTAGTAAAAAGCAATTCGCAATTTATCTCAAGAGTCATACCACATGATCAGCTAAGTAAGCGCTTGCAAGAGCATAAGCCTGAAGGTATATTCGCATTCGCAAATATAGATAGGGCTTATCAATGGCTCGACCTGTCTTCACCACCACCTGCCAGGGTATGGTCTTCCAGTGGATGACAAAAATAATATTGGCTAAATACTTCTATAGGCTCAACCCCTAATGAAGATATTATTCGCAAAAGCACACATGCTGTGTCACGATATCAACTCATTCACCAAAGCACCCAACCACATCGACGTAATAATGGGCGCTTCCACAGGAGACATAGTATGGTTCGAAGCCTACTCGCAAAAGTACGTCCGAGTCAACAAAAATGTAAGCCAACCCCCTCTCATCCCTCTCCCTGGCCTCACTAACCCCAAAACCAGAACATAATCTCGACCTCCCCTATCTCTGAAATCCGCTGGCTCCCTTCCTCCGAAAACCTCTTCTTAGCCTCCCACATGGACGGCACCCTAATAGTCTATGACAAAGAACGCGACGACGCCGCCTTCACCCCTCCGGCTCCTCCACTAACCCCCAACCATTCCCCCACGAAAACCCTCTCAACACCTCACCCTCTCCGAATCACCAAATCCGTAAATTCCAAATCCCAAAAATCCAACCCCGTAGCAGTATGGCACCTCTCCCCCCACCCAACGACCGCCTTCGCCTTCAGCCCCGACTCCCGCCACCTAGCCGTAACCTCCACTGACGGCTCCCTCCACATAATAAACTACCTCTCCGAAACACTCCTCGATCTCTACCCCTCCTACTACGGCGCCTTCACCTGCGTCACCTTCTCCCCCGACGGCAAATACATCCTCACAGGCGGTCAAGACGACCTAGTCTCAATCTGGAGTCTCTCAGAACGACGAATCGTAGCTCGCTGTCCCGGCCACCGCAGCTGGGTAAAAGCCGTCGCATTCGATCCCTGGCGCTGCGATGGGCGAAACTATCGCTTCGGCAGCGTCGGCGAAGATTGCAGACTCCTGCTCTGGGATTTCAGCGTTGGTATGTTACGTCGGCCGAAAGCAGCGAGTATTCGAAATCAGAACAATCGCGGGTCGATATCGTCGTATGCGCCTATTAGTCGGAATCGGACGGAGTCGACACAGTTGCCGCCGGCGGGGAGGATGCGGTCGAATAGTAGTTTGAATGAGGGGGAAGGTGGAGGGGAGGGGGCGGGGGAAGAGGTCATTGAGCATGCGGTGGAGAGTCGGATGGTTACGGCGGAGTTGCCGCCGGTGATGAGTAAGGTTGTTGATGAGCATCCGATGAGTTGGGTGGGGTTCGAGGAGGAGTGTATTATTACCGCGTGTGGGGAGGGGCATGTGAGGGTTTGGAGGAGGCCAGTGGATGTGGGGGTTGGTGGGGGGTGAGCGTGATAGGAATGGACATTGGTGTAGTGGTGAAGGAGTGTGTGAGGAGGAGGAGAGGATCGTGTATAATAGCTAAGATCTTAGTTTGATTGGATTGGCTATATAACAGTATATTAAGAAGAGCATGCTGTTCATTGGGCCTCTTTCAATGCTATCAACCTTGGTCGCCAATACTAAATATCACGTTGACAACGCGAACCCCTAAGCCAACCCAAGATTTCATTAAATGTCCCTAGGCCCCCGTGCAACGCCATGCGTTTCAATTTGTTCACTCACATCTCAATTACCTGTAGAAACCGTCAGGATTCCCTCCCGCCTCAGCCACGTATCCCGGTTGCTGCTCTCGTGGCGCATGGTATGCCTGATATTGCCCAGCCGGCGGACCAGAATTGAGCACCGGATATGGATTCTGGCCAAAACTGGGTGACGGCGCTGAAGGCGCCGATGGCGCCGGCTGCGAAGGTTGTGGCGGGTTGTATGATGTGTACGGCTGCTGGGCCTGCGAAGGTTGCGGGGGTGAATGAGGGGTGTGCGGATAGGGTGCTTGTTGGCCTCCAAATGGCTGGGATTGCTGGTGCGGTGGGCCGTCGGTAGGTGAGTAGACGGAGGGCGAGTACTCATCTTGAGGCTGCGACGGTTGGATGTGTTGAGGATAGTTTTGAGGTCGAGAGTCTGTGGGACTGGTGTAAGAGGTTGTAGATAGTTCCTGTGGGTTGTCATAGGTCGATTGAGGACGGTGGCTGTAAGGGTCTGAAGAAGGCGGACGTTGACCACCGGATGGTCTCCGAAGGTCATTGTGAGGGTGGTGTGGTTGTTGCGGTTGCGTAGGCGGGGCCTGGGGTGCGTACGCGAACGGTTGGGGTCCGGATTGGGGAGGGTATTGTGGCTTTGGGGTATTTGAATCTGCTGTGATTAGTCTTACCCACAAGCACAAAGAAAGGGGTATTACTTGGTGGCGGAGCCTCAGGGCCCGGAGTATAGTATCTACCTGGACCAGCAGTGGGTTGCTGAGGACCACCTTGCTGTGGTGGTGGGTATCCACCAGGACCTCCACCATACGCATATTGAGGTTGGCTCGGGCGACCATACGGTTGCTGTGCTGGCTGGGACATAGACGCTTCTAGTAGTGACTCATAGTCTCTTCGAGCTTTTATGAACTTCTCATTCAATTGAGTAAAGTCATCTGGACCAGGCTGTCAGCTACGGTCATTCATCCAAGTTTCAGCTGAAAACAGACCCTTCTTTTGCGTGTATTTCCCAATTAGCTCGATGAGCTTCGGCCGTATAGCAAGCGTCGAATGGTATAACTCAGTAATTTCCTCATTATCCCTGACATTGAGGTCGGAACTACTCGTACTCAGTAACGTTAACAGCTTCTCCACGTTCTTGATCTCTCCAAATACTTCAGCTTCAATCTGCGCCTCTCGTTGTAAGTCGTCTTGGGTAGGATCTGTCAGTTTCTCTACATAATTTAGGGGGAAGATGCCAGTCTGCCCTCTCAGAGAGCCCTTCCACCAGTCCTTGTAGACGGACTCAATGACGGCAATGATATCCCCTTTGCGGAACTGCAACTCCCCTGCTTCCGATGGCTGGAAGTCGTACAATGCGCGAACTCGGGAAACTGTGGCGGCCGTCGTTCCTTGTGGTACGGTTTGTGACGGAACTGTCTGCTGTGACGGACCTGCTGCTGCTGATGATGGTGCACCCTGAGCGGGCTTCTTTCCTGCGGCTTGGTCTGCAGCAGGCTTATCCTTGATTGACAGCTCGAGCGCCATTTGCAATTCTTCCTCCTCTTTCTGTCTGTCAACGTCTGTGATCTGCCTTTTGGTAGGCGCAGCAGGTGGGTAGAGATTCGGGTCTGAAACATGATTAGCAATGTTGTCCGGGTTTCCCACCACGAAGACAGTACTTTGACTTTTAAGCTTCGTGTATTGCTGTTCCATGATGCCAAGATCCGGGTCCTTCTTGAACATCTCTGTCCATTCTCCCATTCTCTCTAATATCTTGGCTTTCACTTGCTGATGTGTATTCTGCATCCACGTTAATAGGTTTTCTTAGGTGAAGCTTGCTGACTCATAATCTCCGCGCACCCTGTCGTTTGCGAGTCGCAGCAGAGCATCCGTAAAGCTCCTTGACGCAAGCTCTCGATGCATCTTATTTCCACAATTTTGTGATAACGCATTTGCCAGCTATTTCTGAGTATCAGCATCCGTAATCCAACCCCTTTACTGTCTAGCCTCACTTCCAGAGTGTAGAGCTGCACGTTTGCATTCCGGTGGGCGAGCCGCTTAATCATCGACGCAACGGCATCTTTCGCTCTGCAAGATAGGGTCATGAGACGTTTGTGTTCGCACCGAATGTCAGGGAAGCTGGTGCGTACCCTGTGTCTTCTGCGCCTACCCGATCGCAGACGTCCTTGGCTGCCTCAGCCGACGATCATTTAAGTTTTCTAGAATCGAGCTTCACTTACCAGTATGTACTCCCAATTTTCTGAGGTGAGATTCTCGTCTGTTGCTTTTGCTGCGAGATGTGAGTGAGTGCTGGGAGCTTTGAAGTTCTGTAACTTACCAACAGCATCGTCGAATGCGTTCTGCTGAGCGCGGAACATGATGATTTCGGGGAATGATATTCACGAACAATCGAAGGTAATGAGTGTCGCAAGATAAGTGGGAGTGTAGGGGTTTCAATGTTGTAGGTACTTGAAGAGTGGTTCCTGCCTCGCCTTGCAGCCTCCACTAGCGTAACTCGGTGTGGCTTGACCGCAGCAGATGACGAAGCTCGGGCGAACCTTGATGAGACGTTACATAAACGACTTACCAGTATACAAAATATTTGAATGTTGGATGATTCTTCACTTTTCCATATTGGAGGGCTTTCTTTTTACATTGCATTGGTAATATATGTAGATCTCTAGAAGCATAGTCAGAAATATCTGCGCTTTATGAAAAGTTTTCCCATTCCCTGGTATCACGCTCAAACAATTGACAGTAGGCGGACACGTTCCCATCCGTCAACTCCCTTCTGGACAGAACTGACAAGCTGCTATGACGCGGCCCACGTAAATTGAAGCTCAACCTATCCTGATGCAGCTCTAGCACCTATTGAAACCCGAAGGGTCTGTACTTTATGTATGCCGGAGACGCCATTTTAATTCGAGAATGTGCGTGATCAGATACGCAGCTCCCGCGACATGTGAGACCCTTCGTCGGAGAAGTGAAATCGGTTTGAAACGTTGATCCGCCATGACACTGAAATCATTGTCTCATTCGTGGCGGGTAAGGAGATTAAACATAACGCACCACACAGCCTCCAACGGCGGCGTGAAGCAAGAATCTGAATATGGGGGAAGGTAGGGCAAGTTGCTTTGCGACATACTTTCAGGATCCTTTTTGAGCTCTTTCAGCCGCACGGCTGGCCCGTGCTGAGCGCACCAGTGGCGCCAGATTGATCAGAGGCTCAGCCGTCTGTATATATGGGTGCTGTGGACACCATTAGAAACTTTTCCCCAACAACTTTTATGGCATGGATTTACCCTAAGAAGATCATGTGCAGATGCTCGCTTATCAGGATCAACTCTGAGCGCAAAATTCAGGAAATCCTTGAAGACCGGCGATAGCTCGTGCTCCTCCTTGATCTTTGGCGTCCCGTTGGTAGCGATGAGGTACAAGGCCCGGAGTGGTGATTCGGTAAGATATGGAGGCTCGCCCTCGATCATTTCAATGGCCATAATCCCAAGACTCCAGATGTCTACTTTGCGGCCATACTCCTTCCTTGTGACTACCTCAGGAGCCATCCAGTACGGTGTGCCAACCATTGTGGTTCGCTTATTATGAGCCTCGTTAATTTGAGCACAGAATCCAAAATCGGCTAATATCTGTTAGTCCGAGGCCATTGCGAACGGGTACAATCCATCATACTCAGCTTGATATTGCCATCCATAGCAAGTAAGATGTTGTCGGATTTGATATCACGATGAATAACGCCTTTTGAGTGTAGGTGTTGTAGGCCATTCAATGTCTTAACTTGTTTAGCCATATGGTGCACATGGAAATATCTTTATTTCACGGTAACATACCTCTCGACAAACAGCTGCGATCTGCCCCTCACTCATTAGATTGAACGTCACTACGTCAGTCAGACTTCCCCCTTCCATGTACTCCATAATTACCCATAGGTCTCCTTGTCGTAAGTAGCTGTCCATGAAATTGACAATGTTCTTGTGTTTGCTGTCTTTCATCACGAGGATCTCGTTGATGATGAGGTCTTTCTTCGGCTGCTGCTCAAGGTTCATCTGTTTGATGGCAACGCATCTGCCAGTTCCGACCTCGGTAGCGGTGTAAACTCCACCAGACGCTCCCTGCCCAATTTTGTTTAGATTTTTGTACTTCCTCATTGGATCTCCGGTACTACATATGGCATTAAGTCTCGCCACAATGTCGATACCGGTGCTTCGGTTGGGACGTCGCCGTGGGTTAGACCCAGAACGAGCTTGCTGTTGTGGGTGAGGGATATTTTGAGGGTCTGGAGAGGTAGCGTTGAATTGCTGTTGTGGTGGTGGAGACGTAGGGGAGATCTGCTGTTGAGGAGCCTGGCGTTGACTTTGACTTCGATCAAGCTGCTTTGTCTGGAGCGGTTTTTGTACGTTTGTAATAGGTTGATCCTGTTGCTGTTGGTATTGAGTAGGACTACCTACCCCGCCTGGACTGGGTCGAGAGGGTTGTCGGGTAAGTCCATTAGTCTGGACTTTGGATGGCTGCCGCTGAAGGCCCAGATCTTCATCAGGTTCCTCCCGAGCGTTTGACGTCGAGCGATTCCTGATCGGCAAATCTTCGCTTGGCCTGCTCTGGATAGGTGAATACTCCTTTGCGACGTTTGGTGCATGAGGCGCAGCGCGAGCTGGCGTAAGATTCGTGACTGGAGAGGCGCCGGGTGGTCGAGGCGCTGGGCGACCAGGGACGAGATTTGGCTGGTTTATGCGCTGTTCCATGGAAGGAGTGCTGGGTGCGAAAGCGCTAGGATTTGGTACACTTCGAGGGATAGGCGGAGGTGCGCGTGGATTTTCAAAGCTCGTCTCGTGATTCGAAGGGAAGCGTGGACTTGCAGGAGGACTAGTTATGGTCGAAAGATGAGTATTCGGAGGTGGAGCTGCATTAGTGTTCATCAGAAGGCTTAGTCCTGAAGCAGATGGATCCTCGGCTCTCGCATTATCGAACTTGTGCCATACTTGGTCCTCGGCTTGGCCTCCCTGGGTGTTCTTGTAGAACGCCATGATATCAACGATAGCCTGAGGATTTCGCTTTTGTTCAACTTCAGTAATTCCACTCTCTTGTAACATCCTCTGCCATTCTTTGGGCAGCCCCTGTATCTCGTCAGTATATACGCAACCATTTCTACCAAAACGTATGTCCAATTGCCCAAAGCCTGACAAAGAATTCGAAAGGCATCCTTGCAAGTTGTACCGAAGGATTTTCCACAGTGTGTGGATTGGAGGAAATTTAATACAGGCTGGTGTCTGAACGTACCGTGAATTGCCCCGTCTCATTATCGAAGCCGACATGGGTGACGTGTACTGGGTTCTCTGGTGCCGATATCTTGACGCTATTGGAACGCGGCGAGCCCAAAACACTGCCTATAAAATTGGAAAACCCGCTCTTTTTCTTCCAAGGAGTTGAGTTCTTCCCATTTGCGTCATCTGAGTACCTCTTGGATGAAACCGAGGATGTCTCCGCGTCAGGTGGGGCTGTGTTGCCTGAGCGGTCGCCCATGGAGAAGCTGGCGGACTGGCGTAAAGAAGGCGTCATCATTTTCGCATTCGGCGTGGTATATGAAAGGGGAGGTGGAGCGGGTCTGCGAAGGGAGTTCTGATAACCACTTGCTTTGGTGCTGTCCAGGGCGCTCAGTGTACCCGGATGCGCATTGAATTCATCAGGCTCTCGCTCATCGAGCGATTGGTGTGATGGGTATTGATGACGGTTGTTATATGGGTCGTTGGAAGACGAGGCGGCGTATTGACTAGAGGGGTTGGTGGATCGTTCGAGGGACGAGCTGGAGGAGGTGTGGTGGGATGGAGTGCGGTCGTTATTGCTTGCCGGGGATTGGGATGATGAGGGCTGTCGCTGCAGGACTGTGGCGTTGTTCTGGCTCATACTAGGGGTTTGATAGCTTCTTGGTGGTGGTTCTTTGGTCAGTCGCTTTGATTTGATGCCCTGCCTGAGGTCTTCCATAACTACAGAGAATGAAGTAAGGTAAGGTGAGGCTTGTACTGCCGTGGTTGGCGCTTCCCAGCGGCCAATCGCGACGCTTACCAGAACTCCGCGGGGTACCAACCGAGAAAGGCTGGTCAACCAGGAGGAGTGATGCTTTTTGAGGTTTGTCGAAGAAAGATTCTATGTTCGTATTTGAATACGTGATAGTGGCTATGGTGATGAGTACACATTAAATCCCCTTCCACCCTGGAACAATGCCGATCTCAAAGGTGGATCTCCCTTTCGGTCGGGTCTCTCGCGTGGAAGATCAGCAGCACTAAAGTCTGCGATTGTTTTGACAGCCCTCGACCACATCAACTACAAAGGATTGAATGGCATTGATATTTGAGGCGTGCCACGACGAGTATCGAAGTACGAGCTCATGGAAAGAGATCCTTTTGCGAGCAAGGCTGGCACAGAAGCCTCTAGCATTATGATCATGATGAAGAGTGCGGCATCGCAAACATAGAACTATCGTTGATCGCATATCTTATAGCCTGAATCCCCTGGGCTTGGACGCACTGCTGCCTTCGCATTGAGTCAATACCGCACGTGATACATCCGCTGCGCCTTTTCTGTGGTGCATTGATCCAATAGTGAACAGACCTCGCCGCCCGTATGGACCGAGTTTGCATTCTTAAGGTCACTACCCTACCTTTCGTGCACATCCAAAGAATTGGAGATGCTATAGGGTACATGTCTCTCTATCTCTATACAATTGTAGAATTCTAATTCTATTCGCTGTCTCTCAATTGATAGTAAGGAAGATCTCTGTAGATCGACTGTACGTGCAGCTGTACTCTAGATCCAGTCCTTTTCGTCAAATATCTCGCCGAAACGGAAGGTCTACCGTGTTCATGGGTATGGGCAAAGTGCAGATCAACTGTCAATAGTTTCAACGACTGGCGTTGAACCTGATATATAGAGAATTGATGTTATTGTCGAAGCACAAAGGAGTAAGAGGCAGGTACGATGCTCCCCACTGGCATACTTACTGTGCTCAAAGTAGATCTGGGGTTACAGTCCGAGTGGGGTTTGGCGGAAAGCGTGCCGAACTATTGCCCAAAGGCGCTAATGCGCTAGCCCCGGCTGAAATTCCTTACCTACGCTAAGTATTTCTCGCCCGCCGAGTTCGCGAGACAGTTGCACAAGTTGTACGCCCGTACTAGGCACGCAGCTCTTCCACAAGCAACACCACCATATCCCTTCCAAATAGATACACTTGGACTGCCAATGCTGCGCCTCTGACGCTGCAAGCTACAATTCCCAGTCCCTTTTTCCGGCTTCGTCTTCTCCTCGTCTTCCTTTCTAATGGGCTTTAAGCCCTTGGCTGTTGGTCGTCACATACCATCTTTGAGCATGCCTTACCAATAGGAGTCGGCTTCGCACCCTTATCCTCTGCCATCTAGTATCTGCCGTTACACACCTTAATCTCTACTGAGTCTGACATCCATCTTTTACACCTGCGGCCCTTCCTGACATGCGCCGAAATTCTCAGATTTACATGCTCTCGACCACCTGCGTTACCTAGAAATCTGTTCTGAAGAAAAACACAAAACTCCTTCCTGCTGTCCACAATTGGTCGCTATCACGGAGGACATCAGTTATAATGGCTACAGACACGGCAATGAATGGGGCGAACTCTACAGGGCCTGCCCCTCTAACCGCAGCTGAGAGGCTTCGCGAAAAGCACGAAGCTGATGCTGCTCACCGGGCCATGGTTGAAGATGCCGTTGACGAAGATGACATTGCCCACCCCCCACCCTCAGGTCAGGCTGCAGCAGAACCAGAGGCCACACCTGCTGCGGTCGAATCGAATGCGCCTCTATCAGAAAAGGCTGCTGGCAAACAGAAAGCAAGGGACGAGTCTCCGCAAGCTGTGGCTGGCGCAAAAGTGAATGGGGTCACACCCTTGGACACCCAATCTGAAGAAGCCTTCCCTGTGCTCGGTAGTGGTCCAAAGGCAGCTGGACCCGCTCCTACTGCTATGGCATGGGGTGCGAAAAAACCTTCTGCTGTACATACCGGCCTCAATGGAGCAAATGGACATGCTTCCTTATCCAGTATGGCTTCATCTCGTGCTTCAACACCAACCTCTGGCGTGATGAGCCCTGCCTCCACCAACACTTCCATTCCACATCAACCTCGAGGTCTTCCACAGCACATGCCGATGCCTGGCAGGCACAGCGAAACGATACAGTTCGCGCCGTCACAGCTATTAACTAGAGACCAGCTAAAAAAGCCACTACAGGAGACGCTTAGGGCCATTAATAAAAGGTCAAAAGCGAATGTTGAGATGAAACCAGGTATGAACGGTTCCATCATATTTCAAGGGACGGGTCCAGTCGATGCAACTAGGCAAGCGCTGAAAGATTTGGCCAAAGAAGTTGGCTCCAGGGTAAGTTTACCCAGGTCTCCTTATTGGCGGATGAAGCTTACCGTGAAAAGCAAACAGTGAAAGTCCCAGTACCCTTGAGCGTACGTCCATATATAATTGGCAAGCAAGGTGTTGTCATTCAAGATATTCAAAAACGGACGGGAGCCCGAGTCCAGATACCAAAGGCTGAGGGTACTGCATTTCCGAATGTGGATGATGATGACAGTCTTACCATTGACGTAACCATCGAAGGCGATGCAGTGGCTGCGGAGATGGCAAGACGTGATATCGAAAACATTATAAATGAACGCACTTCGACAGTGAACTTAAAATTACGAGATATCCCAGCCGAATATTTCCCATTCATTGCCGGCCCACATAATTCTCGAATCAACGCTCTCGAGGAGGGTCGGCAGGTTAAGATACATGTTCCCCATTATCATACATGGATAGGTCAGCCACCACCTCAGGCCCCGTCATCTGGGTTGCCTCAATTCGCTCCCAACGCTGCTCATCAAATCAAAATTTCTGGTGACCGACTGGCAGCCCAAGAGGCACGAGCTGAGATCGAACGCCATGTCCAGGACCTTCGACGGCAGATTACGCTCTCACAGCTTCCTATCGAGCGCGGTCGACATCAATTCATTCTCGACAATAATGGAGCTACACTCCATGATATTCTCGCAGAAACCGGATGCGCCGTGATCTTACCACCCCCATCAGAAGACACGGAATTTCTCACCGTTACCGGGCCGCAAGATAGATTAGAATTGGGCACCAACAAGATCATAGACTTGGCCAGCAGTATGCAAATGTCGTTAGTAGACATTGCGCGTCAACACGCGAATGCACCTATGGGCGCTCAGGCTCATGCACGGGCTTTGACCAGGTATTTGCAACAACGCCAAGCGATTGCTCAGCTTGAAAGACAATTTGATGCTCGTATTGTTCTACCCACGACCGAAAATGGATCGACGAATTGGGAGGTCTATCACAAAGACGGTAGAAATGGCATTCGCGCTCGTCAAGACATTAATAGTCTTATCAGCGCACACCCTCCAGAAAGGTTGAGGCACATCGAGGTAGATCCCTTCTTCCATCAGCATATACACCGGCAAAGCGCTAGGCGTGTACGTGATGAGTATGGTGTGCACCTACTCGTTCCCAAGGAAGCTGACAACGAGCCCACCTTGGTACTCGTGTACGAAGGGGTTGAGCCTCCGATGACAGGAGAGTATCAGTTGCCCAGACAGCGACCATCCGATCAGGAAATTGCCGAATTCGAAAAGGGTTTACGTCAAGCTCAAGAGCACATCCTCAGTCTTATACAAGGGCAGGAGGACATTGGTTCTGCTAGCGTTTCGGTACCACCAAAGTAAGTCAGCCTCTTTTCCAAAGTAGTACGTGGTTAATCGCCAATAGGTATCGTGAAAAAGTCCTCAAATTTGTTCACCGCCACCAGCAGAACCTTCCACCTACGGAGATCCCTGTTCAAGTATCATTCGGAGCAACGAATGATAGCGACGAATGTTCCTTACGTGGCCCAAGTGCTGCTGTTGAGAACTTCACTGAAAAAATCGCAGCATTTGTTGAGTTAGAAAAGCACGACGAATTAGAGCGAGGTCATGTGACAAGCTTCGACTTCCCTCAGAAATATGCGAATTATCTAATCGGCAAAAAAGGTGAAAACATCAACAAATATCGTGAGGAATTTGATGTGGACATCCAAGTCAAGGACGGCAAAGTCGAAATCACAGGACCAAAAGTGAAAGCCGACGCCGCCAAGTCCAAAATCCTTGCTCTTGGTAAGAAAATCGAAGATGAAGCTATCCATATCTTGAAAATAAAACCTCAGTATCATCGAGAAATGATCGGTGCGAAGGGTAGCCAAGTAAATCAGCTTCAGAAGAAGTACAATGTCCGGGTTCAGTTTCCTCGGACAGCCGCGGCTCTAGATGATGATCGATCTGTCGCTGATGATGCAAGTGAGGCTGGAAGCGTTAGAAATCGCAGACCAAATCAAGCTCCAGATGAAGTCATTGTTCGAGGCCCAAGAAAAGGAGCGGACGAGGCTAGAGATGAGCTCTTGAACCTCTTGCAATGGACAATGGATAACTCACATACGTCCAGTGTTTCCGTCGCTCAAGCCCAACTACCTTCTCTTATAGGGCAAGGCGGTCGTGAGATGGAGAGTATCAGGCTGCAGACTGGCGCTCAAATTGAGGTTCCTGGAAGCCGGGAAAGCGCAGATCCCAATGGCCGTGTCCAAATACAATTAAAAGGTACCACGAAACAGGTAGAAAGTGCAAAGAAGCTCTTGGAGCAGAAGGTCAAAGTCTTTGATGATAGTATCACCAGAGCCATTGATATTGATAAGAGGCATCACAGGCCCTTGATTGGTAGTGGGGGTAAGTTGTTTACATCCGGATCACAATGAAACGCACATACTAAGCGATTCTCAGGCACGAATATTCGTAACATCGTTATAAACGCTGGTGGTTCGGATGATCGAAGAGACCTGGCCAGAACTGTTCGCTTTCCACCCCCAGACTCAGGGGACACCACTATTCGCATCGAAGGGCCTAAAGCATTGGTGGACAAGGTCATTACTGCTATCGAAGCTTTTGCCAATCACAGGGAGAGTCAAAATACCGAAGTCATCGAAGTGGCTCCCGACAAACACAAAATGCTCATCGGCCGTGGTGGAGAGGCTCGGAGAGCTTTGGAATCCCAATTCAAAATCGGCCTTGACATACCCAAATTATCCTCGCAGGGAGCCGCACGCTCCCAAGTCAAGATCTCTGGACAGCCTGCTGATGTTGAGAAGGCCAAGTCTCATATTTTGGAAATGGTCAAGGACCAAGAAGGTGAAACCTTCCAGGTGCCTCGCAAATATCATCAGACCATTTCGGACAATGGGCAATTTTTCAGAAGGCTCAGACAAGATCACAAGGTCACTGTAGACCATGCTGGACACCAGCCGCCTCAGAGGTCCGCAGCTGCAGCTCGGCCGCAGGTCAACGGGAGCGCGCAAATGCCTCTCATTACCGATGACCAAGACTCCAACGACAATCATCACTGGGAAATCGTGGATAGCGGAGAAAGCCAAGAGGAAGGAGAAATACCGTGGATATTTCGAGGTTCGCCTGAGGGGGTTGCCAAAGCTCGTGAAATGCTTGAAAAGGCCATCGAGCAGGCCAAGAATCAACAATCGCAGGCCGTTGGCTACCTCGTCTTACCTGACCCTAGGACCTACCGCTTTATTATTGGCCAAGGTGGCTCGCAAATTAGCTTAATTAGGAGGCAGACGGGGTGCAAGATCACAGTGCCGCGAGACCAGTCTCAGGGGTCAGCCATTGAGATCGTGGGTAGCAGAGAAGGCGTTGAGCACGCGAGGGACATGATACTCGACGTCGTTCAGAACGGTGGAAAGAGGGATTGAGGAGATCTTCTGCTGCAATGCTGTTATAGGCTACATATGTAAGATCACTGCCATCTAGAGAGCTGGGCTACATCCGAAACGAGTTTTGGGCGGAAGAAAAGTAGCTAGATAGGTATGGACATCTGATATGTACAAAAAGATAATAAAAACCTATTATTCTACCCTTTTCCCAAACGCTAACTGTTAAGATACTTCGATACATTCAATAGTCCCGCCTCTATGCGGATTTTTGGGAGGGGGGAACAACCAGCGGAACACTGTGCTGCCTTCATCCATAAACATAAGTCTACGGAGTCGATTTTGAACACGCCTACTGCTGATAATACTGTACAGAGCTGTTAAGCCTGCGGGGAATGCAAACAAATTGGCCGTCCGAGCAGCTACCTTAGCCAGGCTCAACATCCCGGTGTAGACCTCCCTAGGGACCGTCAGAATCACGGCCAATTTGAAGCAGGTCTCTCATTTCCTAACTTCACAGCAGAGACAGCTATATTCTATACCACCAGTGAAGTAACAAAGTTTCCATCTCGAACACGGTGAACATGCCATCTTTGAAAGAATGCAAACTCATTATGATCTTCTATAAGATGCTAACAGAATAAAATGCAATTGACTGGGTTATATCGACTGACGTCTCGTCAAGGGTTCTTCCCTCAGGGGCAACAAAGTTTCTTTCGGTCTTTCAATCGACGCGCAAACATCTTGCCACCGCACGATCTGTTTTCCATACGTCCCATAGTCCACAACACTGACGCTATCCCAGATCTCGACCGGACCCGTATCCCAGTCATCGACCTCAACATCTCCGCTACATTCGCTCGAGGCTATTACATTGGCCGCCCAAGCGTCGATAGCCTTCCGCTTTTCGCTAGCGTCGGCAGCTTCGAGTTCATCCAGCACGCTCAAGTTAGATCCATGACAGGATGCTTCGTCAATGGTAGATCTAGTGACTTTCATTGCCCTAGCATCTTCTTGTGCCTGGTCAAAAACCGCTTCTGCATAGATTAGCGCACCAGTTAGTTGTTGGCCCCAGGCCACGGCCTGGCGGTCGAATTCGCTCCGTGACAAGAGGCATTCCTTCCTCGCGGCTCTTCGCTGATATTCTGCAAGATTTTGGTTATAGAGGTCCTTACGGTTGTCGAACTGTGCCTGCGCTCGGGCATATTCGTACCAACTTTCGTCAAGTCTTTCGAGGACTTCTTGTCGAGCCAGTTCCTCTGGGCTTTCTGTACGTTCGGCTTGGGTATTGGTGTTTGCTGATCCTTTCCTCGCTACTTCTGCGTTCCTTCCGGTGTTGTCATCCTCGTCGCCGTGGTCGACAGCACTTGCCAATGGTGGCGCCTTTTGGGATTCTGCGGGCTTTGGACGTCTGAGCAGATCTGCCGCCTCCATGGCTGATTCGAGGACGTACTGTGTATGATTTCTGGCACGGCCCAACTCAAGCTCTGCGGAGCCGTATGCTTCTTCGAGCTGTTCTAGCCGCCGACGAATAGCCTGTAAGTCTTTTTCTTGCAACGCTATCTGCCTTCGAAGAGCATCAGCTGATTCTTGCGTCTCTGCTGCCTCTAGCGAGATTTGTATATTGTGCAGGGACGCCTCTAAATTACGGGTATCCATTCTTGTATGGTATCGCGGACCTTCCATGGCACTTATCTTGCGGTTCCAGTCGAAGTGATCGGCTAATTTGACAATAAAGGTTTCTGGCACGAGTAGTGCTATGCAGTCTTTATAGCCATCATTGGCCATCGTAAATCGAGCAGGGCCATCTGTAAAATCCTGCCTTAGAGGCTCCGACTTGTCTAATTCACAGTCTCCAAGGCCTGTATAGGTACGTTTAGGATGAGCACCAATCAATCCCTGTTGTGAATCGACTACGGCGTCCCTTCTTTTTCTCTTATGACTAACGTTCATGGTTCCTGGTGATAGCATGTTTCTGGGTCTTAGAAATCAGTCTCGGTGATTATAGTGGTAGACCCTGTTCTTAGCGGTTTCTCTCGATCTGCAAACAACGTTGCATATGGTGTTTGCCGAAACTCTGCTGCCAGTCGAGGCGAATATTCAAATCAAATGCTCAGGTCTTGGGCTGGCTTGGGTGCGTAACATAAAGAAGCATTTGTGATTCATTGTCCAGCCACAAAGAACACATTACTTTGAGGCTGTTCAGGTTTCTTGTGCGGTCGTGCATGTTACACATCTTGTCCTTTGTTGTCACCAATTTTGATGTCAAACGACCATTGTCGCTAGTTGTTGATCGTGGCGTCAATATAGCTTGATGGCCGATAACGTCACCAAAGGGATGATTATTTTGTTCATGAATCCCATGATATAAGCCCACCATCAAAGCGCCTTGTTGTTCAACACGCACAAAGACAACTGAAGATAGGATAGGTTTCATCCATAATGGAATTAAAAGTACTTCAACTTCCTATTTACGACAGCAAGAGTCATAATGATCAGCATCGAGTAGCTCAACTAAGATAACCGTCATCATAAGCGCAATAAGACGAGGAAGTCTCATACGAGCTGGTGTCCTAGAACCTCCCCCACGTTCTATTCCATCACAAGATCTTCTAAACCGAGATCAACCATTGATACAAGCCAGCTTTCCCTCTCTACTGGGTAAGAGAAGGTTTGATCATGCAAATGTCGTCTCTAATATGGGTAAGAAAAGAGACTTAGAGCATTTTCTACAGCTCCCGAACCGCGTGCTAACGTTGAAGCAGAACCACCGGGCAAACTAAGATTTGAACCATATCTCAAGCGTCGTCGTACTGGAGACTCGAGCTACGTGTCAAGTCGACTCTCTCAAATCAGCGGGCCTGAAGATCTTAATCTCGGCGCATCCAGTCCCACATGGAGTGCTATTCCTCAGTATAATGGACTCAAGCGTACCCAGACCGAAGTGTCGCAGAAACGCAGCATGAACACAACAGGACCAAATGAGTACCATGAATACTCGAGAGAAGAGTTTGCTCCGGGAACAATTATTCGAGCGCCCCTACATGAAGAGGACTTCAGAAGAACCCCCAGACCATGGATTCAATCTGGAATGTCAAACATGTGTAGCACCACATCAAAAGGCGTTACGCACTCAGATCGCTTCGGAGCGATCTATTCAGAGAATCGACCCATGATCGTCGTTGCCACGTACTCGCGACATTACGTGGCAATTCCGCTATTTACCTACAGCGGAAACGGCCTTGCCCACAAGGAAGATCCAGGGGAGTACGCATCTATTGAGGACCATCGTGCTCCAAGCTCTTTACGCCAGGCACCTTATTTGCTGAGCACAGGACAACTGAAGTCGGCCGTACCCTTTTTTTCACCAAATTGCAACGCACACCTAACTTATCCGGTTTCGCGATTGTACAGGTTGCCTGTCCGCCATTTGGGTAGGTTAGGATCGGAGGATACGAAATTGTTGGTCACATTGTTCAACAGGATGATGGCCAATCCGCTGAAGGTGGATAAGTGAAAAGCCGCCGACACTCTACTCTGCAGCTGCTGGTAAGGATGAGCACTGGGGTCTGTTACTAGGTAGGTCAGTTTTGAGTCAGAATACAATATAGTGGGGCATGAACGTATCATGGATCCTGTGATTGCTTTCACCCAAGCTCTGTTTGAATTTTAGTTGAACGGAGGGGCTCGCTAGCTCATGCGGGTGACATTGTCACAGCTCGTGTAAGTTGGGATATGGTTCTAATTCGGGTAATTTACAACAACAACAACAACAACAACCAAGGTTTCCATCTATTGCTTCATGTTTGAGTCTCACATACTAGCAAATGCTTTTCTATTTTCTTTGAGGTCTCTGCTTGCGGCCTTCCTTGGCTGCAGTATTTATTTTTATTCATTATGAGTACTACTAGTTTCAGAAAGCTACTTCTAGCATGTTTTCCTGGATTACTCAATAGCTTGACACCAAACAACCCTATTGATCGAAACCCTTTCCGCCAAACTTCTCCCTGGAGGAGCTATTAGAGGCATAGCTAAGGTCAGCTTTGAGATCAGGCGACCAGGCTCATGAGCCTAATTAGAGCTCCCTTAGAGCCACATCGAGTGTGCCCAGGAGATGCAAAAGCCGCTGGCAGTCCCCGTCTTCCCACGCTTTGTGTTTTTTGTGTTTTTTAACGCACACCATGTTTCATTGCTCTCTTTCAAATTTGGATTCTGCATTGGCGAAACTAGAATGAGGGGCAGTATCACATGGTGGACCCCACCAGGTATCTTGTGCAACCTTGCCCAGTGAAACAACCTTCAAACGGTGGACTAACCCAGTATAGGAGTGCAACACCAACGCGACGTTTGTTTTATGAATTTTGCGGAATAAAGCATAACAGACGTTGGTAGGCACGCTCTGAAGGTCCCGTTTCCTAAAACCATAGGTGGTCCTCGCCACTCAGAGAAGGGTCTGCTATCAAACTACCCGAAACAATCCAAGATTGTTAATCAAAGCAAAACAAAATTTCATTTGGACACCTGACAAGTCCCTCTTGTCTCAAACAATTAGATGTCCTTGCCACTTGGCGAAGGCTTTGTTGCCCTATTCCAGTTTCATCAATATGCAAATCCTTTTTGCACCCGAGTGTTCGAGGACAAAAGGGCGTCAACCAAACCATTCTTACCCGAAACAAAACGGAGGATTTGCCACTACGGAGTTACCTTGTTGTCCCACTTTCAGTACCAGCAACCGCCGACGCTCAGCATTTCTCCCTATATAATGTTGGAGGTTTACCTTCCTTATTAATTGTTTTCAGACCAGAGCGCACCAAACCCAAATACCATCAAGATCTTCCTTCGATTACAACCTCGAATATCATACTACCTTATAACATCCTACTAATATCCACCTCAACTAAAACCTTAAAATGCACTTCCAATCACTCGTCCTCCTCGCACTGAGCGCCGGCGCTCTCGCCATCCCCTCTTCCCTCTCTCCCCGCAAACACAACACCGACTCCCAACCCAGCATCGCACCCTACAACGACGGCGACTGCACGCAACAAGCCGGCCCATCGCACGACTTTGGCAATGGCAACGGCTGCATCAAGATAACCTGGCCCCAAAACAACGTCGGCATCAACTGGGGAGATTATCCCGAGGGAATGACACAATTCAATGCTTTCCTAGATGATGCTTGCACGGACTATGCTTGGCCCATAATTAACAGGACGAGCGGGGGAAACGATGCGGTGGGGGCGAATGCTTGTTATGCTATGTCTTTGCATGGCGGCCCGTGGAAGAGTGTCAGGGAGTATTATCCGCCGGTAGAATAGGGGCTTCAGGTTGCTGGCGTAGAGGGGATAGGTTTTGAATCTTTTCAAGGGATTCGGCATGTTTGGTGACGGCTCGAGATTACACACTCATTGATCATACACTCAATTGAATCATCTTTTGGGCAAGGCCCCACGAATTCTAGTGTCCAAGCACAGGTCGAGTGACATACTTGTGTCTCTATCGCAGTGTTTGTCAAACCCGTTGCTTAAAACCCCTTAACATCTTCATTTCATGAAGCACAAAGAAGAAACCTTGAAATCCCTTTACATGAAATTGCCTTTGTTCACGGCAACAAACCGAAAGCAAATGCCAAAATCAGCAAAAGTACTGATATTTCCTAGAAAGATGAAGATATTGTTAAGGGGGGTTATAGCCAAAGTTTCTATTGCGAGAGGCGGGGATTGGGAAGGATCGGTCTCATGAGGAGCGGTGAGGTATGGAAGGAAGGTCTTCGAATGCTTATATCAACTTTGGCGGACGACCTAGCTTATGCAAACCGAGTGCCCTAAATGCTTACTCTGCGAAATCTCCGACAGGGCGAAGTTGCAGTCCGCGTACGTGACCTTAATCGTCCTAGCGTGCTTTGGAACGTAACGATGTTCAATCAATGTAAGAACTCGTGGGTATATTACGCAATAAGCGAGCAAGCCAATCAAAAATTGTCCTTTTTTGTCGTGGGTATTCTAAGCTCATCCACCAGAACTTGCGGGGGCGGTCTCAGCCTGGTCGGACCCCCGGATCTTACCTAAGACTAAGACACGCAACCCTAAAATTCCAAGGCTGATGATACTTGGCGCTTACCCTACGTACGGTAATTGACAGCACATTGCTTTTTCCATCAATCACATCACAAGCTCGTTGCGAATTGCGGTCAGCTTCGGGAAGAACTACCATATCGAAGGTGTACCATCTGCGATAACTGTGCAGTATGAGTTGATGTGATTGAAAAGAATGATTAATTGGCATCGAGCGTTGTTGCACGGTGTCTAGCGAGTGGTGGGTTTCGCAACTAGCTAGCAAAAAGACGCGGGGCATCGTGCTTACCTCGCGGCTCTTGCCTGCTGCGTGCATGCGTAAGACGCATGGCAAATGCGCCCTATTGAGCAGATTACTTTATGCTGCAGGATCGTGATCAGCAGAAAGCGGGGTTCGACTCAGCTTGGAATCCTTTGCGGAGGCGGAGTTTTATCACGTTCTTCGTTCTTAAGATCTTAGCTTTCCTCGGAGGTGACTCTTCATGTCTACAGTAAGAGCCAGCACAGCTATGCTTCCACTGAATTCCTATTCGTGGTTTGTAGCTGCTCACCGCAGGTTTCTTTGCTTTTCGATGTCTCGTGCGATGGGCCACGTGGTTTTGCTCGGGCCAGTGCATAGTGACTGGGCTTAGCAATATCACAATCCAGCCTATACTATGATGTACCATGTTCATATTACGGAGGTGTCCGTGTTCTGTAGCAGGCATGAGTTGCGAGCCTCGCCGACTGATTCCTACCTTGATGAATATATATAGGCTCCAATAACTCTGATACCTTCTTTCTTTTCATCACACACCTCGACCTTCCCCAAAAGTTGATCCAAAGATACAAGAATAAGACAGCTTCTCCTCAATTCTCCTCCTAGGACACATTTCATCACAACTTTCTCCAAGTATCCATCATGAAGGCTTTCACCATCTCCACCGCCCTAGCCCTGCTTGTCGCCACCGTCTACGGCGCTCCTTCTTCACCCAAGCCAGAAGAACGCGTATTCAACGTTGAGATCACCTTCATTGGAGCCGATCCAGATGCTAATTTCACCCAATTGTTCCCAGCCGACAACTCACAGTATCCAATCAGTACGTCTGTCTCGAGATCGAGCAATCGAGGTTTTGAGTAAAGGATTGGCACCACTGACTTTGATGATAGCCAATCCTTTGAGCGTAACCACCATTACCTCGAATGGCGGAGGGTTCTGTGATATCATTGCTGTCGATGGGAGCGATTATGTGATTGTTGGTGAGGATACTGTGACTGTTGGACCACCACAACCCTTCAAATTCGGATCTTGCCAGACCGACTGATTGCAAGAGGAAGCTGCAAGGGCGGCAAGACCGGAAGAATGTTGGATAATCTATGGTGTGAAATGACATTCAATGTCTAATGATCAGAGGAACGAAACCTCGAGGCATCGCGAATGGAAGAAGAAACGAGCATGGAACGGTCGTTAGAGATAGTCCTCATGATATTACGGAATCTATTGTTTGGAATCCATCGCGCTCAGGAAGCTTTGCAAACATTGTAGACGCCAGCTCGGATCTGTCGTTCGCGATCAGCAGCTAAAAAATCGTCATTATGTGAAATCAGGAGTGTGATAACGCTCACTCCTGTACATCTTCCGTATTAGGCAGATAGCGTGCCTGCTTAGTACTTTGATTGGCCTCGAATAACATTTGGCACAGAAACCTGATGAGTTGTAGGATGAAATCGGTAGGATGAAATCGGCATGAAGATGTTCTCTGCCACAACAATCCCAGGCTTGATTTTTAGGCCGAAATTATAGAGTATTGGATGAATGACTTTTCAGACAGCAGTTGCTCATCAGAATGTTTCATGGGAGACTTACTGAGGACTTTGAGCACGCAATTTTCCAGGGTAACTATCCCAACCCAACAGTATGTAAATACAAGTTATCATGCTTGCGAATGCGCTTTTCTGAGCTGTAACACTGGTCGAGAAGTTCGTTTCAAATAACCGTGTGATAATACATTTCGATACATTGGAAGTACATAAGCCATATGTACAGCGGTAAGGTATTTAGAGGCAATAAGCAGGTGGCCAGGCAGGCATATCATGCCAAGAGCCAAAGGGATCGGGCCAATCAAATGAACTACTATAGATACTCAGCGAAGCAAGTGAATAGATCCGCTATAACGCGTTCTCAAAAGAACATAGAATTCCAGACTGGGTATTGATCAACAGAATGTCCAAACATAGAAACTGATCATGAGTCGTATCAAACATAAACATCACTTCTACCTCGGCACTTGACCCACAAACACACTCTCATCCACACCTTCTCTTTCCACTCCATCCACACCAACCAGGCGGCCCATCGAATACCGCTTGTCCCAATCTCTGACAGTATTATCCCTCGTTCGCTTGTCTAATTGACCCATATTTCTGAAGTCCCCCAGCATGTGGCTGCCACACAGATACAATAGCACGTCAACGATGGTGTCCGGTCTGCGAATCATGCCCGGTGTCTTCTTTCTGCAAAGAAACCACACGATCCCTATTAGCATCATGATAAGAATGAGAACAGAGAACCAGGTGGCAACTTGATAGGCCTTGTATGCTGTGCCGGGCTTGAACGGGATATTGGCCAGGGCGACAATAAGGGGTTCACAAAGGACAGCGACAATGCTAATATATGAGTTGAAGAAATGCCCGTGGCTAATAGAATGGAAGAATCCGGTGAAAGGATTTGAGTGAGGAGCTAGAAGGATGCTGTCTGTAGGTTTGGCGCTGCCGTGGAGTAATTGTCGATATGGCTCCATGCCACGAATTTCTAAGAAGATCGGTTCAGATAAGCGTCATTTCCAGTAGGGCCTTTGCAATGCATAGGCAGGAGCTCTTACCGTCATCTAGCAGCGACCAGTACATCTTGAGTATGACCCCAATCGCAGTGAATAGGAAGCTAACACCAAAGGCATCGCTGGACATGAAGCGCTCAAACCCCGAGTCCGTCCCCACAAAGTAATAATATATGATCAATATCGTGAGTCCAAGAACAAAAAGGGCAAAACTCAGTACAGTCACTGGATGGACCCATGGTCTTGAACTTGGTTTCTTCTCATGCTGAGCTGGGAATTCGTCGACAGGGTTCACGGCTACCGAGGCATACTTCTTGCCACCAAAAGAGGTACGACGATCATCATCACCCGGAAGTGGATTGCTATGAACTAGAGTCATGCCATAGTAACTGTTTTCGTCGAAGCTGCTGTATGTCCCTAGTCGGTAGCGATCGCCCCGAAGAGAATTCCGAATCTCTTTAGAATTTGCATATGGATTGATTCGCCGGAAGTCCTCGACGAGACGCTGGTCCTGAAAGAGGGTGGCAATGCCGGCGATGCTCAGTGGATTGGCAAAGACGCCACTTTTTCGTTGTAGAATGGCAATTGCCAGGGCGAAGGTCAGGACAGCTATAAATGCCAAAATTCCCTGCACCACTCTCGCTGCAATAGGGAAGTAACTCAGTTCTGGAATGCAAGCCTGTCTTCCTGAGGTCGCCGTACATCGGCCTGCGCCGACAAATCCGATGAAGACTGTCTCAGACGCTAGGGGTGGAAGTAGTAGGATAATCAAGGATAGCAATCCCGACCACCAGACGAGGTAGTGCCTCTTTCGAATAGCCGTGACGGTAGCTACAACGCTGATGGAGGCTCTGTAATTGAGCATTAGGGAATCCTCTGCCGAGATACCATCTGCGTTGTGAAGCTGATAGAAGGGTTCGATCTCTTTGATGGCTGATGCCAATAGGTGCCAAGGGATGGTGAAGAGGACAGCAAGAATTGTTGGTATGAAAGCGCCGACCACATAGTCTCGTGGAGAGAGGCCAGGGGACTCCTGCGAGGGCAATTCCTGAATGGAGACAGCTCCGGTGGGTCCTACTACGACGACGTGACCATCGGATAGAGTAGAGGTGGCCGGGATAGCTGTGTTAAAGACGTATCCGTCTACAAGTACCAAGCCATCTGCACCAATAGTGTACGGCAGTCCATCGGCAATCCCTGTGAAAAATAAAGACGTAGAGCTTGCTGGCGTTGTTACCAGATTTACGGAAGGTGCAGGAGTATTTGAATTGTCCAGCGGTAGAAAGTTCGTAGGGGCAGGAGCGCCAACAGTAACTGGACTGTTTCTGTTGGGTAGTGAAAGGTTAGCACGGGGAAACCGAGCTGTAAAGTCCGAGCTATAGGAAAGTCTGAAATGCTAGAACAATAAGGGTGAACATACACAGGTGTGGTGGTGGCCGGGTTAAGCGTTAGAAAATTCACTGATGGTGTGCTTGTGGTGACCGGGATTGGATTAATGGGAATGAAAGCCGACGTCGCCGGAACGGGCTGCGGCGAGGTAACTGATGTTTCTATCGGCAGAAATTCCGACGGAGGAGGGGCTTGAGGGGCCGTAGGGGCCGCTGTTGGCCCCGGTTCATCAATGGGAAGAAACTCGGATGGTGCAGGGGCGAGAGTGGTCGACGTTGCTGCTGCTCCATTTATGGGAAGAAATGCTGTTGGTGGCGGTGCTCCTACTGCCGTAGTTTCCTCTGGGGAACCACTGAGTCAGTGATTCCTCGGATGTCAGAGAAGGTTTTCTGTCTTACCTTCCGTACCGTTTTGCCGTTTGACATGTCTGGCTTCTATGATAGAATCAATATCCGCCGATGCTGTATCATGGATCGATGTAATAATTCCATTAGCGTTGTGGGGTGGCAGTCGTCGGCATGCGACCTCAACCAATGCTATGAGGCCCAAGCTGGCCACAAGGAGGCATAGCAGCGAAGGAAGTCGAGTGATCGTTGGTTGATAATGATGTCGGGTATCTGATATGGCCTTAGCGTTCATCTACTCATCTACTATTGCTCCACAAACCTGAAGACATGACTTCACGCAGGCTTCAAATCACCAATACATGAACGATACAAGAGGTAGTCAATCGACCTGGTATCAAAGGCCCAACTTTCGCGAGACATTTTCCTAGGCGGCAGGGTGGGATCTAAATAAATGAGGAGAACGAAGCTAGGGCGATAAGATTCGGGGCTCAAAGGATCTCGAACCAGGGAAAAGGGATGCTATACCAACGGCGCCAAATAATTTTGTGGGAGGAAGAGAGCCAGGGTGGCAGGGTGGACGACTTGTGTCCAAGGTGAGGTAGGAAGGAGCGTGGCTTGAATGGAGGGCCAGAAGGTGAAGCAGCGATGCTCAAAAGAGACAAGCAACGACTTGGCATGCATTTACTATGAGTAGTATGTAGAGTTAGAGTTGTCGAACTCGATCCAGGCCAAGCGACGGAGTGAGCCGTTGTTTAGTGAGGGTTAGTATCCAATCCTTTCCACATCCGCCTGTTGCTAAGGCCACCTAAAAATCTACTCTAACTCCCCAACAACTGCAGGGCTGAGATCTCCATCACCCTTGAACCATGCGCTTCGCTTGTAATTGATACGAAGTGGTAAGACGCTGTGATCTTGTAACCTTAAATCTTGCAGCTTGCTGCCCACTGACCTCGCCGTCGCGAAGACCAGTAGAAGCTATTGTGACTGCGCCCCTCCGCTGCTCCGTTCATTCGATGGAGGTTGTGATCCCCTTCCTGAAGTATGTCACATGTTATAAATTTATAGTTTGCTTGGATTGTCGCTGTTCAGCCATGGTCGTTGAAACTTGTGATGCCTGCACACATGAATGCGCAATTCACCTCGCCCATGGATTGGTGGATGATTTCGTGCAAAAGTCAAAGCCTGGCCTATCTGCCAATCTGAGGCCGTGTATTGGGCTGAGGCTGAACCGGGGGACCAGAGACTTGGGAGAAGGCTTTGCGGATGAATGAGACTGTTTCTCCTATTCATCCGCCCAGAGAAGTTTGGACCGTAGACGAATTGGCAGCGGCTGCACAACACTGACGCCGGAGTCCATTCCTGATTGTTGCAACATGAGGCTTCCAGAAGGTGTGTGCATATGAGGCTGCGCATATAGGGGATTTGAGTGTTTACCAGTTTATTTTGTGCAGGATCTCGGGAAGGAACCGTTGTCTTGGAGGCTCGGAAGGTGAAGCGAGGAATGGAAGGTATGCCGAGCTGAATAAACACTTTCTCTCCGATGATAAGCCGTGCTACAGAAATTCTGCAACGAATGACGACGAGGGCAGTGGGGCGTGGGCCTCCGTTGCCCTTGATCAGCCCGTCTTGGTTCCTTCCATAGCAACGCATTTTTTTGAAAATCTCTGCGTCCTTATCGTCATCATCACTCGTATACCTTCCTAAGCCTAAATTTTTCCAGTCCCTCACCTCTCCAATGAGTTCTTGATACTTGCTTGTGTGATCCCCATCAACATGGCTCCAATAGTGCACTGTGTCAGGCATGCCCAGGGCTATCACAACCTCAGTGTTGCTAACCATAGCATGCCTGACCCTTCCTTGACACCCCTCGGCGAGGAGCAGTGCGGACAGCTCCAAGGAAATTTTCCCTACCACAACTCGGTCGAGCTCGTAGTCGCTTCTCCCCTCCGTCGAACCATCTATACAGCCTTAAATGCCTTCACACCTCAGCTCGAGCGGGGAATGCCTATAATCGCCCTGCCTGAAGCCCAAGAGACCGCTGATGTACCCTGCGACACTGGTACTGACGCTGAGGAGTTGAAAGAGGAGTTGAAGGGCAAGCCAGTCGACCTAAGTCGAATTGAAAAGGGTTGGAATATCAAGACAGGTAGATGGGCACCGACTGCCGGTGCTTTGGAGAAGCGAGCAAGAGAGACAAGGCAGTGGTTGAAGGCGAGACCCGAGAAGGAGATTGTGTTGGTCACACATGGTGGCTTCTTGCATTACTTCACGGAAGATTGGTCCGATTATAACGGGACCCTAGGTATGAATGTCAAAAGCCTTTGTTGAGAGATCGAAGCTCACCATGCCATACAGGCACTGGATGGCAGAATGTTGAATTCCGTTCCTTCCAATTCGTCGATGAAGAAGGTGACAACGCCACCATCGTGGAAATGGAGCAGTCAAGGAAATCGCGGCGAGGTAACGAGAAGCCATTGACGAAGACAGAGCACATGGAGCTGCTGGAGACCGCGAAGAGCACCTGGGAAGAGGGCGGTAATCACCCAATACAAGCAAAGGTGTGAAAGAATGTAGGCGTAAGTATTGACCAATTTTCTCACGGTGCGACAGAGAAGAGACAAGGCGAAGGATGACAGGGACTGGATCGGAGCCTATTAAGGAGTATGCCAATAGATCCGAGCAGCTACTACCACCGAGGTTGCAAGCATTATTAGAGAATAGATGTTGAAGTGATATATTCTGGACCATTGCTAGAGCTTCCCAAAATAACCATCATTTGGCAGAGGCAGAGGAACAGCCTATCAACAGCAAGGGCCTTATCATTACACGGAAGGATTGATCGCGTGGCCAATTCGTTAGAGGGCACTTTTCGCGTGCGGCTGCACTGATCGACTACCCCGCTTGGCGTAGTTTTCGACGGGAGAACAGTCTGGGGTACATCCCAATGGCAATCTGCCAATGCCCATTGCTCCTCTTATCGCGGGTTCACGACTATGTCATACGGAAAAGCATTGTCGATTGGTAGCCTCCGTCTAGTGAAGGTTATATTATCTAGATGGTGCCCAGACCACGTTTCATCCTCGAACCTCGACAATCCACCGTTGCTCTTTCGTTGTGAATCCTGTTGAAGTTGAAAGTCCGACCTTAGAACACCCGCATCATTCACCGACAAAGGGTTACTCATCATGTCGTCTCCGAGGGACCCCACAATGCCACAGATCGAGCGCTATACAAGTTTTGGAATTGGTGGTAGAGGCAACCTGCGTAAGCAAAATTACTTCTTCATGATTATACTATTGACGTACACCAGGTCGACCATCTGAAAACAAGATTGTCGAGATAACACCGACTGAGAACGGACAGAAGCGAAGAACCAGTGTTTGGGACTCAGTTGGGGGCGTTTTCCGGAGGAAGTCAACAACAGAAGTTATTGAGGAGTCGAAGTGAAGTTTAGCACGGCCAGATCACCTGTGGAGGTTGCTAAGTATTCGATTTGCTGCAGCTTGTATGATAAGCAAATTGCAATTTGTCCTCGAATGCAATAGTACGATCACCTCATATTCAATATGCCCGCTCATCCCTTTAAACGAGGCAAACAATCATTTCTAGGAAGGTTTCCTCATTCTTACCAAGTTTCTATATGGAAAGAGATCTGGTGCCTAGGAATTGATCGAGCGGCTGAGCAGTTACATGTCATAAGTCGTTCCATAAATATGAATCTGCCAGGAAGTGGGTTTTACTAGCTGATACGTGAGGAATAGTCTCAAAAGGCATGACTCAACCATATTTGAGCCATGCTTGGGCCGTTCTCGAGGATAATCTGACATCCAAGTGGCGGGGTATAAACATTTTGGCAAGGCCTGTATGAGAAAGCTAGCATTTCGTTGAGTAGCGGAAAGGCGAGACCCGCCATGATGGTCCATTTTATACAGCAGATGCCAGACAAACCTTTTTCTTATCACAGTGATTGATCAGGTGGTCCCAACAATCCTTGGGGATAGAGCCATGGCTGAGATAGAAAACAGTAATTCCCGCACCTCCTTCCTCCAACAAAATTCGCTCCTGCATACGTTAACCATGTTCCATTTACTGTTTTGCAGCCCCTACTTGGATGCAAGTTTGCGACGTAGATGTGTTAACGAGGAGTTGAGAAGAGGATGGGAATTATTGGATGAAGAATACGCCAATTGGACCATATTACGGTAATCTATATCCGCTAATGGTACCATGCGTCATATGCCAAGACAAGCTTCCACGCGGACCGGATGGCGGAGCATCGACGATATCCTGTTCGTATTAATATATATTGATTACCCTCAACCCAAGCCACTTGCGACCTCATAAAGGCTTTGTCCAAATACATAAAATGCCTTTTGGAATCAACAATCCATTTCCCACCTCTGTAGCCAGTGAGTGCAAGAAGGCTGGCAAGGTAAGCTCAAGGCAACCATATTCGTGAAACTCGGCTGAAGAACTCTTACTGACTGTTAGCGCAATAGGTCCTCGCATCCTTCGTTGACCCACGTCAAGCTTTCGGTCCAGATAAGGTCATACCTCCACAGATATTAGCTAATGCAAAGGTACGGCATCTGTGAGGCCATTGCATTAGGTACATGAGATTAATTCGGATCAACAGGGTCTAGCGATCATCACCGTCCTCAAAGCTGGGTTCCTTGGCTCTGGTCGTTTTGGCTCTGGAATAGTCATTGCTCGTCTATCTGACGGTACCTGGTCAGCTCCCTCAGCTATCGCAACCGGAGGAGGTGGCTTTGGAGGACAGATAGGATTTGAACTTACAGACTTTGTCTTCATCCTCAATGACGCGGCTGCCGTACGCACATTCTCGCAGAAAGGATCTCTGACGCTCGGAGGCAATGTTTCAATAGCTGCAGGGCCAATCGGGCGTAACGCAGAAGCAGCTGGAGCAGCTAGTTTGAAGGGTGTGGCAGGAGTCTTCTCATACTCGAAAACTAAGGGTCTCTTCGCAGGGGTCAGTCTGGAAGGAAGCGTCCTGATAGAAAGGCGTGATGCGAATGAGAAGCTGTACAACAGCCGGATCACAGCTCGCCAGCTTCTGGAGGGCGGAGTTCGCCCTCCTCCAGCGGCTGAGCCCCTCATGCGCGTTCTAAACTCCCGGGTCTTCGCTGGGGTAACACCTTCGTCTGCAGATGCCATGTACAACGACATTCCGATCTACGATGATAGTCATGACAATGTTGTTTGGGAAGGCAGACAGGGCAGTGGCTACAATGAGGGTGTACGCTCAAACAGAACAGGGTCAATTGGGGCCGCCAATGACTACGAGTACCACGATGCCCCAAGGCGGGCAGCTACTTGGAATGACGATGTTTATGATCGAGAACCCAACAGCGCTGGACGAAGCCGGACTAATACAATAGGCGAAGACTACTCATACAACAATTCCCCAAAACCCAGCAGACCGACAGCGCCAAAGCCAAAATTCACTCCCAAGCCAAGTGCTTCATCCATTGGCAAGGACCAGGCTATTGCCCTATTTACGTTTGATGCTGACCAGCCAGGTGACTTGGGATTTAAGAAGGGAGAGATCATTACGATTACGAAAAGAACGGACAATGCTGCCGACTGGTGGACGGGCAAGATTGGAGATCGAACAGGAATATTTCCTAGGTACGTCGGGTAATTGATTATATATTTCAGGTCAGACGTGGCTGACATGAATTAGCAACTACGTGGAAGCTGTGTAGGCTTGAGTATACCCATGCTAGCGAGCGGTCATGTGCAGTCCTGAATACCACACGCAATTGGCAAGCGACGGAGTTCGGATTGGATTTTCTTTGACAACTTCTGTGCATGTTTCACGAGTGAATGTTTGATGATTCCATTGTCAATATCCCTATTTCTGAAAGTTTCCAGAATTCAAAAGGTGGGATCTATCAACAATCGCAATTGGCCCTCGTTGATAGGAGTAAATCTCCAGGTAGTCCGACAATTTGAGCCTTCTATATATGACAAGTGTCAACGTGAGAAATGACCAGTGTCACATGAAACAGTGTTTGTGTCCAAAGAAACCTGGCTAGAGAGACCTGAGCTCAAATATTGTCCCGGATCTACGTTCTATGCTCCAAGATGCACTCCTGGTCTTGATCTTGTCCCACTTGCCATGCAATGGCGAAGATGTACGAACCGAAGCGGCATACTATCGCTCTCAGTACACGGCATACCCTCCCTACAATCTATTGTTAGAATGAAGCCTCTAGAATTCTCCAGCCCATCACTTACATCCGCAAGAATATGAGCACCCGTCACAAACCTCGAAGCATCACTTGCCAAGAACACAGCCAGCCCGTTCAGCTCATCCGGTCTTCCTAGTCTCCCCATCGGCGTCATAGAGGCCCAATGCTTCTTCTGCCCCTCCAGCAACGCCTCTCGGTTCAGAGCTGTGTCCATGTATCCCGGCGCTATCGTATTAACACGAATCCCATGCTGTGCCCACTCCGCAGCGAGAGATTTGGCTAATTGGGTCACTGCGGCTTTCGACGCATTGTAGGCGCACTGTTGTTGGGGATGTAAGACTCGGGAACCCGCTATGGACGCAAGGAATATAATGGAGCCGCCGTTCTTTTGGGCGATCATGTGGCGGGCACAGGCTTGAGAGACGAGGAAGGAACCAGTGAGATTGATGTCGATGAGATGGCGGAACATTGTGTCATCGTAGTTTTCGGCTTTGATGTTTGAGCTGTCAATTCAAATGAGCCTGACGGGTCTTTCATTCTGACGAGAGCCACCCTACTCTACAACTCCAGCCGAATTGATCACAATGTCCACTGAGCCCAGATCGTGATTAACCTTGCCTACTACCTCCGATATGGATTTGGCATCTCGTACGTCCACTCTGTAAAACTGTACCGGAATTCCAGTAGTCCGATGCAACTCCGCCGCTGATCTGTCACCAAGGTCTTGCTTGACGTCCAAGAGGGCAATAGCTTTAGCTCCAGCTTCCGCCAGTGCTTGGGACATGTTCCATCCTAGGCCTCGAGCGCCTCTCTGGCGTTTTAGCACGACTAGCAATAAGAAAATCGCAATATCCAGACAAACGTCATGTACTTCCTTTTCATATTTTGACAATAGACCAAACAGTAACCACTTCTTAAGACAAACCGGGATATAAACGCTGAAGAGAAATGCACGCATGAGTAATGAGCAACACATACCCTGTAACTACAGCCACCTTGCCTTCGAGTAAGAAAGCTCTGAGAGTAGGCGTCATTCTTGGTACAACGGCTTTATCAAAGGGCGTAGCCGTGCGCTGAATGTCCTTAGGAGAGATGGGACTTGGAACTGATTTTGATTCATCGACGGAGAGGACCGTTCTCTGGGCGGTCTTCTTATCTTTTGCATATGTTGCTACAGGCACCTCCTTAACGTCCTTTGCTCGTAAGCGAGTACTTGCTGCTATCCCATGACCCTTAGTTGGTTTGAGGCAATGGCCAATTGGAATCCGCAAGCTTGCATATCTTGAGAAGCTAACCATGGTCTGTCTGTTAGGGAGTACGGTACTACAGTCTAAAAATTGTTGTGAGACAAGGATGCTGCAAAAGGTGACTTGATACCAGGCATGAACGAAGGAACCCGAGTGTGGAGGATTGAGGATTAAAGTGAAACCGTACCACAGTAGCTCTTGGACGTCCTGATTCAGAATTTTTGGTTCATGTAAGTATGAAAATATACTACTTTAATGACAAGGTCTAGGACGGTGGACTCTCCGTGTCGGTAATTCTTATTAAAGCTTACGATTGTAATTGTGTCCTAGTTGATTAATTGGTTTTCATAGCTAGAGCAAGCTATCTGGACTGGATGGGCCGCTTCCATTCGAGGTATTCAAGAAATTTTGAGGCCAACCTTGTATCTATGTTGTTGCCTGAGAATCCGCAAAGCAAGCTCATCCATCTACAGATCAACATTTTAAAGCCCAATCCGCGCATGTATCGACAATTGATATATTAGCAATACAAGCCGCAGTATCACAGACAATAGTAGCAGTCCAAGAGCCAATTTCGAATCTTCGTCATGACACATATCCAGATTTTCCTACATATACAAAACTCATTAGTTGGAAACAAATTATCGTCTCACTCTCCCAACAACCTCAAATACACCCTCCCCTTCCTCTATCTTCCAGTCGTCTCTTCGTAGCATGGCCCTCACCGCAGGGCCTAATTTTCCCCTCCCGCCATCTGAGTGTCGGCCTACTCCAGTGATGATCCGTAAGCCCACAACCATCGCCTTCCCTTCTCTAGACCATTCTCGTCCTTCGCGCTCCCACCACTGTTCTACTTCCAATTTTGCGATTCGCGTAGCGTCACTCACACTCACACCATGCAAGTCCACTTCGCCAGGCCTTGACTGCCTTGCCACAAGCTCGTTAGCCCTGGCTGAGTCGTGTTGGCGGAGCGCGGCATGGGCATCGTGAGCCACAGAGCTGTAGTAGGACGCGGCACCACCCATGAGAGGTATTGATTTTGACTTGCGATGGGCCGCTTGCGCTTGCGCGAATGCGTTCGAGCGGGCTACCAACAGAGCGCTGGCCCTCGGTAACTGTAATGGAGCGGCGGTATTCGAGGAGGCAATATGTATTTCAGGAGGATTGGGCGAAATATCACGTGGAAGGTACTGCGGTATTAAGGGAACTGGTGTAGAGCTTGTCCGACGCTGCGATTGCTTCTTCTTTTTGCGCCCTCTGCGCCCTTGCGCACCAACATCAGGTTCAGTGAATGCCTCAATTCCCTTCTTAAGATTAGATTCTCCGTTCCTAAGATCCTCATCTTTGAAGTAAGCTTGGTTCAGCAGTTCATCTACTGCCCTTTCGAGATTGTTGTCCACCTTTCTCAATGTGTAAATTGTGTCAAATTCTGTAGCGCCGTGGAACATTTCTCTCAATAGTCGCGCTTTCTCTGAAGGTGTTAAGGCTTGAAGTTCTGCCCAATCAGTTTCCGTGAGCGAGTCCACGCCATCCAAGTCCCTTCCTAGATCAACAGCCCCCGTAGCCTGCGAAAGAGCACTGAGTTCGGTATTATCGGTCGCGGCAGATGTCGTATCTCCATGCCATGACTGTGCACGCTCAGAAGAGTCGTGCGAGCTCATACCATCCTGTGATCCACTGGTTCCAGAAGGATCAAAAATAGCATTATCTTGGGTCAAAGCATCTTCCTTCAGCAAGTCTAGCGTGGCTTTTAATTCTTTAACCGATGTAGTATCCGACAGATCGCTATAGTCGTTAACAATGGCAAAGAAAGTGGAAGAATCAATTGGCGGGCAATATTCTTTCTGCGGCCATCGCTCAGTGTTAACGAAAGATTTGTTTTGAGACCACGCAATGACTTACCTCAAGAAGCAGACGTATATTATCCATCTTTGGATCTCAGTGGCGTACGTTGAAGTAGTGTAGCTTTCCGGGTTATCATGGTCTCGACAAGTTGTGCAACAGAGGTCGCCAGATAGGTCTTAAAGGATCTTGAACGTCACGATATCAGTATGTAAAGTATAACAATTAGCGCTGGTATGGTGTAATATTACGACCTATCGTAATCTAGACCTTCCCTATCAACTCGACACCAGAGGAGCACCTTGATGCTTGAGATTGATTGGGCTGATAGGCGCAATTGTACACAAGTGTAGCAACATTTTGCGCTGAAGTGCAGAGATTTCACGCGTAAGAACCATGGCTGCAGCGAAACTACTGGGAAAGCGGACCCATCAGATCCCGGGTTAGTGCACAGGTAACGCTTCCCGGGCTGCTTGTCGACTGAAAGACAAGTCAGGAAGATTGAATGTCTCGGAACTCTTTTTTGAAGTGCCCAAGGATCATGCCAATCCATCACATGGGAGCCTCCGCCTATTCGCCAGAAGCGTTGAACGGTTCGAGAATCCCGTTGATGCCAGCAAGAAGGAGATCAAGCAACCACCGTGGTGTAAGCATTATACAGTCGAAGGAGGATGTGATAAACAATGACATGTGCAACTCTCATCAGTCCTCTATTTGCAAGGTGCTTGGAATATCCATCTTTCCTAACTTGAATGTCCTAATGAAACCTCAAGGTGGACCGGGCATGCCTTGTAAAAGCCCCCAGAATTATGCTTGGACAGATGTCGTCCTGGACAAAGGCTATCAGGTTTGCCTAGCAAATTGATTGCTGAAAATATTTTAACGCAAGTAGATTCTATTCTTAGATCAGCGCGGTATGAAACATCGATTCACTCCAGATGAGCCATGTACGAATGAGCTGATTTGAGCTGGTCTGTAAGGGACCGGTTTGAGTAGCACAGTTACAGCGAGAACGCTTACTACAGAAGGTGGACCAGCACAGCAAGCAGCTTTTCTCAAACACTTCCGTGCAGATAGCATTGGTGGAGTCCCTCTATGGCCTTGGAGCTTCGAGAAAACCCGTTAACTCCCAGCACAGTCAAGGACTGCGAAGCTATTCGTAAGACCCTAACTGCGGACTTCCCAACGGGTAAGAAGAAATGGTCTGCCATGGGCCAGAGCTTCGGAGGCTTTTGCTGCGTCACTTACTTGTCTCAATTGTGAGTAGTTGTACGCAATGCCACGATGCTGCCGTATTACTGATGCATATCTGAAGCCCTGAAGGGCTCCGAGAAGGTACATAATATAGTTGCTCGATCCAGAAGTATGCTGAGCCGGTCGATAGTCTTCACATTAGGAGGGCTTCCACCCCTGGTAAGTCAACCGGATTATGTCTATGAAAAGCTCTTCGGTATGTCTCTCTACGAGCGCTGTGAAACCCGACTAAAAGCCAAATAGGCAAGGTGGCAGAGAGAAACAAAGCCTATTATCGAAAATATGGCGAGGACGTTCGTCGAGTGAAAGATGTGGTTCGATACATTTCAAAGGAACATGTAATGCTACCTAGCGGTGGAAGACTTTCTGTTTTGCGGCTTAGGCAACTTGGCATGTGCTTTGGCTTTCATGGTAAGTATCACACCTTCTATAGATAGAGAAGGCAGTCGATGATGACCTGGTAAATTGCAGGCTGTATGGATTCTGTGCATGGTAAGCATTATACCCATAATCGCAATTTGCCTCCTATTGATGCTTCGGAAGAAATCATATGTCGCTTCACTAGCGACTTGAATCAGTTCGGCTTCTTCACAAGACCATCCCTTGCAGCATTTGAGGCCATGCTGCCCTTCGACACCATGCCATTATACGCATTGATTCATGAACCAACATATGCACAACGGTACGCCCAATTGCACTTCTGGGCGACGTCAAGCTGACGAGAACTGGCAGACGTGCGCCCAATTGGTCTGCAGATCGCGTGATGAAGCGGATGCCCGAATTTCTGAATGCGTCGCCGGATAATCCAAGTCCCATCTTCTTTACAGGCGAGATGGTAAAGCATGAATCCCGCTTGGGGCCTTACGTCGTACGCTAATACATTGGTTAGGTTTTTAGGGACATGTTCAAGGACTATGATGAGCTTCGCACCCTGCAGCAGACGGCGGATCATCTTGCAACGGCCGACGACTGGCCGGAACTATACGACGAAGATAGACTGCGGAACAATGAAGTCCCAGTCTATTCTGCCACGTACATGGAGGACATGTATGTGCACTTCGATTTCGCCAGGGAAACCGCTATGAAGATCCAGAATTGCAAGAACTTCATCACGAATGTTCTATACCATGATGCCTTGAACCACAAGACGGATGAGCTGATGAAGCAATTGTTTGCATTGAGGGATGACACTGTGGATTAGCGGGTTATATACTATGTCGCGCGGGAGACAGAAAGACCCGGATAATAAACTTGGACGCCCATTCTACGGCTCCAAATGAATAAAGTCAATGAAGTCTTGCTCGTTGCCGTACATACTAGATGTCAAACTAGGGAAGTGTCTGTGTAGTCCTGGTACCCGCGAAAATGTCTGAGTAGAAATGTTTGGGCATGCTGTTCTATCCTAACACAGCAATACAGTATATACCATACTCGATCAAGCAATTCAAAAATGCGCCGACTATGATGACTCGTTTTCCTTTGCTGTAATGGCCCTCCTCCTAGACACTTTAGCGGTCGCAGCGACAATACTATCACTAGGACTTTTAGCTCCGTCTCCATGGTCTCAGAGACAACCATGGCTCACCTCATCCCTTCACAATGCGGCGCCCACTCGTTATGCTCGTGATACTTCTGGCACTTACTCTGTGCATTCCTCCATGGCGCCTCTCCCTCCCCCTCCTTCCTTTTCAACCTGCCCACCAACTCCCGCAAGAATTTCTCATCCCAACTATCCGGATGTGTCTGCACAAGACTATCTGTTTTTTTCCTGTAAGTCAATTAGCACTACGGAATACAACCAAGAAGCAAATCATAGAAATTTCCATACCAAACAAACAAATCCAACATCAGTTCCCGCAACTTCCCAATCTCTTCTCCCACCCCCTCCCCAAAAACGTTCCTCGTATCATCCGGTGTTGGCACACTATTCGTCGCATCCGCCCTCCTCGCCATCTCATCCACAATTGCATTCTTCAACCCCTGCACCTGCAAGCAATCCGCCACCTTCCACAACCTAATCAACCTAAAATAGGCCGGGTGCGGCCCATCGAGGGTTTCATGCGTAAGTGTGCGTGTGTAAAGCCATTGGACGAAGTATTCGAAGTCTTGCGGGTTGTGGGTGGGAAGGGAGAGGGAGGAGGTGAGGGATTCGCGGAAACCATAGTGTGGGTTGAATGTTGCGGTGAAGAAGGGGGAGATGGACAGCAGGGCTTCGAGATGGAGGGGGAAGGGGGTCAGAGCCGGGCCGACATTGAGAGTGATGGGAGTCTTGAACAGGTGGCTGTGGTTGGGGGTATAATTAGTGAGCGAAGACGAGATATGGATAGGAGGGGGTGGTCGGGGCCAAACCGAGTTGGGGTTGTTGCAGTGGGGAAAATGATAGTTTTGGGTATGGCAATTTCCCTGGAGACGGGGATGATTTTCTTTCTTTTAGATATATTATCGGTATTAGTGATTCCCTGCATTGTAGATGTTGGCTGTCTGGAGGATGTTCGCTCAAAGTAGGCTCTGTCAATTGAGGAGACCATTTTGGAAAGAGCGATGAAGGCAGCAGCGGACGAAGGAAAACAGGGTATAAGACGAGACGCAAGCAATGGGAAGACAGCGACGGGAGACATAAGGGGGGCGATGTGCATGTACTGTTCGCAGCACTATTGTAAAGTATTCACAACATTGACCGCAAGCGACAAAGGCAACGAGTGCACAATGGCTCGTGAATGTAGGAAGATTGGCAATAGCCGGGCCTGAGGTCTTAATTCTTGAAGAGTATAGCGAGTATGGCCATCGCCGCTTTCGGCAACATTGATCAAAGGCTGCGAACGGTGGCAATATGGAGATCCTGTACGGCGAGAGTGTAGACGTATGTCATATATGAAGTTAGTTCCAATTTGAAATAATATTCTCGAACGAACGCCAAATATGCAAGCAGTAAAGCACCGCCCTGCACCAAGTTTTTGATGTAACTTGCTGTAAAGAGAGGTTGGGCCTCCTGCGAGTGCCGATTATGTAAGCCTGCCATGGCTTGGCTACAGCATTCCAAAGGTCGCTTACTGCGACCAACACCGACCCAGCAGCAGAGCCAGAATAGCTATGTGTATGAAAATTGATCTAGATCCTATGCTTCTCACTTTCTGCAGACCAGTTAGCTTCGCGTCCAAAACCATTAAATAGCGATACTCACCAAGTCTTGAATAAAGCATGTAGAGCGCCATTTGGTTGCACTCTGATGTTCCCGTAATAGTCACCAAGCGCTCATTGCTGTTGTCTTGTGGTTCGTTAATTTTGATCACGCTACCACTGAGTTGCCTGATCTCATTGATCTTTGCTCCTCCTTTGCCAATGATAGCTCCGACCATGTCATTGGGAATGAAAATCTGCTGTGTCAAGGGCTGGCCAGGTACCATGCCCTGAATAGGTTGTGCTGGAGGACCCGCATGGCTATGTGTAGGTTGATGAGCTCCATGTTGTTGAGGTTGATGAGGGCCAGCTCCGGCATAGCCTCCTTGCTGAGGGGAGCCACCGTAATGCACCGGCGCTTGGGCCTGTTGTTGAGGCGGTTGCCCATGAAGATATGGGACGCCATATGGGTTTGCAGGCGTACGGTGAGGTTGATTGTTATGTCGCCTGTAGTTGTCTGGATGACCATACTGGCCGCCGGCAGGCTGAGGGACATATGGAACAACTTGCATACCACCTGGAACCACGCCTGCGGGGCCTCCACTACGAGTCGCATATGCCGAGGCTGCTGGACCACCGAATCGCTCAGTCAATTGCTCCACAAGAGTTTGCCCCACGTAATAAGTAGCAATGTGAACAGCATCCGCTACACCAAGTACGACGAGAGATCGTTCAGTTGACAGCGGCAGGCATGCGTCTGAAGCATTGAGACGAGCGCCGGAAGCTTCCTGAATTTCGCGAATGCGTACACCTGACTTTCCAATAATTGATCCTATCAGGATGTGAGGGACCAGCAAGCGCAGTGGATAAGTCTTTGACTGGGATGTAGAAGCTGCATCGAGAGGCTCATTGTTCAAAGTTCGGATGATGAGGCCGAAAGCCTATGCAAATTAGCAGGCGATCTCGAGCTAAGACAAGGAAACTGTACCTTTGCAGTCGCATCCACCAGTCCACTGACAGTCAAAACCCTCTCTACGGCACCGCGAGAGTAATCGCTAACCGTACATTTCGCACCTGAGTGACGTCGGATCTGCGAGACATTCTCCCCACCTTTCCCAATGACTGTAGCTGCTTCAGCACTAGAAATGACTGCACGCATGTGTAGCCATCCCGTCTCATCTTGGTGTCCCTGATGTTGCGAAGGTCCTTGAGAAGTAGCGCGATCATACTGGCCACCAGTAGATTGTATGGGCTGGGTCTCTAGTACGGCTGCGGCTGAAGGAACTGCCCCATTGGGAGCATCGGGCACAACAGTGTCACCCTGAGTATCTGTGTGGCCATTCTCCAGAGGTGTAGGACTGGGCTCGGTCTTGATGCCTCCAGCAACAGGCTCTTGATCTGGCGGCGCTTCTTCACTCGCTACAACTGGCTCGACAACCTTATTATCACCGGCCCCCTCTTCATCTTTTGCAGCCTTGTCAAGTGCAGGGCGTTTTGCATCAGGCTGATCTGTCGGTCCAGAAGGAGAAGACTCGTCATCAAGCGGTCTCTTTGTATTCGTCGCAGGGGTTGCGACAGCGGAAGGAGAAGCAGACATCTTGGGCTAGAGGGTTAATGAGCTCTTCAATAAGTGGATCGGGTGAACAACGGTCAGTTTGGAGGTGTAGTCAGATTGATTTCCTGTATTCTGAGTTTGATCCGCTATTTACACCAGGAAGCTCGAAGGAAAACGTGCTGGTGATGGTGTAAACGGTTGCTGGAAGGAGCGAGGTACACTGTTGGGGGATAGCATGCGAGGACAGGGCCGTGATAGAGAAGAGTCGGGGTGGGTGTTGGGCTGTGATGGATTGAGGTAGATGGACGAGCGGTGATGGGGGACCTCAGGTGCAAGCACAGGACAGGAGACAAGACTGTGGTAGAGCAATGCTGGAAGGCGAGGTGCTCGTGAGGAGGATGCGCTTGAAGGGAGGCAACGCTTGGATGTTTGCTAAAGGGGACCTCTGAGTAACCTTAGGACATCAAACCTTTTGTGTCGTATTGGTCACGAGTGATGTTGTCGCTTTGAGCAGAGAGTGCATTGAAAGCACGATCGAAGACGTCGTGGTGGACTAAGTTGTAGGAAGGAGCAGCCTTGAAAACATGAAAATGGAGCCCACTGGACTTGCTAGCCTCCTTTCGGCTAGCGTGATCTGAGCACGGTCTTGGCGGTCTTGACAGTTAGCAAACGCGTGCGGAAGCTCGAGGATCACAGCGGGCTGACATCGACGCGATGAACTCCCGTACAGAGATCATACATTCGCTCGAACCCCAAGTTCTCGCAGATGGCTTCAGGAGATACCGCGTTGGAAAGGTTGCAGGACTACGCAGGCAAAGTGAAAGAGACAGATTATGCCCTTGAACACACAAATGGGAGCGGGGACTATGAAGCTCGCATCAACAAGACCTTGCAATTTCTTCAGAAACAGGTAAAGCAGCAGAAAGATGCTCTTGAAAAGGTGCTGTTCCCATTTATTGGAGATCACCAATTTTTACTGACCCGTATGTTAAGCTACGAGCCGCAAATTCCCCTTTCGTGGATGAACCATCTCCAGATCCCACAATCCGCCTTCGACAGCTTCGTACGATCACAGCAGCGTACCAGTCTCTCACTCCAGCCGAGCCGCTCCTCCCATTGCCAGACTCTCCCTTACCGGCCCTTTTAGCCATGCGCAGCACACTAAACCTTGTAGATCAGACCAAGGCCTCAATCTCAGAAACCAAAGAAAGCATTGAGAAGGCAAAGCAACGGCTCCAACAAGAGCAAACTGGTTTGAAAGACGCGCGCTCTATTACCAGAGCACTAAAAGAGCGGATTGAGAAAGTGCAACGAGAGCATAAGGAGCAGTCGCAGAAGACCAATGAGGACCTCGTCAAAGGCACGATCAAAGAACAGGATCAGCAAAGGCGGCACTATACAATGGAGCTAAGGAACCTAGTGAAGGCCTTCAACAGATTCGTGGATCAGTATATGGCCGCAATGGTAGCAGTAGAAGATCTTGGTGGACCTGTGGTTGGCGATTTGCTGGAGATCGACGAAGACACATTGAGGACAGGTTTCACACAGCAAGGCAGACCGAAAAAAGCAAAAGCAGACAAAACTAAAGAGGATGCCAAGAGGAAGCGTCGCAATGAGGAGATATGGGGATCCGAGGACGAAGATATGGCAGAGAGCACAAGAAGTGAGAAGGACGCAGCTGGTGCAAGCTTTCGCAAACTGACTGAAGACCTCCTCAATGCTGCTGCCGGAGATGATGACTCACATCCTTATATTAGAATATCGCGTGAGTCGGCCGCTGTGCGGTTCCTTGTCCGAGCAAAGGTCGCGCAGTTCCATCCGGACGATGCTAGACAATTGCGGTTGACCGACTTTGGCCTTGAGCTGGACGAGCTGGAAGGTTGAAGCTATACGTCGTATCGAAACTTTATATGGTATGTTCTATCATCTATATGCTCTCAAAACTTCGTGGTCCGGTATCCTTTACAACCCCCAGAGCACTTTCACTTTTCAACGAAGACCGTATGGTGCACTTCTAAAGCCACAGGCCCTTCCCTTAACAAGTGTATGTTGTCATTGAATGCCTCCGTTTCTCTGAATTTCTTATGGGCCTCTACACTTTCCCAGCCAAGAAAGCCTACAAAAGCCTTCCCTTTCTTGCCAGAGCCGATTTTCTCATGCTCTACATCCTCGACCAGCCAACCGCCAGCAGCGGCTTTGAAACCTTCTACGTCTTTACTTAAAACCGCGACGAATTTGTTGAAATTTTCCTCGTACGAAGGATCTAGTGAAGAGAAGTAGCAGGTCAGGCATTCGGTGGCTGGAGAACTAGTGCTCGAAATCGCGGCTGACGGTGGATGAGGGTTGAGGTTCGCATGGTACATGGTCGGATGACCGTCCACTATGCTCATGAGGTGCTTGCCGAATGGACCGTATCCTGGGTCGGCCATAAATTTCTTGTGGTGCTCCACAGAGTCCCAGTCTGTGGTGGGATGCAGGGGTTAGCTGACAATTGGACTACGGAGAAAGTCTCCTAGCCTGGGCCTCACCGACAAGAAATTGAACTACACTCTGATTCTCGACTTCCCGGCCATAGTAGGCTCTCTGGAAGCCGTCCTGGGCAGAGACAGTGTCAAGAGTCGATTGCCATACCTTGCCTGCCGCAGAGTCGGGATCTTCAATGGTTGCACCAGCAAAGAATGGGAGAGTGGCAATCTCTGTTGCAGGGGCCATGATGATCAGGGTGCAGTGTCAGAAGGGCAATGGCAGTATCTTCGTGGCACAGTCAAAGTGAAGGGATTTAAAAGTGAACATTCCGGTAATGGTGGATGACGACTGTTTCATGGACATAGCGTCACCTTCTGTCCGTCATCAGTCGTTGGCGAATGATTGTCCCGGAGTGTCGGTTGCCGCTGCCGGTTTTAGATCCCGCGAAGTTGCCTTAGGGCTGCAGCTTACCTTAGGGCTGGTACAAACGGTGAATTGTCTTAGCATGGCAACTTCTTCCCCTGTCCCCACTCACAGCTATTCTGAGGTGCTTCCTTACCCCGAATGCTGCTCGCCACGACGGCCTCTTGCTGGTTGTGCCTTGTTTCATCAGCCTCGATACTAGACAAGTATCCAATCATTGTATGAAAAGCATTCCAAATATAATGTATGCTCAGGCAACGTGGCGGGTGTCTATCACATTCCCGAACAAATGTACCGAGTCCTGTGTCTGGCCTAGCATTTCCTTTGCGTTGTATTCAGTGATATGAGTGAATACGAGTTCTCTTCACCGCAACATGAGGGGCAAGTCTGCTCCCACGAACCTCTATTATCAGCCTTGTGTACTGCTCTCTAGCCTAGCGGCAGGATGAGATATCCGGTCGTGCCTAAGCGTGAAGCACTACCTACGGTGATTGGATATGACAATCTGAAAGAGCTAGACCGACGTCTCACAGATCTAGTCGCCTCATGCATCGCTTGTCGGAAGTGGCCTCGGATCAAGGTTGTGAATGACTGTAGGTAATTTGAGTCTCGTGGATGGCAACTTGCAAGTATGCTTAGTATGGCCAATGTTTCAATTATAGAAACGCCTAAGCTAGCAGCTACCAATGGGGATATCGAAATACTTGGAGACTGTACCTCGCGGATCATCTCAGATGCCGCGGAACTCTCTAGGACCCATCTACGCCGTAGTCTTTGTGCAACGGCCGTTAAAAGATAAAGGCCGTTCCATTTCGCACTCAGCATGCAACACTCTCGACCTAAATCATATCTTTAAACTACCAAGGACCTTGCATACAGTAAACATCCCCCACAATGCATCGGAGTAGCCTAATTGGAAATACTTGGCATACGGACGTAACACCTGTACAAGAGGCAAAGACTAGGAACCGAGCAATCAAGGCATGCCACGAGTGCCGTACAAGGAAAGCAAAATGTGATAAGGATGAGCCAAAATGCCAGAACTGTCGAAGACACCACAGAGAGTGTATCTACATGACAGACAAACCGGACCTTGTGAGCCAAGACTCCGTCAGTCGTATCAAAAGGAAAGCCCGACACATCGAGAATAAGCGGTTTAACTTACCACGATTCAAGAGCGAGCTTCGATTACCTTCACAGGGCGACAACTTCCGAGATGATGATAGCACTGAGTGCGAAACGCCTCTATTGGAGAATGCCGCCGACGACACAGAAAAACTACTCTCCAATCCTTTGGCCGTTGCTGATGCGGCATACGACGATGATGCGGATGATGACGACGCTGGCGTGGAGAAGTCCTTCGGTGTTGGTCAGTTTTCCATGACTGATAGAATTGGAAGTTTCTTCCGACCCAAATTGGCCGAGGAAGTATGTATTCCATAATCCAAGGCTCTTTGATGTGTCTAGTGTTTCTGAATTGACTTAGATAACTCGCATACTACGCCCATCGCATCCCAGTGATCCCACGAACTATTCACGCCCAGCTTCCCCGATTTTGAAATTCACATCCGGAACGACTTATAAGAAGCCCAATCTCGCCCTTCTCTTTTCTGATGCCACTCGCGAAGATGTAGATACTATGCGTCCAACCAAAGAGGTCGCTGACCATCTGTTTGAGCAATACTGGTTGAACGTGCATCCGATCAGTCGGACAGTCCACAAGCCATCACTCGAGCAAATGTACCGTGAGATCTATGGCGAAGACCCGTCTACACAGCTTCCCAACTCAGCATATGCACTGGTTCATGCCTCCCTTTTTGCGGGTCTTGTGAGCATGGACCAGGAAATATACATCGAACATTTTGGTGGTAGCAAAACAACCAGGGCGGCTTTTGAAGATGATATGCAGAGGTTCACAGAGGTCTCGTTGGGCTGTTGTAGCCTAGCTCATACAAAGAACTTTCGAGCCTTGCAAGCTCTGGTGGGTTATCTAGTAAGTGTTCAATATGTTTCGAGTTTTTCTGCAGAGAATCACCCCACCCTCGCGCGCCAGCCATGAGCAGAGGGGATTGAATTATGCAGCACCAAGCCTGTTCAATGCTGGGCTAAGTCGCCTAAATATACAACGATACTGACTGCGTCTAGATTGTGCTTTGTCGCGCGCATGTTGGCCGTTCCCATCTGACCCTTGTCGCATCAGCAATTCGTCTTGCTGAAAGCATTGGCCTTCACAGAGATGGTACAGAATACAAGCGCGATCCCATAGCAGTTCATGTTCGTCGGCTGATATGGTATCAACTCTGTATCCTCGACATCCGAACCACCGAATCAGCTGCGCCACGAGCCCTCATTCGTCGTAAGGAGTATAGCACCGAGTTCCCGCTGAACGTCGACGACGACGACTTGGACTATTGTGATCAGAGCAGTGACAAGTTCACCGATATGACACCGTCCCTAGTTGATATGCGATGCATCGAGGTCATACGCTCTTTGTACAAGGATCGTGCAAACAACAAAAGGGTCGAAGATGGCAGGGTTTCTTTGGACCCATTACTGACCAGAGTTGCAGACTTCAGAGAGAAGCTGCTGAAAGACTACGGGGACTTCCTTGATGAACGAGTACCAATCCAACATTTTACGAAATTGAAGATTGATCTGTACATCAGCCGCATGTACGCGATAATTCTCCAGCACTACGAGTACCATGCAAAGGTCGAATTGCCTGGTAAGCAAACAGTGACCCTCCTTTTTGTTTCCAATACTAACTAAATTCCCAGCTCGGTTGTTGCACTTATTTATCGCTCGCGGCATTGATAATTTGGAGGTTTCGATGGCTATCGGAACCAATCCAATGTTTAAACCCTGGCAATGGTATTTGGGTGCCATACATCAGCACCACTATGCGCTCGGGATGCTGATGGAATTCCATATGCGGCCCGAGCAACAAGAAGCAGAGCGCGTGTGGAAATGCCTTGACTGGGTATTCGACGTGCCTCCAACGTACAGACCATTAGCTAAGCAGGAAAAATCCCGTCTGGTTCTGACACAAATCCGGGACCAATATATCAAGTATGTTGCGACTCAAAAGCTTCGCTGTTCAACAACAATTACCAACGCGACAATTTCGTTAGACAACCTTTCACTCGAACAGGACACCTCGTCTGATGAAAGCGTGAGCCATCCAGGGAGCACTGTGGGTAATGTTAGTGCATCCCCTATTGCTTCACATGGTTTCCTGGATGACATGAAACCATTATCACCCACACCTGGATGGCTTCCTCATTCGTTGCCCGAGGAGCCCGCGAGATTGCTTTTGTTGGCCATAGAAGGACGCGACGAAGAGGACAAAAAGCGAGGGAGGCCAAGAAATTGGGTATGTAGATACTCAGATTTCTCCCACCATGGAAGGAAACGACTAAATCTTACTGTAGAGGCCTATGGGCGCGATGCACTCTGAAGAAGTGTCTGAGAGGATACCTGCGCCGAACCATCATTCCCTCCAAGATGGGCGGCCTAATACTTATTATACCGAACAACTTCCACATCCACCAGTCGCACACTCTTTCAATGGAAGACATGTCCCCCACGCAGCAGCTCAGCAACTTAATTATGGACATCCCTATATCTCTGACACCAACTATCATGCTGATGCAGTCCCGGAGCCAATAATTGGCCCAACTGAGAGCGAGGGTATGAGTGAAAGTGGGATGATGAACGCTCCATACCGTCAGTACCCTGTCAACTACAGCTTTGACGGAAGTCCCTCTTTTGGATATGGTAACCAAATGGAGCATTGCTACGGGTATGGGGCCCCCTACCGCGGTTCTTTTGATCAAGCCTCGAATTATGGACACCAACCTATCGAACAACATTATGATAACAGCTTTGGTGGCCAAGAGCATGGCCAGGAGCACCAGGGCCATGCAGGCCCGGTGGAGTATCGCGCCTCCGCGCATCGGCGATCGACTCGATGATTTTTGTTTTTGCTTTTTCATGCACGTACTAGAGGTTTGCTCGTTGGGAATCTTTGCTACACAGTATGGTTGGTTGCAAACAGCTATCCCTCAATTTCGAGCATAGCTTCTTTGGTGCCCTCCGGGTTAATGCGAAGAGTCTTTATGGTTACAGCAATTTCGAAACTTCTTTAGCAAGCTTAAACACATGCAGAGTTTTTGTTTTGAGCGGATTGGCTTTCAATGACAGGCCTCTACGAGCTCCTTTGGCGGATTTGATTACTACCAAAGTCATACAAAGTTACAGCATTTGGCGAATTTCTGCCCGTTTGGAATTCATGCATATTCAACCACAAGAGATAGCACAACAATTATGTATATATTGCTTTTGATTATCAATCTTAGGATATGCATGCAACGGAAAGTCTTTCCAAAATTAGTGCACTCTTGAAATCAGATTGTCGTGCACATGGCGCCCTAGAGAACTTCTTTATCTTTCTCGTAGGACGTCTTGCTTGACTTATTCGAAAAGAGCAAGGAGTTGCAAGTCCCTGGAGGCTAGCACATTCAAGATTCTACTGCTTTATCTCTATTGGCACAAGCAATGTTTACGCTATAGCATGATTCCAGAAATGATAAAAACAAGGGTTGTAAATTCTTGTATACTTCAGAAGTCACGAAGGTCTGCTGTTGGCGGCTAGATTGCTAAACCGGCGTCTAAAATAGCAAATTCCCATTTTCCGTACAGCATTATGATTAGAGTCAGCTGTGTAAGATTAAGACAATCTTCGAGATTTGCTCTAATCGCTTCGCCTTTGCATTTGATGGATAAAGGCTAATCACAGAACAGTGTTCCAGCTCCTAAGTTTTCCTTCGCCCACTCAAACCTTCTCCCTTTTAAGACCCTATCCTTCCCCTCGATTAGATACTCACCAAACTTGTGTGACACCAGCTCACCTATTCGGCTCGGTATTTCCCAATAATCATAAATAGCTCGTACCCGCCTCCTCAACATATCTGCACATAGTCTTATAACCATCTTTGCGTTCCCCGGGAACCTTTTGTATCATTGTCATTGCAATATCATATGCAACTAAGCTAGAGGCTCCACAACACTAGATCAGTCCCACACTTCAGATACTGCCCCACCTAATAGTCTTGTGACTTTATATGAATAACGGAAATAGTGGCGCTGGGGCAAATTACATCTCACTTATCGAAAGACCTGCTGATTTCGAAGGAGCGCCGTACCTTGCCACTTCAGCGGTGTACCTTGGATGTCAGTCTCCAGACATCACACTTCTTAGCCCTTGCCGATGCCCAGGATGTACACGAGGCAGGAGAGTCGTAAGCGTCGTTTTAGAGCTGGAACTGTTCTTGTTGCCGTTCTGGCGGTCTGGTCTACGAGTGGTTCTCCAGCTGGTCTTGTGGCCCCCGGCTGCCGCGTCAATAGTTGCATGTTGGTGGCGGCGCTGCAACACAAATCCTATCACTCTTTAGAAATGTGCTTTGAGTGATTCATTCCCTTCAATGGCCGATCCAGCGTGAAAAGATCCTTGTAAGGTCAATGTGTCGTAATCATGAACCTGGAGATGCTGAATGAGAACTGTGAAACAATAAGCCTAGAAATTGATTGCATTTCTGGGTGTCTCTAGGCCGGGGCGGGTCCCGAGAGTGTAATTGTAAATGTCACACCCTTTAGAAAGGCCAAACCGTATCATTATGTGTACCTGTAAATTGTCCAATCATTAATTATATACATAGACGCCGACGCTAATGCTTATGGTATTGTACATGTCAATGCCCCAGAGACGTTGCTCAGAGCCAGGATTTACGGGGCGCAGGGTGACATCAGAATATTTAGGAACCCCGAACTGAGTGAAAAGCTTTCATAATTCTTGCCTTACAAGCCCCTTAATCGAGAGTCGTAATCCTTGGGCCAGTCTTAGAGAACGCCTCCTTCATGATCTCATTGACCTCGCGCCGTCTTTGCGCCCTCTCTCGGTACAGCTGAACCTCTTCTGGTGGGACTTCTGTAACACTCCTCGCTGGAGATGCACGCACACTTCGAGAAAGTTCTGGGGAATACGATCGACCGTTTTGAAGGACGCTACCCCCTAACTTTGAATTCATTTTTTTCCTTGATGACATGGGTGGGAATGGAGAACCCTCTCTGCTGCTTTGGCTTGCTGCGGAGGAAAAGCGCAGATGCCGCATTTGATTCTCGAGCACGTCGATATCTAAGCTCTTTTTCTCAACAATACTGGTCATCTTCGCGATTGTATTAGTGACGGCTTCGACTGTGGGTTGTTTCAAAGGTGGCCCTCTGCCGTTACCGCCCTCGCGAGAAGCCAGTTGAGCTCTGAGCATGGTGATATTTTCTTCAGCTTCGGCGAGCAGCTTCTGGAAACGAGTAACCTTCTTTCGTAGCTCGTGTTGTTGGGTAGCTTGGTCAAGGCGTAACGGAGCAGATCTTGCAGACTCAATTGCCTGTGGATGGGATCTTGTATCGATGATTCGGCCAATATCATTGCCTTTCGCCCGTAATGCAGCAACTCCTCTGCGTAATTCTCGACACTCATTGAGCTTCTCCGGTACATCCTGGGTCTTGCCTTCTGTAAGCTGTTCAGAGATATCGTTCTCAATTTTGATCAGTTCAGCGATCTCAATAAGGTACCAGTCATCATCCTCCAAGTCAGCTCGTTCGCGACCACCATCCTTGTACAGCTGTTCGTGGCCTTTCACGAAGGCTTTCAGTGATCGGGCGTTCAGACCAAGAGTATCAATCATCGAATTGATGTCCCGATAAACTCTTTCAATTTGGCCCGGTATACCAGGCTTGTCTATGTCTCCAATGTAATCTTGATGGGCAAGAAAAGGGTCTAGAGTCTTGGTGAGGATCACTTCAGTTGCCAACTCTTCACGCACCCTCTCGTCTTCTCTATCACTGAGATCTTGCTCCTCTTCAGCAGCTCGTTTGGCTTGTTGAGCGGCTATGCGCTCTTGCTCTTGCTTTCGCAGTTCCTGTGCAGATGGTTGCGGTTTCGAAGGGACGGCAAGTTGGCTCAGCTTCTGCTTTCGATTATCTAACGCTTTGAACGGACCAGGAGCACTGACAGATCTAGCAGTCTCTGGCCGGAGCGAGTCTCCTAAGACACGAGAGGAGCGAACTGGGCTTGGTGACCGCGGGCTTTCCTGTTGTTTGGGTGGTGGCAGGTATGGTACCGACGCTTTCCCAACTTCCCCGAACAGCGGCTTCGCCTTCTGTCCATCTTGGGGACGGGTGATCCTGCTGAATAGACCGCCAGGTGGGGTTTTATCTAGAGCGGCCCCAAAAGAGCTCTCGGGAGTTATTTGTGGGCTTTTATCATGATCTGTTGGACTCATTTCTTGAGCCACGTCAACTCCGCTCCCTTCATCGTCGAGCCCTTCCCTTCCCTCATCTGACCCTTCAGCATCGTCGCCCGAGTCTCCACCCTCCTCAAAGGAACCCCCATCATCTTCCTCAGAAGGCAATGCTGGCTGCTGTTCCTGTGCAGACTCGACCTCTTTGAGCTTGCTTTTTGCTGGTAAGAAGTCCGGAGGCAAAGGTGCGTCATCTGAGGATTTAGAGGAACTAGATGAGTCACCCGGTGCATATGTTGTTTTGCTCGTTGATTCCGGTGGTAGAGGCGGATCCTGGGCCTTCGATGCCGTTGGAGTGTCTGGAGTGTCATAACCTTCTGGGGGAGCGGCTTCTGTCTCATTCAAAGGGGAGATATCATCGTCGTCGGATTGTGGCTCTTCCTTAACCTTGGGGCTTGTCTCGATAGACGCAAGGGCGGCTTGTTCAGGCTTCTTGGGAGAATCTTTTGGCGTTGTAGTGACTGGTTTTGGTATTGGGGATGGTTTACCAAAAGTGCTACTCGTGGGTTGGCTGCTTGCAACAGCCGCGGGAGTGATCTTACTTTGAGCTTGAGTGCCGAATAAACCACCTGTCGAGGGTGGCTGGCTTGGCCATTGGAACTTCGGCGGAGCAGGTTTTGCAACTGGAGTGGTGACCTCTTTTTCCGATTCCGGTGAATCAGTAGTGCTCTTCGCCGGAGCGTTTTCAACGTCTTCATCCATATCAGCATCCTTTATCTGGGGAGTCCCAGCGTCTCTTCTGGCCTCGCCAAGATCCCCAAAGAATCCCCTAGACACTGAGTCCAACTTATCGCTCGATGGTCGTGGTCCATCATTGGCAGCTGAACCATCACCTTTGAACGTCGAGCCTAGTTGAAAGGTACCTCCACCAATGATATTCTTCGAAGGCTCGGCATCCTTCGACGTCACCCCAAAACTCGAACCTGCGCCCATATCAGAACCAAAGGAGAGAGCAGATGGAGTTTTGCCGAGCGCACTCTCTGTACTGTTGTTTGTCAAGAAGCCACTGGGCTTCGAGGCGAACGAGGCGAAGCCTCCTGAAGTAGGAAATGGGCTACTACTTGACGCGGTAGAGGCGAATACACTGCCAGCGGTGCCGGTTGCGAACGGAGATTTATTGGCTACAATCGACGCACTGGATCCAAAAACTGCCGGGGCCGTACTTGACGGCGTACCCCATGGAGAAGGGCGGCTACCTAGGCCTCCGGCCGCGCCAAAGGCTGCACCCTGTGACGCTGCTCCAATAGGCGTGGATGACCCAAAAGAGGGCTGACCGAAAGTCGCCCCACCAGTTTGAGTTGTAGCGGGAGTTGCTGTGCTGGTGGCCCATGGTGAAGATGCTTTTCCGAATGGCGATGGTCCACCAAAAGTTGGACCAGGAGTACTGGTGGCGCCTAGAGCGGGAGCAGCAGGTTTATTCAACGAGACCCCAAAGGCAGATCCCGTTGCTTGCTGCTGCGGTTGTGACGCAGCAACAGCAGCGAGGCCAGGAAACGAAGTTCCCTGTCGGATAGATTCAGCGTAGACTATCCACCATGTAGAGAGAATCCCTTCATGATTCAGTATCATTAATGCAGGCAGGGGACCAGGGGAGGTGTCATGTTCCTCCTTGGGTAATGGTCTCAGCACCTTGTCTTTACTAGAGAGGTCTAAACCGACACCTATGGCTGACGTATCAGTCAAGTCCTCAGTCATCGGCAATTGGGCACGCCGCGAATCATCAGCCATCATCGTTGTTGTAAATACGTTAGAGACTCTCTCTGCAGGGAAATCACTCGATAGAGGCGTCTTAGATCGAGTGATCAAGCCAACGTCTACTGACACAGTGGAGGCCACTATTATGGCATCCGTTAGATTTGGGGGGAAATTCTTGAGACGCTGCATGAATTGAAATGGAGGGGACCTATTAAGTCCAAAGGGTGCGCAAGGCTCGGGAAGCTTTTGGAACATTACCGAAGAGGGTGGTTGACGAGTGATAATATGATATGTTGTGGCTGGTGGCAAATCACCTTCGGAAGCAGAGGGTGTATGAGCAACAAGAAATATATCATTCTCGAGCCAAGATATCGAAGAAACTGCGAGCCATTAGAAAACCAATCACCCCAATCCCCAATGACGGCTTACCGTGCTGGTCACCTTCCAAATTCGGTGGTCTAGGAATCTCCCCTTTATTCTCTCCTTCTGGCGTCATCTGGTACAATGTACCGTCCGCAAGGCCTGCGATTAATTGCTTCCCTCGGGTGCTCCATGAGACAGAGCTCACGCCTTGTTTCAAGACTTGACCTTGAGGCCCTGAGAGAAATTGGCGTGATTGCAAATTTGCCATCAGCACCTGCCCGTTTGTAGTAACAACAGCGAACAATTCTGCTCTCTCTGGCGTCGGATTCGGCACAAGAGCGCGTAAAGGAGTACCCTCGGTAGAAAGCTGGAAAGTTGACTCGGTGTTACCCTGCATTAAAGACTGGGTATCGTAGATTGCCAATCCGCCACCATTTTCTGCCGAAAGCACGAGATAGTTCTCGTCTGCAGAGAAGGCGACTTGGGATATCCTCATACCAATGGGAAGCGTTAATTGTGGAGTATATGGTTTGATGTTTCCATCAGCCGAGCCAGAAAATGCTTCCCTCACCGAGTCTGTAGCAGCAATAACTACTGAGTCAGGTCCAGCAGCCGCAAGTAGTCCTTTCCTTGAAGCGATGGATAGCAACGAAGCTGTGGGGGGTGGAAGAGCGTCAACGGGCCACGAAGATGGTAACAAGCGTAATTTAGATTCTCCTGCTATAGCTGAGAACCCGATAGCCTGCAAATATCATTACTCCTTGCTCCTGTGTAAAATGTAGACCAGCGACCCTACCTCCGTCTGTATCTCGTCCAAGTCCGGCCCAGCCTGAGCTTGTACTTTTCCTGGGCTTCCCATACTACCGCTAAAAGGCGAAGGACTCATTTGGAAGGCCATCCTTGCTCTTTCAAATACAGGAGAGACTGTGCGAACTTGTCGTCCGAAAAGGTAGTGGCTACTCTTTATATTCGGAGGTGTTCGAGGTGCTGCAAAGGAGTGTCGGCGGGATACCACAGGTTTCCCAGTGAAGAATCTAAGAGTCCGGTCCAGGGTAGGTGTTGCGAGTCATGAGGTGCATGCTCTTCGCCTAGGCAGCACGAAGGATGGCTACCTTGAGTATAAAGTGTTGGCGGACTTTTATATATCTGGAGCGCGTTTGGGAAGAAGTCTTGGCGCCTGGGAACGCTAGCGCGTCGAGGAGAGCTCTTTGAGCTAAGGTAAGGCAGCTTCATCTTCGTCACTGCTTTTCATCAGCTCCATTCACAATCACAAGAAGCATTCTTCTCACGATCCAGCTTTGAAGGCGGCGAAGAACGATTATTTCTCAGGGGACAGCAGACCTTACGTACGAACGTATCCCTTGTCTGCTGGCCTACCAAATCCGTAGTCAATACCATCACCCTCTACCAGCATGCCTGGCTTCGACTTCTCCAACTACAACCGCAATGCAGCTCTACACGCCCAAGGTGTCCCATTACCGAAAGCTACAAGCACAGGTACAACCATCGTCGGTTGCACATTCGATGGCGGTGTAGTTATAGCAGCAGACACAAGAGCCACCTCTGGCCCAATAGTAGCAGACAAGGTCCCTCACCCACCCCAAACCCATCCTCTTACACATCCACTAACTTCTTTCTCAACAGAACTGCGAAAAACTACACTACATCGCCCCCCGCATCTGGTGCGCCGGCGCCGGCACAGCCGCTGACACCGAATTCACCACCGCCATCATCTCCTCCAACCTCGAGCTGCACGCCCTCTCCACCGGCCGCACGCCCCGTGTCGTAACATGCATGACTATGCTAAAGCAGCATCTCTTCCGCTACCAAGGCCACATCGGTGCCTATCTCGTCGTCGCCGGCGTTGACCCAACAGGCGTAGGACTATACACCGTGCACGCTCACGGCAGCACTGACAAACTCCCTTATGTAACTATGGGCTCGGGCTCGCTAGCCGCCATGGCGATGTTCGAAACAGGATGGAAGCAGGGCATGACGCGGGAAGAGGCGGTGAGATTAGCGAGCGAGGCTATACAAGCAGGGATATTCAATGATTTGGGGAGCGGGAGTAATGTGGATGTTTGTGTGATTACAAAGGAGAAGGCGCAGCTGATGAGGAATTATATTAAGCCGAATGAGAGGGAGGTGAAGCAGCGGGATTATAAGTTCAAGAGGGGGACAACGGCGTGGTTGAAAGAGAAGGTTATTACAAGAGAGGAAATCAGTAAGTATGTTACTGTGCATGAGTTGAGTTCGGAGGATGATGTAGTGGTGGTGGAGAAGATGGATATTGATGCGTGAGGAGGAACGGTGGCTTAGAGGAGTTTGATGGTTTCACGATAGGGTGGAAGCTGTATTATAATGGTTGTATTAACAGCTTCATCTTTGCAATAGATGGCGGGCTGCATTAGTCGGAGAATGGAGCATTATCCTGTCAATCGCAGTGGTTAGGGAGAAAACAAGCTGCAGCCAGCACGATCTCCTATAATTTCGGTAAGGTCATTGGTTTGTGAACATTAAGCTAACTTCGCCTTTTGGCCTTTCAACATCTTCAAACCCTCCCTCAGATCCACCTCAAGGTCATTGTCCCATATCCACTTATGCCTCTCCATCAGATCTCTTCTAAACGCCTCTCTATCCTCCTCGATCCCTGTCCCTTCACAATCAAACACCCTCCCACACTCCCGACTAGTTTTCACCAACCTCTGCGTCCTCTCTCTCCTGACCGCATCAAACGCTTTGAAAGCCTCCTCGAGCTCCCTTGCATCATCGATTTCCGCCAACAGCGCTGCGAGGACATATGAATCCTCAAGCGCCATACCTGCCCCTGCGCCATGATGCGGCGTACTAGCATGTGCAGCATCGCCAGCAATACAGGTGCGGCCACGATAGTAAGTGGGTGCGGGAGGGTAATCGAAGAGGGCCCAGACGTCCGGCTTCTCCATCAAGCTAAGGATTTTCTTGACGCTAGAGTCCCAGTCTGCGAAATCCGATTCCATGCTTTGACGGTCCATAGGGAGGACCCAGCGGTCGTCATTCCATTGGCCGTCGGCTTTGGTTCGAAAGGCGACAACGTTCATGACTTGGCCCTTTTCGATGGGAAAAGTGAGGACGTGGCCATGTCGTCCAATCCACATGACGCTGTTCTTTGCCAGCTCATCCCCTAGGAGATGCACCGCCTTGATCATGGGAATCAGTCCCCGATAGGCATACTTCCCCGTGAATTGCGGATGTGCAGACTCGGCCTCGCTGCCTAGCACGACCTGCCTTATGTTGCTTTTGACCCCATCGCATCCCACGGCTGCACTCGCTTCCGCTTCGCTGCCGTCATTGAATCGTATTCGCACGCCACTATCTGTTTCTTCGACCCCAAGAACCCTCTTCCTGAAGCTTACTGTGTCTTGTGGCACGAGGCTTATCAATAAATCTAGAAAGACGGCCCTGTGGATACTACACTGGCCCAGCACATCCTCTCCTGTGGTTACGTCAACGATATGTGCCCCCGCCTTCCCCAAACCAGTGTCCATGCCCGCATAGAAATCAAACCATGTAGACCTCTTCCTATCGAATGCATTAAGAGTTACTCGCTCAATATAACCTTCATATAGCTCAGGCGCAATCAGTTCCAAAGCGCGTAGCGAATTGGGCCCGAAAGAAACGCCAGCGCCCACTTCTGCAAAAGCAGGCGCAGATTCATAGAGATGGAAGGGAATGGAGCGTTTGTGGAGACCGATGGCGAGAGAGAGGCCTGCTATTCCACCGCCGAGAATTGCTATGGTGAAGGGTTTCCGTTTCTGGGGTATGGGGAAAGTCATAGCGGGAAGCTTCTTGAGTACGATGAGATTGAGCAGAGGTGTACAATGTTTCAATTTGTAGAAGCAGGGGGGTACAATGCTTCAATTTGTAGAAGCATGAGGCATGCAATAGGTAAGCGCGGGGCATGTAATAGGTAAGCGTGGGGCATGTAATAGGTAAGCATGAGGCGTGTAATAGGTGAGCATAGGGCATGTGGTAGGTGAGCGTGGGGCATGTAATAGGTCGAGACGTCATGGCTGAGGAAGAAGCTGGCGAGCGGAAAGGCAAACTGAGGAGACAGTGACAACGCTAACGCTAAAACCTTAGGTGGCTGGCTTAGGATCCCTCGGGACGGTCCTTCGGTTGGCTTTCTTCGCTCTCTTCGCTTCCTTTTTCGAAGATTGGCTTATTCTAGAGGTCGAATCTGATGAAATTCCAAGTGGGGATATGCCATGCAGCAGTGATCCGATAATGCAGGTAACCGCCAATCCTAGAGTCTGATAGGCGGTACGGGTGCTTAGGCTTCAAGAGCGGATTGCACCATGTCTTCCTGCGATCAATCAATGGCCTAGCGTTATACGACTTTCTCGACTTCTGCTTTGATAGAGATTTGATCAAAGATTATCCGTTGTGAAACTAAGCCTTTTAATATACCGCCTCCAACGCCATGAAAATTCGGTCAAGACTGGAACATCCCAGGAATCGGATAATGGCCTGGATGTAATCCTTCGCCTATCTTGGATTTGCCTCTCTTGGATTTTGCGGACAATAGCGCCACGCCACCGGTAAACCAATGAATCAACCTCATCGGCAATTTCAGCGCTCTCTACTTTTCTTGTAAGCGCAAGGATCCATCGGAGCTTGACGGTGCTGACCCATGTGCCGCGCTGAAGAGGACGTATAATACCAGCATGGGTGAAAGCTAGCACCATTTCACGACTTATGGGACCTAGACTTTCACCCATGTGACATTTGTAGCATGCGTAGACCTTGTCGAATGCCATACGAGGGCTCAAATGCAGAGCTCCAGAATAAGCACTCGCCATCCTTTTTAACAGCGCTGCACGACGTCTGATGGCCAGCACCGGCTCACGGCAAGTGGCTGCCTTGGGTTCCGGACGTCGACTTATATAGTAATAATATGGGATGCCAGGATGGATTTGCGGATTTGCGATCAGTATTTCCGCAAAGTCAGGACAGCTTTCAAGGGCTGATCCTGGATAGGCGCAAAAAATCCGTTGGGCCATCTCCGGACATACATTCATATGCGTTCTGATGGTGTGTAAGACGGCGTTTTCACTAATATGAATGCCGATGTCGTTTGAGCGCAAAATGATGTCAACAATGGTGTTGGACATCTTGAGTGCCTGCAACAACCTGAAAAGTCTTTTTAGATTATCGTCTGATACTACCGCACGGTGTTTCATAACACGTAGCATTATAACGAATGGAGACTCGAATTCCTTAATTTGATCCACTTGATTACTCAGATGCCGGATTTGTTTCAAGGCTGCGAAGTATGACCTTTGCTCTAACCACTGCTGAAGAACAAAGTCGACTATGTCAATTTCTCTAAGATGCCGCAAGTATGGGGCAATGATTTCCAGGCGTTCGCCGGCCAGTATGCGCTCAATCTTTCTTCGGGGAGTATCATAGCCGGTAGAACTAAAAGTTCCAAATCTAGCCAGCGAGGACCACCAGTCTGCGAGCAACTTGAGCATAGCCGTTCGACTGATCGTAGGATCAGGAGTTCCACTTGCGCGGATGAGAGCTGTGCTCGTACTCATAATCCCTAGATTTGCAACATTTCGTGGAAGACATCGAAGAATCTCGATAGCACCCGGGACTGCCTGAAGCTCTTTCAAGCCTTGCTTGTCGTGATAATGCAAACTTGCTTTAGCGCGAATGCAATTTATGATGAATGTGGATATAGTTGGTGCCAGTTTCTCCAGTTGCACTGGCTGTAAAGCTTTGATGATTCTGGTTGCAAGATGCTGGGACCTCCAGGTGATTGATCCTTGATGAAGCGCAGTCAGCAGCGACCTAGGTATTTTGTAATCTGCATCCTGAATCTTTAAGACCGTGGATGATTGCAGTCCTTCAAAAAGAGATTCGATAATCTTGCATTTCAACTGCTCATCTTTCGCAGGCCCAACGGTATCAGACGCCGATTCAATTAGGGTCAAGACTTCATTATCAGGCCATACGCCGACGCTGACATGTCTTCGGAGCCAGTGCCCCAGTAAATTGGTGTCTGTCTGGCTAAGAGGCTGTGCAAGTCGCCTGGCCAGAAAGTAATTCAGATTTCCCAGAGTGCGAAGAGCGGTGTCTTCGAGCGCTTCCAATAGAATCGGTATGGGTGATCCAGTATCTGTTAAATGCCGGAAAGCTAGCCTACTATACTGGCGCAAGTTGCTGGCACGTGTCCTGGCCCATTCATGTAAATCACGCAGATTTCTACAAGCTTCCATGTCCTTTAGGAAATTTGAGTATTGAGACCTGCGGAGCGTGTCATCCTCCTCGTCTTTAGGTGGGTCCTCAATGGCTGCTAGATTTTCGAAATCGGTAAGCCAGCGCGGCAGAGAGGAAGGCTCTGTACATATATTAGCACTTCTGTGAGCTATGGAGCACGGCCGGAGCACAACACCTTCTACGTCTTTAGTCGCAGGCGTCGTTGGATTCTGCCATTGCCAACCATTTCGACCAGGCGCGTACTCAGGGCCCCCAAACAAACTGGGATCTATTTCTCCTGCCCCTCCCACCTGTGCCAGGTTGACCATGCGACGTTTCGCTGCTCTTTTCCTTGCCTCCAATGGACCAGGGACGACACCGACATGACGCCTAAAAGTTATCCCAGGTTGAGGGTGGTTGATTGCATTGTTGAGGACTTCTTCGCTAATCCAAACGTGGTCCTTAGGCGCTCTCAGATAGAATGTTAAACGGCAAACATGTCTTCTCAAAGGCATATGAACTACCAACTAGTCTCATGATATTGACTTTGGCCTGGTTCTACAAGGAAAGACCGTGTCGGCAACGTATGCATGAGGTTTGAAGGAAGCTCCGGCCTGGCTCTTGGAAAGCTTCTGCTGTCCTCTATCTAATACTAATGCGATCCTGTACATAATACTCGGCAGAGTGCCCACCTCGACATCCAATTAAGACCCCAGGTCCGATGAAATTTCCTACAACGGGTGACTGATGGCTTGCTCTATGATGTATGGGGATGAAGAGACGTGATATTGATACATGGAAAATTCTCATCATTTTACATTTTGTTAACATTTCATCTTTATGCCGTGTCGTAATTCCTCTTCCCTAAGCTCAAACATAACCTGCACCCCAGTGAAGAGCGCCGTGCATGCAAAGGCTAGGAAAACAACACCTGTGTCAGTGGTTAGCATACCGCCAGAGTATCCGCCTTGATATATGTCTTACCGGAGTATGAGCCGGCAATTCCCTGTACCAGGCCTTTCAAACCATCTAGACCCACAGCAAATCCAACAAGGTTGGCGGACATCATCATTAATATGTTGCCGACAGCTCCAATACCACAAATGACACGGTAAGCTTCCTTGTGGTTTTCCCATCTTCGTTTAGGGAACAATGTCGTGGCCACAGTCTCTGGCAGAACAAACAATGCAATCAACCATCCCCATACCAAGAGCCTAAGCTGAATATCGTGCCACATCGCAACGAACGTAAATATAACCAAGAGGTTGAATAGCGCTTTGAATTTACCCTTTGTACCCGGTCCTCCACTCCCGCCCATTGGAATGTAGATATACCGGATAAGCCATCGGTTGTAACTGCGGTGCCAACCTCGCCAAAAGGCGAAGACGGAATAATTATCGGACATGCAACGTACCACATTCTCTGGCGGGTCAATGCCGTCAATCAGCGACCAGAGACGGAAAAATCGCCATGGTAGTAATAATTTCAACCAGACATGATGTAAACTGAAGTAGCCGAGCATGCTTAACTGGAATGGTGTGTAGACCTCCCATGCTGGTTGTGATTTTGAGATGGCTATAACGTAGATAAAATGGATCATGACCTCCATAGCCAGGAGGCAGATGAGCAATCGAATGCCATAAAGCAAAGTCCGGGTGCGGGTAATGCTTTGAGGGGTATATCGCTGTTGTGATATGTAATCGTTGAAGGTTAATATTGGTCCTGCAAGATATAATGGCGAGTAGAGTACGTAAGCTACATAGTTGCGAAAAGTGTAGTCTTGCGGTTTAGCCGGTATATCGACCCTATCTCGTTCTGACAGATTTGCGGCATCAAGCTGTTTCTTCTTGTGGCGGTCAGCTTAAGATCAACCGCTTCTTAGTATGCTGTTACAAGGGAAACAAACCTCAATAGGGCTACCCCCAGATCGATTTAAGCTCCAGTAATAGTCAAAGTTGAAGCTGATAAGACGGAGCACTGTAACATTGAAAAGTATCTCCCATCTTGGAATCAAGCCCCCATAAGTATCTAACACTGTACCCCAGTTGCTGTTGGAATCGTTTTCCACAGAAATATTCGATGAAGCAGACCAAGGCAAGATTATGCGGGCAATATTGCTGTACGGGTATCCCTTTCCCATTTCATTCGCGAATAAAATGCCAATATTGAAGATCCAAGTAGCGGTTGGGACATACTCTTTCTTAAGCTGAGTTGCAATCGTGTAATTGATGTACAAGATTATCAGAACTTTCGGGGCGGCGAAGCCATGCAATGCGATCAGGAAGAGAATGCTAAAGCCTGCGTCGAATGAAGTTCGCTGTTCGAGTCGACGTTCAGCTCTGGTGTATTCTGATTCAATGGGTGAAGTGCCGCCATTTGGGGTTCTCTTTAATTCAGAATCAGACGCTCCACCTACTGGGCTACAGACAGCATCGTAAAACCTCCGTAGAAGAGGGTGCAAAGTCATGACAATGAAGAGGTATGGCACATTGTCTCTGAAACTTGCATATTGGTCGTCCGAATTATCGACCATGCGGCCAGGGATCCAGCCAGGCGTCAGCAGAGGAGCAAACTTATGGTATTCAGGGTCAGACGCTATTCGTTGAACATCAATGACCGTGTCAGACAAGAGGTCTTGCAGAGTCTGGGAGTATGCTTACGCTTCGAGACCTGGTACACGGTTTTGAACATAAGTGGGACAGCAACCAGAAAAACAAGCCCATGATATATGAACTCTGGGGATTTCCATCGCGGTGGAGAGGCCCCTGAAGCTATATCCTCGCCCCCATTCCTGCCTTGGCCCGAACTCTTGAAGCCAGCCTCAGCAGGTGATGGTCTGGCGGGATCAATACGAGATGGGGGTGTCTTTGAAGAGGTCGTGAACCTGGTGTCAAGAGTGTCGACGGAAAAGAGCCTTCCGGCGTACTGTAGCAAGCTCATGACATGCTGGACTCTGCACGTGCCCGTAATGGAGATAATAGAAATATTTAGGGTCGAGGCAGCGGGCAGTCGGCGAAATCGCCAAGCCTTCAATGCAGGAACAGCCGACGGCTTAGGGCAACAACCACAGCCGAATGGATGTCTCTTACCTACGTCTCTACTTCCCATATTCATCTCTCATGCAACTCCTAGAAGATGATGTCGCCCACGAATGTCACGACTTCTTATTCCTAAAGCGCTTTTGCTTGAGCAAGCTCTAAACTAGGATCCTCAGCCTCATACGATGGCTACTGGTCAAGCTTCGACCAAACCTCCAGACGCGAACGAGTACGGAGGAGGTATGTAAGGCTTCAAGCTCTAGGCCTTCTACGTTCTTGCTAAGAATCTCTGCAGATGAAATTTCAGCACTCGTCCTTGATCCAGGCTATTCGACTGTACGCGCTGGATTTGCTGGCGAAGATGTTCCAAAATCGGTAGTACCCTCATATTATGGTGTTATACCCACAGATTCCGGCAACAAGCATCTCTTCGGTGACAACTCGATACATACACCATTGCCTAGGATCTCGATCAGGAATGTCATGTCAAAGGAAGGCACAGTGGAGGACTGGGATACAGCTGCAAATTTATGGGAATATGCAATCACATCACGACTTACGAACGCGAAGCCTGGGCCACTTGCTTACAACGGCTTAAATGATACCGAAAATGATGATGTGAAGATGGAGGGCGTGGAAGAACAGGAAAAGCCATTGAGGGACAACCCTATACTCATGACCGAGACTGGCTGGAATGCAGGGAAGGACAGAGAACGAGGCATCGAAATAGCAATGGAGAATTGGGGCTCTCCTGCATACTGGCTTGCTCGCAACGGTGTCCTTACCTCGTGAGTCCTATCCTCATCCATCGATATTCCACCACTCACACCCTCTAGCTTCGCGGCCGGCAAATCCTCCGCTCTAGTAGTTGACCTCGGCGCCTCCTCCATCTCCATAACCCCCGTTCATGACGGCCTCATCCTAAAGAAAGGCGTCGCCCGCTCCCCCCTAGCGGGCAACTTCATCTCCCAACAAATCCGCTTGATGTTCTCTCAATCTCAGCCTCCTATCCCATTAACCCCTCACTACCTCGTCGCCTCCAAAACTCCCGTCGACGCCGGTACCCCTTCCCAAGCCACCCTTCGCACCTTCAAGCCGAACACAGAACCTGACCCCTCCTTCCGCCACTTCCAAGAAGAGCGCGTCCTCACTGAATTCAAAGAAAGCGTCGTAGCCGTCTGGCCCGGACCCGGCCGCCTCAGCGGGCACGCCCAGTCTGGCGGCACAAACATGGACATCGCGCGCCAGCACCCTGGGAAACCCTTCGAAATGCCTGACGGATGGAACCAAATGTTCGGTGCCCAGGATCGCTACCGTCCCATCGAAGCCCTCTTCGACCCCAAAATGGCCCTCTCTGACGCAGATAACCCGCAACCTTCCGCTAGCCAAACAGTCGGCGCACTGATCCAATCCTCTCTCTCCCAAGTTGACGTAGACATCCGTCCCGCGCTGCTCAGCGCCGTTGTAGTGACGGGTGGAAGTTCGTTATATCAGGGTTTCACGGATAGGTTGAATCAGGAGTTGCAGTTGATTTACCCTGGGGTTAGGGTGCGGATTAACGCGAGTGGGAATGCAGTAGAGAGAAAGTTTGGGAGTTGGATTGGGGGTAGTATTTTGGCGAGTTTGGGGACTTTTCATCAGATGTGGATTAGTAAGAAGGAGTATGATGAGCAGGGGCCGGGGATTATTGAAAAAAGGTGCAAGTAAGGAGATGAGAGTCTTGAGCTGTTGCGAACGTGGCGGGCGTGGGCGACGTCTATTATATAGATGGGTAGACGAAAATGATGATTAGTAAAACGCTGCAATGATAACGTTTTGATAATGAGATGAACTGATTATTATGATATCTTCATATTGTACATACGACTTCATATCCCATCATATACAATTAAGTTGACTTAGCTTTTCGCAAAAGCCGCTCAACAAACGCCTGCAATGATACCATAAACACACGTAAAACAGAAAAAAATATATTACACAACTAAGCACGTCCATATGAACAACCCTCTCGTGCACTCCCTACCCTCTCCTCCCCTCACGTCTTCAAAAAATTCTTCCTACTAATCCACACTCCATCATTCCCCATCCCCACAAACCCCTCATCCGCTCCCTTCCCCGCCGAACCCCCACCAGGAGCACTACCATTCCCGTTCGTATTCAAAACCGGATCCCTTCCCCACCTCGTCTTCGGAACATCAACCTTCTTCTTCCCGCTCTTCTCCCTATCCACCCTCTTCCCTCCCTTAATAGTGCCCCCAAAGACCTTCTTCCAGCCTTTTCTCTTTGCCTCCTCCTCCCCGGCCATGCCAAGGTGCGTCATACTGCGGGAGCCTGGGCCTGGAGGCGGAGGAGATGATTCGCCTTGTTCTCTGGGGTAGGTGTTTGTGGTGTAAGTACGATGGCTGAGAAGATCCTTAGCGTTGCTGGAGGGGCTGTCTACACGTCTTCCGGGGTGAGGTGGTGAAGGTGGGGGCGTGGATGCTAGGAAGTCGATTAGGGCCGTTGATGAGGCAGGGTTGAGGTAGAACGGGGTATTATTAGTTGCAGTGGTTTTGAATTTGGGGTCTTGGGAGACGAGAGGATTGGAGGATGTGGAGGATTGCTGTTGGTGGTGGGGATGCCAGTGGTCTTGGGTTCGGGGCCCATTTGTTGGTTGGGTGGGAAATGTAGCGGCGCGAGAGGGTTTGGAGGAGGTTGGTTCGATACCGGTGCGACTTATTGCTATTGGTGGAGGAGTGGCCCCTATACCTTCTTCGCGAGTAGAAGAGATGGTAGATGAGATTGCAGAAGGATCGGGAGATGGCGTTGGGGCTGGGGCCGGGGACTCGGAGGGGGGCTCTGGTGTACGGTGAGCAGGATGGATGCCGAGCTCTGATGCTGGGGGAGCAGCATGTGCCTGAGCTAATAAGCTAGCAGTTGACGGGTTTTGGAGTGTTTGATTAGGTGTAGGAGATCTCGAGTTAGCCTGCGGCGGTTCTGGAGATACTAGAAACCGCTTTTGGGCACCATAAAGCAGAGAACTTGATCGTTTTGGCGGAATCATATCATCCGGATTCTCGTCTGAAGTCCGTTGCAAAAGGTCGGGATTAGACCGTGTCAAAGCGCCCTGGCTACTATAATGGCGGAGAGGAAGGTCGCCACTGGCATTCCTGGCGAACCTGGTATGTCGAGCCTTTTGCAGCAGTGGATGGTTAGTATTCACATTACCCTCTGAGTCGTCGAGCGCTGGTTTGTTTTTCAAGATAGGAGCTATTGGGCTCGAATTTGGCTTCGAGGATGAACCAGATGAACGATTTTTGTCCTCCTCGAGGGATACTGAAGGATCCTCGAGAGGTGAAAGTGGCGGCATAGGTGCTAAGGACGGTAAAGAAAGAGTTCCATAAGAGCTTTGAGTTGGCACAGCATTCCCGTTCCGAAGGTAGACGGGACTATTCTCGCGTAAGGGAGGTGTCTCGGTGGGTTTATAAGGACTTGTTGGACTTGTCGAATACGTGGACATGCTCAATGTTTTAGCTCTGCGGGAGGAGAACCGCCTAAGCAAAGGGCTTGAGGGACCCTTTGCCGGTGAAGCTACGCCAGAATGGCTCTGTATGGGGAGATCTGTGGTAGAAACTGCATTCTCGTCATCATCCTTTGTGAACGAATCTTCCTTTTTTCTCAAAAGTGAACGTGTACGCTCTGTGATAGATCGTCTGCGTGATACCGTTTGCTCTGAAACTGATGCTTTGGAGGCTTCCCTCATTCTAGACATTATCTGGCCTGGAGTTTTGAATGATGGTCCTTTTTCTGAGTCTTTTCCCCGAAGTTCTGGGTTTTCCGGCTCACCTCGAGGCTCCTCTGGGATACGTGACGGGCCTGACCACACAATGTCCGGGCTTCTGTCAGATTTTGGCGGCTCTGGGCTTTTCACCCGCCTTGTTGTTCCCGTATCGGCCTTGGCCCTTGTCAAATCGGGACTTCTGACTCGCATTGCTGTTTCTGGGATCTGAGGTGACATCTTGGGCTCAGGACTTACGGCTGATCTTGCCGGTTCCGGGCTTCTGACAGGCCTTAGCGTCTGTGAGCTTTTAGTTGACAAGTATTGATCCGGACTTCTCGCAGCCTGAGTTAGCTCTGGACTTTTGGCACGCCTGGCCACATTTTCGGCATGCCTGGCAACATTTGGACTCCTTGGCTGTAGCATAGGGTCAACCCTATCAGCATGCTTCACTGGCTTAGTGAAAGACTGGTTTATATACGGTGAAGGCTGAGGCGATTGAGACACCGAGGTTTTGATGTATTTCTGGGATGTAGCAACACGAGTAACCGGATCCGGAGCTGTTGGCAGAGGCTTCATGGGTGATCTAGGAGGAGTCGAAGAGCTCTGAGGGCTGTCTGAGCGGACATCCACATGATATCTACCATTGACTGATCGTGAAGGGACCTTTATATAACATCAGCTAACATATATATCTGCTCATACTCCGGAGCTTACCAGGTTCTTCCGGCTTGCAGCGCCAGCTCTTCTTTGCATCTCGGCAACGATGCTTCCAAGCTGATTCAATGCTTTCCGCAGATGGCCTCCTTTTGACTGCAGTGTCAGAAACGCACGTGTCCAACCCTCAGTGTTCCCAATCATAGCGAGGTATACAGAATCATGTTCTTCGGTCCTATCATCCCACTGCTTGTCCACCCGCGTCATGTATTTTGCCAACTCTCGTGTGGCATCTAGGCCCTTTTGAACATCTTTTAAAGCATCATTCATAGCTGCTGCCGTCCGATCAATAATATGCTCGATCTTCTCATTACCCTCAACAATTGCTACTCGGAAATCTCGGTTTGCCAGCATCTGATCGAAAACCTGGCCATGCTCCAACGGTAGTTTGAGGTACCGTATGCGTTCAGCAATGTCGCCCTGGGCAAGGTCAAAATCCTCTGTAGTTCGCTCGAGAAAACCGTCGACCTCGTCAACGTGGGTTTGTAGGATCTTGAGGACCTCTTCGTCTGACTTGGCCAGCCCTTGCTGTAGAAGATGCATGCCAAAGGAAATCTGAGCGACTAATTTCCATAGAGGATGAAACTTTTCACCAGGCTTCTGCTTCCATCGTCCTGCAACTGTCCTCTCATACTCCTGTTGCTCTAACAGCATCTTGCGTCTGGTGACTGAATCGGCCTTGGAGTACCTATCGGGAACCTCTGGCTCTTCATCGTTCATCGTCTCCTGCATAGACTCCTCAAAGGCGCCCTGCATCGTTGGGACTGGATGCATAGGTGGTGCTGCATCCATATCGCTCTCGGAGCCAGTCTCCATATCTTCTTCTGCCATTGTGATCGGTACGTGCCATTCGCCCTCTCTCGTATCTTCGTTCGCCGTAGAGGCTATTACCATTATGCATGTAGGTGTCCAGATGGACACAGGGCGGTTTTATGTTCGAAGCGGACCACCAGAAAAGCGCGGACCACTTTCCTCTCGGAGATTGTGGGCGGTTGCCAATGCGCCGTGGCGTCGATGGGAACTGGTGCATGCGTTGCTATTAATTACGACGACTGGATGGCGGAGAATAGAATAGTATTAGAAGCGAACCAGTGCAAAGCTCATCGCGTAATCGTTTTTGTAGTAGCGACGGAAAGCGAATGGTTGTGGTGGAAGCTCGAGAGACAGAGACATGCAATTGATCGCCAGCAATGCTTTGCATGGAGAAACAGAAACTGAACCTGGTGAAGTGTGTGGTGACCACGAGGAATCTGTCGGCTTTCACATGCGACCCGTGCGAAGCGTGCGAGGCTCACTGTCCAAGCCCCCAAAGGAAGGGAGCAACAATAGCTACGCCTCCGCCTCCGGGTATCACACCTAGTCGCTTCGAGATGGGCGAGGATTGGGGCCCTTCTAGCACTGTTTAGCCTTCGCTAAACCCTAAAGACAATCCGATTGGGAGCCGTTAGGTGAGGGATGCAGGTTCATGCAGAGGCTGAAACCCCGGTTTCACCTTCGAGATCTGGGTGTACCTACCAAAGTGATTCCTTCTACGAACCCAATTGTTCTGCCTAGAATTAGGTAGGTGTCGCCACTTTCAACCCGACTTGACCGCGCCCTAACACACAACTGTCACCAACATTTTGAGTATTAAGTAAGATTAATAATCTTCATGCATGTTGGGATCTGAAACTTGCGCTAGGTTAAGTGCTACTTGGTACTGGCCTGATACTGGACACCGAGATGGCAGCTGCTCCCGGGGACTTGTTCCCTTGTCCTTCTAAAGAAGAGCTTGCGAAAGCCTTTATTGGAAAAAGATTAGGTGATGTGCCCACACCGGCGGCTGTCCTAGACAGAGCTGCAGTAGAGAGAAACTGTCGTCAAATGCTGGAAGCCTGTCAAGCACTTGATGTGGACTTTCGGCCTCATGTCAAAACCCACAAGGTACAAGTTCTCCTCTCATACTGAAGAATTTCTGTTATCAACAAATGAGTGCATAAGTAGACATTGTCGCATTTCTGTTCTCGGAAAGTTCTAGACCCGTTTCGTCTCAAAGACTAACCTTGCGGACACGAAGACCACAGAGGTCGCTCTCCTACAGCTTGGTGATGCATCAAATGATATCAAATTACTCGTATCTACAGTTGCTGAAGCGGAGCACCTCTCAGATCACCTTCACGACGCTCACAAGAACGGAAAGCCTGTGAATGTAAGTCCCAAGGCCACTATTTTCAAATCACGGCCAGTCTCATCCTACCCTCACAGGTACTCTACGGCGTTCCATTACCACCATCACAAATCCAGCGTTTGATAGAATTGAGGAACAAGATTGGACCTTATGGCATTAGCGTGCTCGTAGACCATCCATCTCAATTAGAGATAGCTCCAGCCTTCAAACGAGCTACGGGAGGTCCGCTTCAGCTCTTCGTCAAGATTGACACGGGATATCATCGTGCGGGACTAGACTTCACTACCAAGGCCTTTGGCAATCTTATGCATCGTATATACTCCCTCGAAGAAACGGGAACTGTCACTCTTGTTGGTTTCTACAGTCACGCTGGACACAGTTATGGAGGATCTTCAGAATCTGACGCTATCAGTCTCTTAATAGAGGAAATTCAAGGACTGAAAAAAGCAGTTGCTCAGGCCAAAGTCTACCGCCAGCGTTACGAACATGCCCAGACCAGATCTGTAGGTCACTCTCAACCTAGATATGTACTTTCAGTGGGTGCAACACCGACAGCGACTAGCCTCCAGAATTTCTGGTCATTGTCTCCCCAATCTTCGCCTACCGACACGGAACAGCTGCTTGGAAGAGCCAAAGCTCTGATTGAAAGTGTGAAAGCATTGGGGTTCACCCTAGAGCTACATGCGGGCGTGTATCCATTCCTCGATATGCAACAGCTTGCTACTAAAGCCAGCCCGTCAGCTGCACTCAAAGGTTCTGCAAGTCAGGAACCCACGATTACAACAGCGGATATTGCATTGACTATCATGACGGAGGTAGCAAGCTTGTACAGCGATCGAGAAAGCCCCGAAGCTCTGATTGCAGCGGGATCTCTGGCTTTAGGTCGTGAGCCTTGCAAGTCCTACAGTGGCTGGGGAATAGTCAGTGCTTGGGGTATGCCATCGACTAGCAACGCTGAGGGACGCTCTGGGTGGCAAGTGGGAAGGATAAGCCAAGAACACGGGATCTTGACCAAAGATACGAAGGCGACTGGTGAGCCGATGGAACTGATGATTGGACAGAAAGTCAGGATATGGCCCAATCACGCCTGCGTAGCCGGCGCGGGCTTTGGATGGTATCTAATTGTCGATTCAAGCCTTCCTGAAGACAGGCAGGATGAGATTGTGGATGTTTTCGTCAGGTGGCGAGGATGGTGATTGGCAATACCTTACTTTCTCAAGCCTAAGCGTGTCTCTGAACCACAGAGCAGCCCAAGAAACTTTATGTTCAATCCAGTTAGAGACCTAGGGTGCGGACTTTCCTACATCCTTAGTCACTTGAGCAAAGCCTCCTAGTAAGTTGTCCAGGCCTTCTAACCAGGATGGGACCAAGCTAGTCGACAGCCTTACAGGTTCCAGATATGCATATTTCCGTGGACCTTACTTACGCATATGCACGAAGCCGCAGCTGAGCATACAGTCTGCATGAAGCCTGTCTGCCTACATAGGTATCGGCGAAATACATGCCAAACAACGCACTCTGGGAGGAATGTGTAATGCATCATGTAAGGCACGATGACAGGATTCCGCAAACGTTCATGTTGGGGGATGCAGGTGGTGGCACGGGCTCTCCTATTGGTCGATAAGCGATGCCGACTGGTGTGGGGAATCTCGAACCCTTCAAGGGCCAATGCTTCGAGAAACTTCATTTCACACGTTCGCAGGGTAACAACACAGCGCTGAGCTTTTTCTGTTTGTGGCAACCATGTCGATTCTCAAGGATACACGCGGTGGAAGCGGTTTTCCTCACAAAGCCGTGGAGGCGTAGCGCAAGTCCTAGTTTCTCGTGGCAATTGAGGGTGGTCGTCGCGCAAAACATCGAAAATTCCAAGATTTTACTCGTTTCTTCAGATCTGGATGGAGAGTCCTTCTCCTGCATCTATGACATCTCATATCCTCGGAGATGGAGAATAAAAAGCTATCAAATGCACCTTGTAGTCAATTGTGGAGGATAAGGATGCAGGAGTCAGGCAGGGTTACTGATAACGGTTGGCGAGGATCCACACACTTGGCAGGGAGGTCAAGATAAGGGGACTACAAACTGTCCTATCACCGCTTCAGCAACAGCCCACATCAAATAGTTCGGCCGAAAGTGATCAAACTTGTTCGGGAGGACGCTGACTGCACTTTGACACCATACCACACCACACCAGACACCGTTACTGGCATATGCGGGCAAGCCACCCTGAAATCCACTTCCCACGAGGTACGCAACCCCCAGACCGTCATCTGCTCCCAGCTTAAAGCTTGTCATTTCTCCGCGCCATGAATTTGACGAAGCCGCCTATATTCACCAATTGTTGCACAGCTGTCGCCATAAGGGGGCCGATCGACAGATCTGGCCACATGCGAGATCGCGTTAAATGGAAAGACATCCCTTATCAGGAAGAGCCACTACCGAATTCAAGCACCACACCGCGGCAAAAACTACTTTGGTTAACCAGATTTTCCAAATACTTTCCTAATCCGCGGATTTCTCCTCACCCGGCTTTGAATCTTTGGGCTTGAGTAATCCCCGGAGAAGCAATTCTGCCAAGAGATATTCAAACTCCCAGATCTCTACTGCTACAAATATCTTCTTTCTTCCCCTATCGCTTACCATCTTTCAGATCTGCAGAGCTTCTTTTGTTACTCTCATCTCTCATTACAGCAAAGCTTGACCCAGCGGGGATATCTCAATATGTTCGACCCCACCACACTATGGAAGGCCCCTGTGGTCAACCCAGTCAACCGCAAGGCTCGCTCAATTCCCGGCCTGAACCCTCTAAACATGTATGGGCGCGTCTTCTTCTTCGCATGGTTCGGTTTCTTTGTGGCGTTCTGGTCTTGGTAAGCATTCAGCATTGTTGTACTTTGTCACTAGAGATGGTTTCTAACGCGTTCCAGGTACGCCTTTCCACCATTGGTATGTACCTTACGCCATACCCGGAGTATCTTCGCAAATCTGACTGTAATATAGTTGACGCTCACCATCTCCAAAGACTTGAAACTCACCAAAACCGATGTGTCCAACTCGAATATTATCGCACTTGTAGCAACGTAATTGACCCCACCCAATTGCCTTAGTGTTTTTGTGATACTGACATTCCATCAAGCCTGCTCGTTCGTCTCGTTGCAGGACCAGCATGCGACCGCTTTGGTCCTCGATACACATTCGCAGCTTGTCTCCTCTGCGGCTCTCTACCCACTGTCTTGGCAGGCGCTGTAACCAATGCTAAGGGCCTACTCGCTCTCCGCTTCTTCGTCGGTATCTTGGGTGGTAGCTTTGTACCATGCCAGGTGTGGTCAACCGGCTTTTTCGACAAAAACATTGTTGGAACATCCAACGCATTCACCGCAGGGTTTGGCAACTCTGGAGGTGGTATCACCTATTTCTTGATGCCCGCAATCTTCGACTCTCTTGTCTCCAGACAACATCTTAGCACTCATGTCGCATGGAGGGTAGCTTTCGTCGTGCCGTTCATCGTCATTGTCGCCGTTACAATCACCTTCTTGCTTGTTTGCCCTGATACTCCCACTGGCAAGTGGAGCGAGCGTCACCTGGCAGCCCAACAGAATCTGGCTGGCCATGGTATTACGGGCGATGTCGTCGAGGTTCCTGGCGAAATCACGGATAAGAAGGGTTCACTAGAATCAGGCTCTCCCAAGCCGGCTGCTGGAGACTCGAAGCTAATGTTCGATGCCAAACGCGCTGGCAGTGTGGACGACGGCGAAGCTCAGATTGGCGAACAACAGATGCTTGACACGGCCCGTGGTGAAATTGTTCGCAAGCCTACTTGGAAGGAGGCCAGGCCTGTCATCTTCTCTCTGCAGACCCTCGTCACCTGCGGTTGTTACTTTTGCACGTTTGGCGCTGAGTTGTCCATCAATTCTATCCTCGGCGCATACTACCTGGAGAACTTCAAATCACTCGGGCAAACTGGATCAGGACGCTGGGCCGCCATGTTCGGTCTTTTGAATATTGTCTTTAGACCCATGGGTGGTCTGATGTCAGACGCGATCTATGTAAGGACTGGAAGTCTGTGGGGCAAGAAATTCCTCCTTCACGGTCTTTCCATCATCACTGGTGCTTTCCAGATTGCCATCGGTCTCACCAACCCCAAGGAGCATAGCAAGATGTTTGGATTGATCGCCGGCATGGCCTTCTTTCTAGAGGCCGGTAACGGTGCTAATTTCTCTCTCGTGCCTCATGTGCATCCTTATGCCAATGGTATCGTCAGTGGGTGCACTGGTGGCATAGGCAATCTTGGAGGTATCATCTTTGCTATCATCTTCCGCTACAATTATACGGACTATGCCAAAGTCTTCTGGATCATCGGTATCATCACCATTGCTATCAACCTGTGTCTGAGTTGGATTCGACCAATCCCTAAAGGGCAGATTGGCGGACGCTAATGTCTCGTGGTACTTTGTATATGATTGGTAATGGGGTTGGTCGGTTTTGGATAGAGCGATCTGTTGGCTAACACGTAAATATTGAAGTATGATTCTCTGTTTATATGAACATAGTTGGAACTAGCAATAAAAGAAATGCAAAAAGGGAATAGTTCGTCATATCATCTATCTGTCCCGTTGAATGTTGTGAACTTTCCTCTCACCCAATGGCTTGAATGAAATTGCTCACGTGACGACGAGCTTTTCAGGATTTTCTTTCGCGTCATTTCTCAGACACAGTACTCTGTAGCTTGCATGAAATTATTCGAATTCTATTCTTTTACCTCGGTATTAATGCAGTACAGCGAGGAAAACGTGACTTAGGCGCGTCATAGTGCCAAATGAGCAGGCCTACGCTCATAGAGAACTTTCTCATGAATAGGCTTACCTACGTCATTCCTCCAATTTCCTCGCATAGCGAAAGCGTCATGCAGAAACCAATCTTCTATTTCTTCATCCATTACAATCGTTCACTCTGCCATATAATTGGCAAATTTCTGCAGCGTTCACACAATCCTCTTCAGGATGTTAGCATTCAGAGCAGTTAGCAGGGTTCCACGTAATCTTCGTGTACAACCGCTTCTTCGCCAACTTCGCCACGAATCAACCAGCTCATCAAGCTCAAGCAACAATGGCGGCATTAGCCCAGGCATAATCGGCGGAGTAGTTGGTGGTGGACTCGTCTTCCTCGGTGGCTACACCTACTACCACTTCTCAGGTAAATTCACAATTGAAGTATCAATTGGCCATCCTAATTCCACAACCTACGTTACTAACCCATCACAGGCGCGAAGACGATAGTGAACACTGCACACCAAGCCCAAAATACTTTCAAAAGCTACAGCCAGAAGATTAAATCCTCCTCCCCAGACTTCGAACCCAATGAAGCAATCGAATGGCTCCGCTCAACCGCAAAGTCATACGCTGGCATCATCCCCGGCGCCAGCGGCTACATTGACAGTGCCTTTGACGACATTGATGCCATAAGAGCAAAGCATGCGAAAGAGGTGGATGGCATTGTCAGGGAGGCCTACAACGAGTTGAAAGATGTCTCACAAGAGGGCATGACCATCACCGCGGCGACAAAAGCGTGGGAAATTCTGCAGAAACACCTAAAGCGAATTGGTGAATTAGCGGGCGATGCGGCGCAGGACATCATCAACAACCACCCCGTGTTGAAAGAGAAAGTTGGTGGAAACCTAGATCAGCTGAAGCAGATGGGTGACAAGTACGGCCCGGAGGCCAAGAAGCAGGTAGACGAGACATGGGACCAAATCCGAGAAATCATGAAGACCGGCGTCAGCGCCACCACGATCCCCAAAATCCAGAAACTCGTCCAAGACAAAGTCCAAAAGATCCAAGAACTAGGCGGCAAAGTCTGGGATCAAGGCATGGAAAAAGCGCAGCCCCTCCTCGATAAATCCCCCGAAGTCAAAGAGCTCGTTCAGAAGAACGCCGACCAACTAAAGAAATCCGCCAGCGTGTCAGAACTCTACGAGAAAATAAAATCTGCTGTCGAATCGGGCAGTACCGATGACCTGAAATCCTACGTCCAATCTACCGTCGATAAAGCTAAGAAGAGTGCAAGCAGTAGCGGTGGTAGCGGTGGTGGTAGTGGTGGGCTGGAGAGTTTATTAAAGACAATCCCAGGCGGGAGCGAGATCATGCCGAAATTGGGAGAGTTGCAGCAATTAGCGCAGGAGCATGGGGAGGAGGCGGAGAAGATTGCAAAGGATACGTTTGGGGAGATTGAGGGGGTGTTGAAGAAGAAGATTGGAGAGGCGAGGGAATTGGCGAAGAAGGCGGGGAAGCAGGCGAAGGGGGAGTGAGGGGTGGAGCGGGGATGGAGGGGTGGGGTTGGGGGGATTTGAGGGTACTTGGAGTGCATTTCATACATGGCGTTTCTATGTGTTGGATGAAGGGTGGGTAGGTGGATTAATTTTCAATATATCAAAAGTTTAGCAGGAGGTTATGTGTTCAGAAGCATCATTACAATCCATTGGTCCCTAACTAAATCTTGGGGTTAGAAAGTGTATTTCACGCAGAACTTCCAGTTACGGTCCTGGATTCTCGATCGGGGCAAGACACTGTTGTTTACAAGCTGTTTGAGAGTACATCATGCAGAACTTAATGGCAAAGCATGATGCAGCAACAGGTCTTATGGGCCAATATGTAAGAATAACGATGTGAAGTGCACAAGAGCACCTTTCACGTTTCTCCGCCACCCCCCAAGACCACAGAAATTCTCCTTATACCCACTAAACCACCCCCATCCATCCAACCCCCTACGGCGTCCCAAACCCCCTAGAATTCTCCACCGCCATCTCCAACGCGCCCCTCAACTCCTCCTCCTCCTTATACTCCGGCAACAACAGCCTCCCAAAACAAGTCAAACTAGTCGGCAACCTCCCCCCACTGCACCCTCCCCATTTCTCTGCACCACGAACCCCAACCTCTCCACCCCACCAACCGGCACGCGATCACTCGCCGTCACGAATTCTAATAACTTCCTCACTCTTTCCTGCGGCCAGGAATGGATGATGTTCCAGAATTGGACAATGGTGGGGTGGGAGGGGAAGTAGCCGCCGTCGTAGGTGGTGGCGCGTTGGAGGTCGGAGGGGGAGATGTAGGGGTAGCCTTCGACGAGGGTTTTCAGGTAGGTGGGGGTGAAGAGGGAGAGGGATTTGCGGGAGAGGAGGGTGTGGAAGCCGCGGTGGAAAGCGGTGTAGGACTCGGAGATGGTGGTGGTTGTTAGGTGGGTTATGTAGGAGGAGATGAAGGCGTGGCGGTTGGTGGAGGTGACCATTGGTGGGTCGGGAGGAGGGGAGGAGGGATCGGAAGGATTGGGGGAGAGTGCTTGCTCGAAGTGTTTGACCTTTTCGGCGACGTTGGGGAGGGCGGCTAGTTCTTTGGAGAGATCTTTGCCCTTTTTGGTATGAGCGTTTTTGTCGATCCAGTCGAGGATTCGATCGGTTTCGGCCATGTTGACGTCGATGGTGGTATCGTAGGCTTCGAAGCTGAAGACGTAGGGTCGGACGAAGACTTCTTCCACGTCCTCGCCAGGCCAGTCTCGAAGCATTTTTAGGCCGTGGGCTAGTTGTGGCCAGCCATCTTCGATGTCCTCGACTGTGGTCACTGGAATGTCAAGTAATTTCATGTATAGGGCGCGCGGAAATGTGAATGGAAGGGTCAGGCCATTATAGACCGCGAGTGAGGTTAGTAAACCAAGTAATTCGTACTTATATTCTGGTTCCAGGCTGAAAGGCCGAAACCAAGATGTTTGCGAGCGTGCTTCTGTTGCGAAAGCTCCTAGGATATCACATCAGTAATCCGTTTAAACATTGAAGCATGTTGAACAATATACCATAATCGGGATTGAAGGCCTCTGCAACAGCCACGCGAAAAAACTCCTGCTGCACTCCGCCATGATCGATCCCCTCCTCCCCTTCGTCCATGCCCATTCGAACTTTTAAAGGCCTCATCAGCTCCCTTCGTTGTCGTCTCCAAACCTGATTCATAGCATCGACCAGGACATTTCCACGCCGGATTTCTAGTATTAGGAAACCTCTCTGGGCGCCATCGAGACGATCTTGAAGACGTAGTCCCCCAAGGGCAGAGGGGTTGCGTTCGAAGATCATCTTACCAGCTATATGTTCAGCCTCAGCAGAGCTTTCGAATGCTTTATACATCGCCGCGTAATTAATAGCCCGGAAGTAGGAGACTAAGACCGAAGGAGGAAAGAGAAATGGATACGATAGCAGGTGTACAGAATTCCTGTCAGTATCTGAAGTGGCCCACTCTGCCGGCATCTGCATAACATCGAGCCTTTCTGAAAGGAGATAGGTGTGAAATGTCTCAGCTTCAACTTCAAGATACTTTGAGTGGACTATAAATGATTTAGCGTCTGTTTGTACGAAGGATTGAATGGAGGAAGATGCTCACAAATTTCTGACAGAAATTCCAGAGCACCACCTATGGCACTACATTTGAGTACCTTGGGTTGGCCATCCCACTCACTCATTATCACTGTTCGAAGCCATTCGATGAGAACTAAGAGCATTGTCTCCAGGCCTTCAGTCACTGCAAAGTCGCTGACAAGTCTGCCATTCTGCAATGTTGGAGCAGCCGCACTGGGAGAAATGGAGATCCTTGGATGATCGTCGGCAAGATAACGCAGAACAGATGCAAAGATCCCTGGGTAGCCTTGATAGATTTCACACCTGCCCTGCTGCAATGTATGTTCATCATGCGACTTCAGAGCGTAATGGCGACCTGCGAGCGCTCTGAGAAGCCTTGTTACTAGACTCAAGGCCATCTCGTCCTCAAATACGTCGACAGTGGTAGGTATATCTTTAGTCGGGTCAAAGTCTTTCGGAGAGCTACTAGACATTGCGAAAGGCATCACATGGCCAGAAGATCTCAACAAGCGAATGGCACGCCACTCGATCGCGTCGCAGCGTGGGACCGCCGCCATCAAAGCAGCAAGTATGATTTTGACTATATGACAAGTCTCGAGCGTACGAGAATGAGCTTGGGATTCTTGATCAGCGCCGGATGATAAGGCTTCTGAGCTGGATTGTGTCTCTGATAACACATCTCTGTTCGTTGACACATTAAAGTGAGCAATGCTAGGCAGGTAGAGATTGCCCGCGCTGACCCAAAGGCTTGGAAAGATATTGTACGGAGGGCGATCAATACGGTTTAGTTTGCGAAATAGCGAGATCATGTCACGTAGTCCACAAATTTCGATGAGCTTGGGCGTTATATGAAAAGGCTCCACGTAGAAGAAAGATTGAAGAAGAGGCTCGACGTTACCCAAAACGTATGTGATTGATTGGGTGCTATAGGCAATGAACGATTTGTATTGCATGGCTTGATCATGTCGCATACCAGCTGCAGGGCGCAGAGGATTTTCTGTCCTGCCCATTTGTTGTCGATGAAGGTCGCTTTGGACCAAATCTCTATAACTTTCCATCTTTATTAACAAAGCCCCAATATTCATAGCATTGAGGCGAGAAAGCGAAGGGTAATAGGAAGCACTGTACAATGGGTTGAACATGTTCATACTTAGACCTGACGAGAGACTGTTTTGGTGCACAGTTGAGGGTAGTACGATATTTTTCTCGCCACCTTCTCTTGCTTCCAGGACCTTTTCAGGGCCTTCACCCCGGTAGCACGAACCTGAACACGCATCATGTAAGGTTGCTTTCATCGACGCAGCATTGAAGGCAGGTTTATCATGAAGTAGATGGGCCGAATGACAGGTCTGTTCATGCTCTACATTTGTTATAGTTCGTTCCTGAGCGGAGTGCTTGCGGCATGCCTGGGAACGGTCATTGGAAGTATTGCCATTATCAACATTATCTTGTCCGTTGATTCCAAGGGAGGGAGCATTTTGCTGATCTTCTTCATTTGTGTTAACCCAGCGCAGATCACGCAGGTATTCCACCGGATACGTTGAAAGTTGTAATATCTTCATGGCAGCAGTGTTGAATAGAGATTGGGTGAATGATTTCGGATCCTTCTTAACTGGTTCATGACCTTGGGAGGTCTCTCCAAATTCCAGACCATCCGTGTTGCTTCGATTCTCAGCTGGTGATTTAGCCTGTCCATTGGCTATATGTACGCTAGACTGGTCTATCGTTATTGGAAGCTTCTTGTCACTGGAATCAGAAGCCTGGTATGAACAGCTCTTCTTCGGATTTCTGGGTGTGTTTGGGTCTATGCCATGCATTCCTTTCTTCTGCCTAAGCTCGTTGTGACTAAACAACGCCCCAGGGCCGGTTGAGGTAAATTTTGCATACGGGCATAAGCCCCTCTCAGGATGGTCTTGAGAAGCGAGATGGGTTGCGAGTGCCCGAGCGCTTAGGACTGTATATGGACGAAAGGGGCCTTTGGAGATTCTTTTTTGCCGACTGAGACATGTAGGTGTCTCACAACGAAAGTTTGTGCATCCATAGAGAATTTGTTGGTAATATCTGGCTCCCACGATTATGTTAGATCGAAGCAATCGTCGCAAATTCTCGGAATAAACATACTGATTTTGTATATTTTGGAACATCTTCCGCCTTTCGAACGATCGGTTCGGCCAAACTATACCTGGATCTCGAAGGGATATTGTATCATTGGCCAAGACCTCGTGAATGTGTGCCATGGTTTGAGGTGTAGGCGCATCATCCGTACGATAAGGCGCAGTACCTCCTGCCATTACTGGGATCCGGATGATACAGGCTCACAAAGAATATTCTTCATGGTCTTGTTCGCCGTCCCTGGAACATTGACCTTAAGTCTTAACAAGCGCAGGATACAATGTAGTTGGAGCTTCCCTACAGTCTAGTGTAGTAACAGCTTCAAGACCCTGATTGAACGCGTTCGAAGTCAAAGAAGATTTCGTGCCTCCATACTTCAGAGCCTTAATATAAATATTATGGCAAGCGTTGCTGAGGGTATATTTCTTACCAGCAGTATTTGGATTACACGCGAGACTGCAAATCGGAGTTAAAGAAACGGTTTTCGCCGACGCCTTGTGAGGCGCTTATGTTATCCAGGCTTGGCATCTTCTGCGTCACACTCTTACTCATCGTATTTCGTTTGCCATTAAGTGTCTACAACTGAGACTTCAATATTTAATTGACTGCTGAGAAGTCAAGATTTCCTAATTTATTTGCTTGTCTTACTTTGGAAAGGCTTCACCCTTGTTCAGACAATCGTTCTACCTTGTCAGCTATTGTAAACAACTCAGAACATCTCAGGCTGGTATGGCTACTATTATGGCAAGTCGGTCCACAGCAACTGGACCACAGCCCACCTCTGTCTCCAATACTGCTCAGTCCCACCCGTATACCTGCAATACGTGCCAGGTGGCTTTCAGAAACAGCGATCTGCAGCGCTCGCACATGCGTACAGACTGGCAGTAAGTCAAACCTAAATATTATCTATACTGCTACTGACCCCTATAAGTCGATACAATTTGAAACGCCGAGTAGCCTCCTTACCACCTCTCTCCTCCGAAATTTTCGCTGAGAAGGTCCTTAATGCTCAAGCGTCGTCCTCAGCCGTCGCTGCCAAAGCATCATTTGAGAAAATTTGTCCGGCTTGTCAAAAGACCTACTACAGCGAGAATGCATATCAGAATCATCTAAATAGCCAAAGACATAGACTTCGAACAGCGGTGCTAGCTAAGGATGGCAAGCCAACTGGTGATGAAGAAACGGCATCAGTAATGAGCTCTACGATCTCACTGGGCGAGCCAGTGAATACTGCTGTACCAGACAATGTGACGAAATCACCGTCAGAATCAATCGATCCAGAAGCGGAAGCAGAATTCTCGAAAGTTGTCAATGGCATCAAAGATACCAGCGTGAGCGAAGAGGCACCAACGAGTGAAATAGAACCAGTATCTCGTCGACCCTCAAGGCCTCATCATTCTGCTGGCGAGCAGCGTCCTAAACATCCATTGTTTCCGGAGAAACACGAGGTCAGTAGCACAGCTACAACTACAGGAACAGCTTCCACTACTCCACCCGTTACTCTGAATCGCTGTCTTTTCTGCAATTACGACTCTCCAACTTTCAAACTCAGCATCATGCATATGACAAAGTATCATGGCTTGTTCATTCCTGAACGGGATTATCTTATAGACCTCGAGGGTCTGATTAGCTGGTTATATGGCAGGATATTTGAGGTCCATGAGTGTTTATACTGCCATAAGGTGAAAGGCTCTGCGGAAAGCATACAAACACATATGAGAGACAAGGGACATTGCATGATAGCTTTCGAGTCTGAGGAAGAAATGATTGAAGTTGGACAATTCTATGATTTCAGAAGCACATACTCGGATCAGGACAGCGATGATGACATGGAGGATATCGCTGATGGACGCGATGGTGGTGTCAAAGTGGATTCTTCAAAGGTCATCAAGACTGTCGTGACGGACGAGAATGGGGATCAAGAAATGCGTGATGGCGATGAGAACGGCGAGGGCTGGGAGACAGACAGCTCGGCATCATCACTAGATTCAGACGAACTTACAGCCGTTCCTATAGACCACAAACACGCTTATGAACGACTTCCAATGCATCGCCACCATAACCACAATGATCCGAGGCCCCATCGTTCCGTCGATGGTTTCCATTCACACGCCCATAGCCACCATGCAGCTTTTCATTCGGATTATGAACTTCATCTGCCTTCGGGTCGTACCGCTGGCCACCGCTCCCTCTCCCGTTACTATCGCCAAAATCTCCACAATCATCCTACACCAACCGAACGAATTGAGCAGCGTTTGCTCGAGGATGCGAACACAATCTCGAATCCAGATACGCAGATGACTGAAGGAAATGCACGTGGCCGACGGCTGATTACAAGAGCGAACGGTGGAGAGGGTATGCTTGGAGTGACTGACGCTAAGAAACATGAAGTACGAGCGATCGAGAAGAGGGATACCAAGCGTGCTCAGAGAGCACAGAAGCAATACCAGTGGGGGCTGGATAAGAGAGGAAACAGCCAAAAGCATTTCAGAGATCCATTGCTTCAGTGAGACGCCGCTTTGCAAGCTCTAATTTCGAGCATGCGGTGGGGTATCGTCAGACACTTGGCTTTACATCGCTGTTTTCGTGTCAGGTTGCAGCGTTTTAGCGAACTATAGATTTGATAGCTCACTAACAGCTGAGCAATGAACAATACAAGATCTCAGGTGTTCACTCGTCCAATTGTGACCTTAATAAGAAGGGCACTAAATGGTGCCTGTGACCGCAAAACCTCCTACACTGTAAGGTCTCGGCTGTATGTCTGATACCTTACCGAGCCCGACACTCAGTGTCTAGGATATGGTTTAGCACGATTGGAGGATTGGAAACACCAAGAAGGCTTATGGACGACCCGTGATATAGTTGCAAGACCTTTCAAGGCTTACTTAAAAAATCGACTCTTAATCTTCCCCTTTCCTCTTGTCTTCTCTTTCCTATCCAATTTCCCGGTTACACTTCTGTAGTCTCTAACCTGTATACTAGCCATCCCGCTCCTCCTCGGGCCTCAACCGCAGTCTCCCATACACTGGCTGACTGTCGGCTGCTCGCAGGCTGTACTCAGGAGGCCTGTCACTGCCCATACATCCTTGCTGGACATAGTACCTAGGTCTCTGGGAGTAGTCCACGGCGTTCTTCAAATATGTACTCTGCTCAGATAGTGATTCCATACCGGTGTGTTGATGGGTAGGATGTCGAATTGCGAGGCGTTAGTATCAAGGGGGTTCACTGAATGGTATTTAGCTCGAAAGAGTGTTTAGGAATTGACCTGACGTTCAACTAGGGGAGGACATCTGGACCAGAAATCCGGTATCTGCGAGCTTCGCCAGGACGGTATTCTCTGTTGACGCGATTTCAGATGGGGGATAGGACGAGAAGACCCGTTGGTTTGAGAAAGCACAGGATTATGAGCGCACCGCCCATGCGGGGGTGCTGGGCCGTCAATATCAATTTCACCCTCACACACAGCTTGGGCTCCCAATCGACATTATACATAGATTTTATTTCATACGTACCTCTCGTAAAACATCGATCTCGAAGGATTCCATCCAGGCTACCAATCCGTTGTTTGAGTCCTCTGGTGACGCTTCGTCCTGTTCCATTGCTTGAAGGTACTCAATTCCAAATGCCAGCTCCATAGCTTTATCGCTATGCTTTCTGAGAGCCCTTGCGACATCAACATCGCCAAATGCTTCTGCTAACAATGCCACCGTTTCCCATCGTCGTGCCAGCTTCGGATTGGGCTTAGATTCATTCTCCAAGCTTTCCAATAAATCATTCTTCAACCCACCTTCTGAGTCAGTTCTGCCGCTCTGCAGGTGGCATCTCCACAAGACTGCCTTTGTGAATGTTATGCGGTCATCGTTATCGGCATGTCGCTTCCGCTGCTGCACAAGGAGTGCCTGGCAGATGTGTCCAGCTTCTTCCAAATCACCCATTCCGAGCTTTGAACAGGCGAGCTGCAAAGTAATTTGGAGGACCTCAAGGTGTTCTGGACCCTTTGCATCGATCAAGATATCTCGAAGCTCTCTGAGATACTTTGCAGCAGCAGCATAGTCCTCTTGCCTCAACTTAACTTCGATTATGTCACAAGATATCCGCCTGATCATTAAATAGGAGACTCCGACGATAGGCACCGCTTCTTTGAGACACTCTATTAAGAGAGCCTCTGCTTCATCAAATGACCCTGTGATACAAAGGAGCTTGGCCACTAAGGTTCGTGCTGTGATTGCGCAGATGTCGCTTCTCCCAGGTTGTAGGGTTGCGAGCTCAGAACTTAGATATGAAGTTGCCAACTTGATTTCTTCCCTTTCAATGTAAACCTCTGCTAAAGTCATCTGAAACTCCATCGTGAGTACGTCACCTGTACCAAAGGTCTGCTGCGATGTTTCAAATCCATCAGTCAGGATCTGCCGGGCTGCTTCAATTTCGCCTCGTACAATGCAAACTTGGCCACACAGAAGTTCTAGCCATAGCACACAACGTTCGTCAGGCCTTAGCGTCTTAAGTTCATCTCCCTCCAGCATGCGTTTCAGATCTGGTAGACTTCGTACGTCTTTGAAGATCCTATGTGATTCGAGCCACTCCGAATCATATAACGCACTGCAAGCTATTCAGCTTTATCCCATGACTATCAAAAGTGGAAATGTCGCTTAAAGAGGAATGTTCAGATAAAGTGCAATATTTACTTTCAAGTTGATAAGTTCTGGAATAGACTTACATCGATGCTCCTGCGCAATAACTTGCACACAGAAACCGCGGTACCAACCCAGCCGTCATAACAGACCCCGGAAACGCGATGCAGAAAGGAAGCAATTCCATGATCATTTTTGCAAACTCAAGTTCACCACAATCTACACAACCTCTTACAAAGCTTGGCAACGCTAACGCGAATGCTTCCGAGAAGCTGGAGTTCATGTTATCGAGAAGAATTTCCCCATGGACCACGCAATCTAGAATTCCTCTGAACAAGACCCTGCGCTCGTCCACATAGAACTTTGTGACATGCTCGATGTGTCTATCGCAGATGCGATGGATGAGTTTCGTGTTTGCTTCAATGTACATCTTGTCTTTGGGGTCTCCTGCTCGGACTTTCAGCCATTCCTTCACCAGAGGGTGAATGACAAATGTAATCTCAGCAGAGCTCATGTCGATCTCAGAAATCAGAGAAACGCTATAGAGCTGAACAACAGCATCTTGATACTTCCACGGATCCCATTTGCTGTCAGTAGTGTAAAGATCACGGCAGCCAAGGTCAGCAGCCAGGTTTTCTTCCACCTGCGTTCTCAGCATCTCAGTGAGCAGGTGCGACGAGCCGGTGAAAGCCGCAAAAGTGAGGAGATCAATGAGAGGCTCCACATCTACTGAGGAGCCAAGCTCATCCAGTGACAATTCCCATGTCGTGAAAACACAAAGATCAGACACACGCTGCTGGTCGTCATGGGCTCTTTGATATGGCCACCCAGATGGAAGGTAGTTCATGATCACTTCCTTCCGAATCTTGAAATGGTCTATGAATTGGGTCAGCGGCAAATTGCGAGAGCTGATGTAAGCTCCCGCTTGGTCAATAGCTAGGGGTAAGCATGCGAGAGTCTGAACGATGCTTTCCGCGTGATTTTGGTGTTGCAACTCGCTAGCAATGTTGCATTTTATCAAGAGTAGCTCTATAGCTTCATCCTGTTCCATTGGTTTGATCTCTAGGCATGTGCCTAGCTGCTGCGCGTCCCTGTGGCGACTTGTGATAAGTACCATGCACAATTTATTTTCTGGCAACAACTGCATAATCTGCGTAAAATCTTTCGCATGGTCCATATTGTCTAGCACAATCAAAAATGGATGAAGTAAACTTTCGAGCTTGGTCGCTGGTGACCTTTGCATGTGCGAGCTTGGATCTGACGTTGCCGAAGAGTCGAGTAATTGTGAGACACGTTGCATTCCACTCAGCGCTGTTGCATAAGAGGAAGCGTCAATCCAAAACAAGGAGATATGATCGCGCAGCCTACGGCAATATTCTCTTGCGATCATTGTCTTGCCTTGACCTGCTCACGCCGTTTACTAAATGTTTGCATTGTGCTATAGACACGAGAGCTGGAAACTGACCTCCAATCCCTAACAGCACCGTCGTCATTCTGTGTTCCAAGTTGTCCATCCTAAAGCTTGCTGCAACCGTGTCCAGGATTCGGCGACGACCGATGAACCTGCCCAGCGCAAACGGAGGAACATCACGGTAAATGCGCTTGGTCCAAGGCACAGAGGATGAGTCTTTGAGGCTCATTGCTGTGGTGAAGTACAGATTTAGCGTCGACTCATAGGCGATGATCCTTTGGAGGACATTCTTAAGCTCCTTTTCTTTCCGAAGGCTAGAGACCGCTTTTCGCGCCTTGTGCCACCACATGTCCCCCAAGGAGGGTAATATATGCTCGCATAAGCCTTGAAGTACTAGTGCTTGTCGCTCAAGTCCAGCGACCGTACATTGAAGGGCAGCACTTGCGCCATCATCTAATTTGCCTGCATTGAGTGCTGACTCGAGATTTTTTGTCGTAAGCAGGAGTGTTTCTAATCGATCTGAAATGTCTCGCAATACTTCCGGCACTTCTTGAGATGTTGCGATATACTCTCGTACGCGAGAGATAACCTTCCCTCCGATGTCTATAAAAGAGATAATGGATGACCCAAGAGCTAGAGCAGCCACCACTTCGGCCATAGTGAATTGTTTGTGTGGTTCTGTCTGCTCGCAGACAGGCAAGGTTTGTCGCCAGAGGCCTTCTGTCCGTACGGAAGCTACATCCAAGCGGCGATTTATTGTAATGGTGAGTATTAGTTGATTTCATGGACTATGGCTGATTCGCGAAAGCAGACTCCAGCTCCCGGGCTGCATGAGCTAGTGTAAGCTAGAACTGCCAGTAACTCGATTTGACCTACCTTACGGAGAACGACAATATTAGTCTTGATTTACGCTAACTATTTTCGTAAAAGCCCTAACCCTAGCTTTAGATAGGGTACCTAGAGCATGCCTGTGTCTTTTAGGGTACTAGAGGGCCTAGACTACTACTATTTAATAAGTCCTTTAGGTAAAGGGCCCCTATTAGGGAAGTTTATAGAGGATTTAAAGCCTCTAATTAACAGGTGTTGTCTAGGCACCCCTTTAGGGGTAGGCCTATAGGGCTGAGCTCTTGGCATACTAAAATTATTAGCGTAAATTAAGACTTAGTTTGTTGTTCTCTATAGGGCTTACATGGGCACTTGCGGAGAGCAATATCTACAATTATGGCTTATAGGTTGATCTGATCATATGATATACAGTGACCCTAGGGCAAGAATTGGCTGCCAATTGATAATTCTGGCAGTCAGACGATGAGAAGAAAGCGCTCGAAGGTTGATTGCAATTCAATGAGAAATTTCCTGAGTTTCCCCCAAGAACCCTCATTTCAGAAGCGGTCTGTTAAGAAAGAGACAGGGGTTACAGGATACTAAGGATGATCTTCAACGGCGAGCTCATGGGCGCGACTTCTCCAGAGCTGAGTCTGGTATGGTGGAAGAGAAAATGGACATAAATACTATACGCGACCTACACAGTCATGTGGATAGCATCAAAAGCAATAATACATTTTGTTCTTCTGTGTTTCTCTACCTTCCAGTATCACGTTGCAATGACCGCCTATATCTCCTTACGGTCTGAAAACTCGGATGTAAGCAAAATCGGGGTCGTAATGTTATCACGTCGCTTTTACTAGATGCTCCTACATCGCAATCGTAGTACAATTGAAATTTGCATAGATTGAGACCAGGACCATCCCTGATAGAGCCCTTGAGCTTAGGCTCATAGGAGGTGATCTCATGCCCCGCCACAGCCAAGTCAGCTTAAAGCTGACATACATGGCATAGCGTTAACTCACAAGGCGAGAAGTAACTGGAGCTATTGCTCTGAGGCCGGAAGAGTTGCAGTTCATTTGAGTTCTAGAAATCTTGGCCCCCAAGCCAAGCCCAGATCAGCTTTAGGGTCCTTTTAGGGGTCTTTCGCCGTCTCCAGGCATTAGCCCTATCCCTTTGCTTGCTAATAAGTCAACCCCCCCGATACTAAACCTATTCAGGTATAAATTTATGCCAAGCTTCATTACCCAACACTAATCCTCAATTTCTAAGTTATTAAAGTTAAAAACTATAAACACTTATATATTCAGCAAGCGATATCTTTTTAATATTAAATAATTAGAACTTTATATTTTATATAATATTAGATCAGTATCTTAATTATACACCTGTAGATTATCTAGCTATCAAAAAAATAATTGGCCTGCGGGCATTTATGCTAAGATTAAGCATTTTTGCTGTGATACGGGGCCCTACGGGCCCCGGGGGCTATACCCCTACAAATAGTAGCCTAAGGGCGATATAGGCATACCCCCTAGGGCCACCTGCCCCATAACAACCATAATGGCCTACACGCCTTTTAGGGCTTAGCTCCCGAAGGGGTTGACTTATTAGCAAGCAAAGGGATAGGGCTAATGCGACTGAGGGGTGTTTACGGTTGGGGGGTGAGTTCTCTTGATCAACAGCCACTACTTGGAAGCTTTGGGCAACAGCTCCTACCCTCCCACTGAAACATATTCACACGTCTGACAAGGTGGAAAGCATTTACACTACGAAGCTGCGACGGCAGTCAAAACCTATGAGCAGGGCAGCGGCAAGTGGAGGGCACATCTTACCCTTAGTGTAATTCACCTGCACACAGACTTCGCGGAACTTGGTCGAGCAATGTAGAGCTCCAACGCCCGCCGAGGACTATGACGCTTCATGACCGCATTTTCGCTTCCGTCTTCCCACCTCCGAGTGAAGTTGCAATCCCTACGCCTGCGGCGACGCCAGTCCTAGGCTCCTCGGGGTTTGGAGAATCTTTCGGCTCGCAAAACAACTCGCAAACAGGAATTGAAAGTAGCGCCGCAGAGCAGATTAAATGGGATCGGGCCTGGCATACCGCAACGACGTACCTTTCTCTACCTGATGAGCCGATCGATGCAGATCACGATGACAGGACGTTGAGGGCGAGGTGGATAAAGCCAGTCCATACAGAGACCCACAAGGCTCTTGAATATGTACTGTCAGACGACTCTCGTGGTATTCAGATACGGAAGGCCAATGACAGTGATGATCTGCTACGATGGTACTTTGAGGAGGTGGTGCTGAAGCACTACATTGAACATGCTTTACCTGGATTGATACAGGTAATACGAGCAGCACTGTGGCCTCGAGATCGTTTCTGACCTCCGGAAGAGTCTAGTGAATGACGCGATACCTGATGCACTTTTTCAAATTGGGAAAAAACTCCATATTATCCAAAACATATATTTACAGCCACTGAGAGACCCAATTGTCCAGATACTGGGGAAGAGTGGCAAAGCGAATATTCTACGGTTCGAAGTAGATTTGCATGGCCTATTCACGCGGACTTTGCCTCAGAAATTAGTGACGGATAACCTTGCGGGGTTCTTCAAAAAGCAATGCTCGCTTATACTGGTAGACGTCGATAAGCAGGGAAAACAGAGTCAGCAATCTATTAGCCCAGATGTGCATAGAAAGACCCTTCATCTTGTACAGAGTCTGCAAAGCGTGGGATTAGCGGGCTATCAAGCTCAACGTATTTTCGCCGAAGTCATGTCGGACACTCTTAGCTTATATATCAAGTCCACTTACGCGGGGCAATGGTCCTCACCATCTCCTGTTGTGGACCAGTTACGAGATTGGATAGAGAACAGATTTTCACGTTTCATCGTCGAGATACTTGCGGCAATGAAGAATCCAAACACAAACACAACCCATGAGTTTACCAAGGTCAGTCACAACGATGTGGAAAGGTGGCAAGAAATGGGTGTGAACAAATTAGGGGCTTTGCGAACAGATGAGCTATTCAGCGTCGTTGTGGACTGGGATGAGAGCAAAGGTGCCATTGAAGATCTCAAGCGCTATGTAACAGTGCCCTCCTCAAGAACGCACCTTACGAATACCTTCTCCAGTGTCGTTTCTCACCGACTCCTTCAGCCTGGTGCTTCTACCACGGAGATTCTCCAAGTTTACATTTCTATCATTAGAGCTTTTACAGCATTGGACCCAAAGGGAGTCTTGTTAGATCGTGTGGCGCGACCAATACGTCGTTATCTCCGCGAACGCGATGATACCGTCACTATCGTAGTTGGCGGTCTTCTCGCGGATCCTGAGGACGAACCTGGTGCTGGTGATGCCTTGCTCGAATTAGCGCTTGAGATGAGTAAGAGCAATAGCCTAAAGACAGACGACGATGCCGATAATGGAGAGCTTGACTTCGACGATATGAATTGGATGCCTGATCCGGTGGATGCAGGACCAGAATACAAGAAGTCGAAGAACTCGGATGTCATCGGCTCCTTAATCAGTCTGTTCGATTCGAAAGACATCTTTGTCAAAGAATTCCAGAACATACTAGGCGAGCGCCTCCTCAAGAAAGAATATGATTTCGACAAGGAAATTCGCGTTCTTGAACTGCTGAAGCTACGCTTTGGTGAAGCTCCTCTTCAAGCCTGCGAAGTCATGCTCCGGGACATTCTGGACTCTCGAAGGGTTGACACCTTCATTCACAAAGATCAACAACTCAATCTCAATGACAATGAATTCGAACCAAAGCTCCATACGCGAATCCTCTCCCACCTCTTCTGGCCCTCGCTCCACTCCGAAACCTTCTTCATACCCCCAGAAATCACGTCCCTTCAAACCCGCTATGCCACTGGTTTCGAAACTCTCAAACAGTCCCGTAAACTAACCTGGCTCCACGCCCTCGGCCAAGTGAACGTCACCCTCGACTTCGAAGACCGCACCGTATCCGAAGAAGTACAAACATGGCAAGCCTCCGTCATCTACGCCTTCCAGCCCTCCCCCTCCGAAGACCCCTCCATCCCCATAACCCGCACCTACTCCTTCCTCTCCTCAACCCTCTCGATGACAGACTCCCTCCTCCACAACGCCCTCACATTCTGGATCGGCAAACTCGTCCTCAAACAAACCTCCACCTCCCCCCAACCTACACCGTCATCGAAACCCTCTCCGACGAAGCCGCCGCTCAAGAAGGCACCACCTCCGCCGCCATCGCCGCTGCCGCCGAAAGCGCAACAGCTGCCACCGCTGCCGCTGTCTTGTCGGAACATGAAGTCGCGCAGGAGAAAATGGAGGTGTATTGGCAGTATGTGGTTGGGATGCTGACGAATGGGGGCGCGATGCCGCTGCAGCAGATTGTTATGATGTTGAGGCTTACGGTGCCGGGCGGGTTTCCGTTTGGGAATGAGGAGTTGAAGGAGTATTTGGAACAGGAGGTTAGGGAGGGGAGGCTGGATTTTGGGGGGGGAATTATAGGATTAAGCATTGAAGGGCTTTGTTGGCGTGTGTTGTTGTTGTATGCATTGATGTTTTATGAGGAGATAGATACCCACTTAAGGCATACCTACAAAGGCAATTAGCTAGTAACCCACAATCTCAGATACGTCATCAAAGTCGAAGTATCATCACCTCCCCATATATCATCTATCTATCTATCTATCAAACGCCTAAATGGTATCTCCCCAACTCCCTGTCCATCCCCACCCCCTCAAAACACCGTACTCCTCTGCTTCGTCAACCTCCCCCCTCCTCCCCACCCCCTCTCAATCCCCAAAAACTTTTCTTCGGCACAACAGCCGGTCTGCCCCCCTGGGAACTAGGGGGCTGTCCTCCCCCTCCAAAAAACGAACTCGAACTCGGTCCCCCAAAACCTCCCCTCCCACCACCCCACCCCCACCCCCACCCGCCTGGGGCTGCGGTGACAAATACGGCCCCTGCTGCTGCAGATTCGACGCTAAATACGGCTGTGCCGGCAGCCCCGCTGCACTATGCGGTCGCTGGACTGGCGCGGGGGGATAATTCGTCACGGGCATACCACCGTTATGACTGAAATAATTATTTCGTGGGGTGGTTGAGGGGCGGGATATTGTTGTGTTTTCCCGTTGCCGTAGAGTTTTTTCAAGCGTTCGGTTTCGCGGTCTATTTCTTTTTGTTTTTCGCGAGCGCGGCGTTCTTCGTCTTCGAGCATGCGTTTTACGCGCTTTGTTTCTGCCGCGTCGGCTTTTTTGCGGGCGCGCTCTTCGGCTTCGAGTTGTTTGCGGAGGCGGGCGGTTTCGGCGTCGAGTTCCCATTGGGAGCGGGGGTCGGTGGGTGGGGGACGGGAGGAGGGGGGGTGGGGATGGTGGGGGTGGAGATGGAGGGTTGGTGCTGGCGGCGAGGTGGGAGGGGGTGGTGGGGTGAGGGTGGGAGGTGGGAGGTGGGCGGTGAGAATTACTGCTGCTGCTGTGGCGGCGGGGAGGGGAGGTTATGTTGAAGGTTTCGGGTATGGGGCTGTTGTAGACTTCGCGGATGACGATGGCGCCGAGGAGGAGGACGACTTCGAGGCCTTTGGGGTCTTCCATTTCGACGCGGGAGAGGTTGGGTTCGTAGATTGTGATTTCTTTGAAGTGGCGGAAGAGAGCGATGGTTATGTCTGGTTCGCGGTTTCTGCGTTTGCTGCCATCTGGGTTTGTTGATTTGCCGGAAAGAGAGAGAACATAGTCTTTGGATAGTTTTCCTTCCTTCTTCCATCGGAAGCCAAGCTTAGGGGTGATCTCAGATGCTGTGGGGTCGCTCTGTGTTCGGTCAAGAGCTGAGGTTGAGGGCTTCCGGAAGCTTTCCTGTGGCATCTCGAATTCCCAGTAGGGGTCAGATATCCACTTTCCAGCATGATACTTCACTAGGACTTGCTGATCGGGATTGTAGAGTTGTACTGTGAACTCTGTGGGCAGGACCGGCTGGGGTGGTGGAGGGACGCCTCCATTGAGTCTTATCTGCTCTTGCGATAGCGTCGGTTGCGTCCATTCTGGTATGAGCAGCACTTCGCCAAATAGGATCTCGGGATTGTAACTATCATATAGTGCTACTGCATAGCGATTCTTGGAACCCGGTAAGGAGGGATCAGGATGGCGCAGAAAGTATTCGGGTCGTGCGTCGGATCCGTTTTGTGAGAGGAGGACTGAAGCGTTGTGTTTGATGCCGTCCCCAGATGCACGCAAGTAGAAAGCTATATGAAGTCAGTAAAGGAGTAAGGGTGCCAGTTATGTTGCATATCGCATACTTGGAAGGTTTTCGTCAAGCATGTTCTCAGCTGATCATCAACTGGTCAATCTCAGTTTGAACACGACTTGCCAGATGTATTAAAGGAGATGGAAATTAGACGGTGCTATATGGAGGCCATATCCAGGCTTCAAGACAAGTGAAGGGCTATGTCAGCAGCGAAGTGTAGAGACATGACGAGGCCTCTTACTTACCGTAATGGGCTGTGTATCTGGAGTATGATCCCATCACGGTGGCGCGTTCAGCGGGGAGCGATCTACCGCGCATTAGCTCCCGTCTTCCCGTCGTGGAAAGGCTATATTTAGAGGAGCAGGCCTGTCGGCCTCGTTGTGATTTGTCCATTCGGATGCTGGTGTGTTGTGGTGTGTTGTGGTGTGTTTCATCTTTCTATCTGCTTTGACGAACAGCTTGCGCCTCCACCAGCTGATGACGATTCCGACGTGCTAATAGGTCTACAATGTCTCAAGGCAGACAGCGAGAGTTTTTACTGAGATTGCCATTCTCCTTGAGTTGCCCGAGAAATCCCTTCCGCCTCGAGATAAGGGCTAGAGCTCTAAATCGTACCAGGACTCTAGCGAGGGGAACATAGAGCCGGTATGATGCTTGTCAACTCCATCATCTGTTTGGTCTATGTGATCTTCCAGGTATGGCTGGCTATGGAAGTGGTGGTCGTATAACCGTGACATGTCGCAAATGTCCTATACGCCGGGCAAGAGGACAGGAGGAACTGCGTCAAAGCTCTGGGAAAAAAAATTAAAGCATTCACTGCATGACTTACCATGGCCTCTCCATGCGCTATCTAAGGGCATTCCTCATAGGACAGCACAGATCCACCGGCTTGAACATGGTTGCAAGGAATCAATCTCTACATTCTGATTGCTTCCGCTTTGGACGAAGTACCCAACGACTACTGAGGGAGCAAGGTGCGAAATAAGGGAGCGATGTGGAAGTGCGGAAAAGCCAAGGGAGAACACTAGAGAAAAGTGGAGATGTAGTGAAAGAGCGATGAAGAAGCAGTAAGGAGCAATAATAGAGCAGTAAGGAGGTAGGAAAGGAGCAGCGAAGGAGTAAAAGGTAGTATCATAAAATCGAACCGGAGCACAGCAGTTGAACTCCTGAAAAGATTCCCTCGAGCTCGATTTCCTTTGGCACTTGCTACGTATTGGGTCGCCATCTCGACATCGGGAATTGTATGATAGTGCTGACAGTACTGGCTATACTAGATTGCCCTTAGAACCACTAATGATATAGGAACCTTGTACAGTCAAGTACAACACCCCAATAAGATATAATAGAGCACTATTATTCCAGATATTATACCATTGGATAGTCCAGAGCACCATAATACGATCGGCTATGGTATCGTTGTTGCACCTTCTGAACCTACAGCCCTAAGGGTGGGTGAAATTCAGAGATAACATCACGAGATGGAACATCCTTAGCGATAAATCATAGCCAATCGGATCTGAAGACCTTTGTAGAGATTAGGGCAGATTGTCTATCTAATGTCCTGTGATATCTTCTAGTATAATTCGGGCTGAACTCCTCGTTTAGTAACCCAGTGGCTGGGGCTAAGAGAGGTACTCCAGGTTGGCAAAATGCGGTTTCTCCTTCTATATGTTATACGTTCTGCACGATCTTGGCACCTGTGTACACGCCTACCTGGGGAATGGCCGGAGGGTTTCGTGGGAAAGAGAGAGGGCAGACCACGTCGGGCGTTCACAGCCGGTAAGCTCGGTATTCCTCGCCAATAAGATGGCCTCTTGAGCGCCATATTGTAGAGTTTTTCTTTTTTTCAGCCTTGCTGAACGATTGGTCTGTTCAGCGTATCGTTATCATGTCTATCGCTACAAGCTGTACCATTCGATCTACCTACACGTCTGGTCCCTTTTCACCGTTCCCAAACGCTCGAAGAAAGCGACCTGTTCCTGAGACTTCAATCCCAGCAATTCCGTTGTCCAGAAAATGCCTTTACTTCCCACTCTCCATGCCCTCTCAGCATTCTACTGCCGCCTTGGCTTCGCACAGCAAGTAACAGCCATCACCCGGCTTTCCCTCTCTCTCGCCCTGCGTGCAGAACATTGCTGTCGCGGTCATCGATGACTCCACCAGTCCCGAGTGCCCTGGCGGTTCACCTCCTCACTGCTTTTGCTGGCCGGAAGCCGCAAGTCAAAAATACTCTGACCAGATCTCTACGGACATTCTGAACTCCTGCCTCACTTCTCCCCAAACCGAAGCGATGCAGGCGGCGACTGTTTTCGCCGCGTATTGTAGCCTGGGGGATGCAACGACGGCGGGCACAACAGCAGCGGGCACGATAGCAACGAGCACAACAGCGGTGGCCGCAACGGCAGCGAGCACAACGGTGACCGTAACGGCGGCAAAGACGTCTTCTTTAACATCATTGTCGTCCTCTTACTCTTTATCGCCATCGTCCTCCGAGACCGGCACTTCGACCCCTTCAGCTGCGCAAGGCGCTTCCAGCACATCAAAGTCCACTTCTGGACCAACAAGCGACAGTAACGGTGGCGAGGGCCTTGACACAGGTGACATAGTGGCCCGTGGCGTCAACGTACCCGGCACCCTTGCTACCGTTGGTGCAGCCGCTGGAGCCGTTGGAACCGTTCTCGGGGCCAGTCATGGTGGGGGCCTTAATCAAGGTGACATATTGGCCCTTGGCCTTGGCATCGGCATTGGCATACCCGGCACCCTTGCTACTATCGCTGGAGCTTACTACACATACAAGGCTTATAAAAAAAAAGAGGCAAAGGAAAAGCTGTCACGGGTCAGCCCCCTGGCTGCCACCTATCCAGGCCCAGCCCTTAACATCGCCTCCCCCTCCAAGGAAGACTCCACCCCGGGGCCAATGCCCGATCCGCCAGCATCCACGCAGGGCATACCGCGCGCGGTCATAACGATACCCCAACCATGAAATTGAATATAGAAGCGCGCGTGAAACAAGACACGCCATGAGCCCCGTTCCAAACACGTCCCCTACCTCGGGCTTTAGGCTGAGCAGAGTGACTCATGCCACAAACGCGATTCGAACCCCGGACCCTAGGGATGCACAGTAGCTGAAGTCCAGTAATTGGAAGTATCCTTTTATAATTAGTATTTCTATATTGAAAATATAAGAACGACTTAATCGCCTTAGATTAACCCTCTAATCAATCATCCTATACCCTGTAGAACGCCCTAGAAATCCATACCTTAACCCCCTGAACACTACCCCAAGTACCACCTGGAGCAATCCCTAGGGCACCTACGTTAGAGCACCCCCCTGGAGCTACCTCTAGAGCTTACCCTGGAGCCACGTGTAAAGCTGGGCTGCAGCGTGCATAGGCTTGCGCAAATAGTAAGGGTGGTGGTTTAAAATTCGGTGGTTGATGGATTTTCAGATTGTAAGCCGTATGGCCCCCTAGAGATGCCCTAAAAGTTGGTCACCTAGGCGATAGGATGGGCTCCCGGAGCTAGGTTTTTAAGGCGCATCTCCTGTTTCCTGGGCGACGAGCTTTAGGGGCCTCTAGGCATCAGCCCTACAGGGCTGTACGGTTGATAAGTGTTTACGGTTGAGGGGTGAACTCTTCTATGCTCCGACGTAATCTGCCAAACTCACCGACTTCACACATCCTACATCAAAAGAATCTTGGTGCTGTGATAAAGCCTGCTCTGAACGCTGGAGTACTCATTCGAAGAAGCAAAGAGTGCTTGTCTTTTCAATCACCAGCCCGTCAGCTCACCGTCTCTTAATCGCTGCAGGATCATTCAACAACCAGCACCGATCGCATTTAGCATCGAAGCTTTATCAACAACTTCCATATCGAATCTCGGCAGCACAATGCCTACCTTGATGAGTCTACCTAACGAGATCCTGATGTATATCATCGACGCTATCGAGCCGGATGATATCGAAACTTTTTCCACATGCTGCAAGCTTATGTACAGTCTTACAAGACACAGGATTCAAGAACACAAGGAAAAGAAGAGCTTATTCTCGAAGCTCTTCGTAGAAGATTATTTCTTACCTTTTCCAAAGCTATTGAGGGACGAGAAGTACGGCAGACCTGACACTTACCTGAAAGAGTTTTTTTCAGACGAGAGGAATCGCTTGTACCCCAAAGATATGGTTGTAGGTATTGTTCAAGATGGAAGCAGCCCTATACAGCAATACGGCGACGTCCGTACAGCCAGGACACCCGCTAACTATGATGAAATCTACCAAGGCCTTGACGAATTTGAACACCAGCTTAAATCGAAAATGACAGAAGTCCATAGCATGATCAATCTAGAGATCGGAGGAATTGAGGCCGAGGATTGGGACGAGCACTTCAAGGCAGGCTATCCCTTAGCAACGTTCTTGTTGTTACTGGCTTTGCTCCCCAATCTAGAACAGCTCAAAATCGAAGACTTTAGCCTTATAGGTCAAACGTTAAGCGCGAATTATTCGAAGATCGCTAGACTCATGATCGAAGCTGCCTTGGGGCAAGAAGAGAATGGGCTGGGCTTCGGCGGACGGCTTTCGAAGTGTACAATTGAATGCGATTGCGGTGAAGGCGTCGGAGAAAGCCTCCTACCATTTATCATGATGTTACCCAGGATGCAAACTGTTCAGGGATTCTCGCTCGCAATATCGAACGGCTCATGGCCGTTCACAGATGCGGTGTCACCAGTAGTGGACCTCGATTTGCAGGGTGCAATAGACACTGTCACTCTCAGCAATTATGTCCGTGGTATCAGAGAGCTCAAGAGATTCCGGTACACTTATAATGGTGCTCCAGAAGTTGATTGGGAGCCTTACGGGATTGTAGCAACTTTGACACAATCCGCCTCCAGAAGTTTAGTGCATTTGGATCTCACCACTAGTGGGGCATTTGAGATGGACTGGTGGTCAGATACCGCACCTGGTATTGGATCTCTACGTTCGTTCGAGGTCCTCGAAACCGTTCGGCTGCATTACATTTTGCTTTTTGAAGAGGTTCAAACTATCGATAGCGCAGCAAAGGTCTATTCAGCGGAGATATTGGGAGACTTGTTCAACAAGTCATTGGTCATAAAACAAATTCTAATCGACAACTCATTGGTCAAAGAACAGACCCTGAACGACAAGTCATTGTTCGCAGTACAAATCCTGATTGACTTCTTGCCATCTTCAGTAAGAACATTTCAATTGGACGGCATCGTTAAGGCAGAATTCATCTTTGATACGTTTGAGGGATTTCCGGAGCACAGGGTAGAACGATTGCCGAATCTCGAGTTGATTTCACTAGATGCTGGTGATAAGTTCAATAGCCAGATTGAGAAGATCTGTAAGGAGGCAGGAGTGCAGATGGAATTGAGCCAGGACAACTCAATATTTCCTGATATCAGCGAGTGATGAGTGGCAGGTCCTTGGAAGATTTGCAGGTCAGAAGCTGAGAGCGCTCAGATCCTTAATATCTAGAAGAAGGAGCCCTATGCATGACAACCATTCTACAGACCGATAGGTATCATTATTGCTATTCACAAATTTTCCGTCCAAAAGAAAATACCATATGACTGCACATTCAATCCTTAGCAAATCCATGGTCGTCAATCCTAGTTCTCCAGCCCAGTACCCTTCCCCATTGTATAAACAAACCATAGCAAAGCCCTTCCCCCCGTAGCACTGCAATCTCCCCCCTTCCGCCCCCTAAACCATTAATCTTGCCCGAAACTCACATATATCATAAAATAAGCCATCGAGCCCATTACAGCTCGCTTCTGAACCTCGTGCCTACTTTACACACTATTCCACCGACCCTGCACGCCAGAACACCGAGTTCTTCCCTCCACTTCAAAGGCAAGAGGAATGCGAACCACCAAAGTCTCATTCATTCTACCTCCGAGCTCCGCTTGCACTGAATGATTACCTAAGTGGCAACGCTGAATCTTTCAAACACACCAATTACGTCGCATGTGCAGAATTATGACTGATAGGCTTGATTGAATAACGGGGTCTTAGAAAGGTGACTTTGTGGGTATCGATAATCGACGACTTGCGTATGGGATTGCGGGAGCGGAAGAGAAGAGTTGGCTGAGATGGTTTATTAGGCTCATGTCAGATTCATCGAGGAGTTCGCCGAGGGATGTGTTTGGTCTTCGGGGATTGGGGCGGCGGGAGGATGGGATAAGCATACCTTATGTGAGTTTTATGAGCTGGAAGAGCGGATGGGAATATAGATGTTCTGAAGTGTTGGGTGAAAACCAAAGGTACTTTTCCTCGGACCAGCTAAAGATGTTCAACTCTATTTTTGAAGTGAATGATATCAAGATTGACCTGCAGAAGTGAAGCTTGGGATGGAATCTCAACGCTCATGCTTGAAGTTTTAGGCATAACGTCGGTATCATTCCTCATCTAACTTCAACATCATTTCAACTCTCTCAACGATGGGTAGCGAACCTGACTCGGTCACTGGAGAGCCAGAGCGAAAGCGCCAGAGGCGCTTCCCTTCATCACCTACGGATTCATCTTTTGAGCCCAGCGAAATTTCTTCGACCTCAAGCACAGTCTCCTCAGCCTCGTTGGCCGACGCTGTGTCTCGCAGGGCATCAGATGACGCTGAGGCACGGATGGCCTCCACTTCAGCAGACCCTCACAACTTGCGCGGCGTCCGTAGCAAGGTGGGCCTCGAGATGTGAGATCTTGGTCTAATGATGCGATGAAGTATGTTCAGGGTGCTGATAACTTCTTAGGCTCCGAGGTGACCACTTCATAGTCAAGGTTGGCTTTACGACCAACGAACAGAAAACATGGGTTTTACCCAGAAGACTACTTACTGGTCACTCACCATACTTCGCAAACATATCATCAGAAAAAGCAGAGGGTCTTGTCTGCGTTGGGGAGGCGGCAGCCTTCGAACTATTTGCGCAATGGCTTTATCTGGGCGAGCTGGGTTTTGATGGTGTCAATGTTTCCAGCGAGACTTTGGCCAGAACGTGGATTCTTGGCGATGAATTCCTATGCCCTGCTTTCAAGGACCACGTAATGGTGCAGCTCATAAAGTCGCATCACGAACGAGGGATAAAATCGCGAACGTTTCGGGAAATTTATGAATTCCCCATCTCCCCCCGCTTGAATCTGCGCAAATGGGCCATTGATCAATTTCACGCTAAGATCACATATGGATATACGGGTTACGACGACCAGAAGGAGGACGATCCTAGCGACAAGGACACCTGGAAGGATTATGCGAAGGATGTGAAGGGGTTTGGCCAGGACTTCCTAGGAGTGTCTTTAGATGCTGGTCAAGGCGTGGGCCGTGTGAAGAAGCCTTGGGAGAATGGACAACAGTACATGGAGGTCTTAAGGTATGCGGAGATCGGTGTGTGTAAGGAGGAAGGCAAATCAATGAAGGTGGAGACCACACTCACGAAGGCGGAGGGTCGCTGAGATGAGAGTAGTACAAAAGATAAGATATCGAAAGGAGACTGAGCGTGTATAATATCGAAAGAGAGACAAGGCAAAAGCTTGCAAATTCAGAGATTCACCTGCGCTCTGGAAATCAGACGATATCAATATCTGCCACAATATATCACAACAAGAAAGACCTAGCTCAAGCCTTCATCTCCAAAGTCACCAGCGACAGGGATCCCACTGCCCATTCCTTTCTTCTCTGTTCCTCTCTTGATCTCGCTGCCTATGCAAGCTGCGATCAACCCTAAGGTTACCTCCCTTCCTTTTATAATATCCTCATCATCATATCCGCCAGGGACATGCAAGAACATGCAGGGTCTCATCTGATTTGAATCTCGGCGCCAGTACTCAAGCATACTAACATAATATGTGAAATCGCAGAGGTAGTGGCCAGCGTTGTTGGAAGGCCGGATGTCCTCATTCATAAGGCCCGTTTTCCATCTCCTCCAGACATCCTCCGTGTCAAAGCCGGTGTGTAGTATTTCTGGAGCACCATATTTGTCTTTCCAGTATGTGTCACCCTGCAACTCCTTTCCATCGACATCCAGCTTGTTGTAGCCATCTCGATGAGCACACGTCTCCAAAGTGTAGAACTTACGACCCGGCGCCATACCAATGTTGAGCACTACATCATAATTTGGTATCTCTTTTGCCGACTTTGAAATGACAGACAGATAGTCTGGCTCGCTGTCAACTGCCTCGCTGTCTGGGGATGCAATCTTGGAGTCAACCTTAGAGAAGAGGAGCTTAGGTATGAGCGCCCGGATATGGCTGTAGGCGACAGTGATAGGAGTGGGGTAAGGATCAATCTTTATTGGAGGCAGGTCGGGCCGTTTATATATGCTGGGAAGACTGCTGGCAATGAGGTAGGAAGGATTGATCCTGTTTTCCCCAAACGGCTGTGGATGAGATTAGCCGGAATTTGAAGGACAAGATAGCCCAAGACGAGATGGGCCGAAATCGAAGAGCGCACACCAAAACCTGTCACCAGGACATGAATCTCCTTTTCGCCATCATTGGCATCTGTTGCTAGTGAGCCCATGACCCGTTTCACAGATGTTTCGTTGTTTGGCGCTGATCAGGATCCCTTGTGGAGGGAATTGCTTCCGGCGTTCGACCCCGCCCCTGAGGCGCTCTTTAAAATCTTGACCAAGTTCCACACTAAAAAACGACTGATAGGAGCTGCAAAAACCTATTGACTCTCGTCCCTTATTTAAATGTCGGGTGAAGCCATCGCTCGCGATCTCGAAGTCACTAGAATGCGGCCAATCCTGCTTTTATTAACCTTATCTGTACCGTACTCAGCAATAAAGTTAATGCGGGAATATTGATAATTGCCAACAAAGGTCGAGCCAGTTTGCTTTTCACGGGCAAACAATATTGGTTGACATTATTGGCTTGATTGGCAAACAATGTGAAGACAACCGGAACAGAGTAGATCTGCTCGACTTATAGAGTCATGCCGCCTTTCAGAATACGTTACTTCGCCTCTCGAATGCTAAAAGGTTATAAAAGCAAGGGCAAAGACAAATCACGTCTTTTCAGGACAGACAGGAACGAGCGACTTACTCGCCATTTCTAGCACATGTCTCGTAGCGCAAGCATATTCAAGTTGATGCTAGGAATTTCCTGTCCTTTGCTTTTGACGGTTTTTAATGCGGATAGCTCAGCTCTTCCTTCGCAACATGGCATGCAGCCAAGACAAGCGACTTCTTGCACGGAGATATACCCATCGCTCATGGTGCCTGTGAATTCTAGTGACCCTGGGTTGGTATCGCGAACTTCAAACACATTCTTTGTTGAACAGCAACCGGATGAGAGCTACTACTGCGATTGTCTGGTCAGCTTCATATTACCAGATTCGCCTGCCAATTGTCGACTCCAACTTGATTTCCCCAATGGGTACCGAGGGTCACCTGAGTCAATCTACTTCTGGAACGTAGCTGGCCCACTTAAACCAGCGTGCTGTTGGGATGACGCTCCAAGCACAACAGAACTTCTAGGTTCGGTTGCGCTGCAGGCTAACATGAGCGAAGCAGTCATTAATGCCTTCATCTGCCAAAGCAGTCTTAACCTCAGGATTGGAATGAACAGGTCCGGGCAAGGGGCAAATTGTGCGTTCGAACAGACGGCTTCTCAAGGACTGATTCTGAAGCATGGCTGTTGAGTCCGCCACCAATAAGGATGATCGTGAAGGAACAACCTGGAAAAAATGCGGGCCTTAGGTTGTCCTGTCACATCTAGAATGCAGGGCGCAGAGATGGCTGGGTCACTGCTCCGGCCCAGGCCAGGATCCCATAATATTGATAAGCATAGTCCGTGCGTAGTTGATGATTGGAACACAGGGCAGCCAGTAATAGTTGTGATAGATTAGCCACTCACAAAGCTATTTGGAGAACATGCGATCCAGCTGCAGAGAATTTGTCTCCATTCGGATCTGGGGATTAAGTTCTCGGTGGGGGACGCGGCCATGCGCACGCGAGTCCATATTGATTGAACATGTAGCACAGGGGCTCGGGCGACTCATCCTCTCAGATGCATCTGTTCCAGCACATGAATGCAGTAGCGTTGAAAATTAACTGATGATCCGGTAGGTGAACAGTTCGAATAGGCGGATTTGACGCGTTTTCGCGCGTCATTTTCGTGTTTCACTGTAGCGCCACCGGCGGAAACCCAACTTTGCGGACTAACAAGATAGCAGGACGCATGTTACTTAGGTACCTTAGTGTCGTCGACTCTCGCTTTGCCTCGCCATTTCTCACGCTGTTAGTATATTCTGGAGGGAGGAAAGAGCGTCATTGGGCAGCTGCTACCTGACAGAGACTCCAGGGAGATTTCAGCTGTGGCCAGGCGTCATAGCTGAGATTGTGGGCACTGCTTCTGCTCATTGCACAAGACCAAATCAACCTGATCAGCGTGGAACTATCCGTGGGCAAAAGCGTCTTCATCAAGCAAAAGCCTGGTGCAATTTGGTCCTTTACTCTTTTACTGGCTCGGCTCGTTTGGTTCGCTCTCACAATTGGACTTTTCGTGGGATTTTACTATTACGCGTTTCGACCGCGGCTACGCTAGTGAAACCTGTCCGGGGCTTGTCTCGACGCTCCTCTTTCCTAACCTGCGACCTTCCTCAAACAGCCCCTCCACCTATCCACCTATTGGCCGCCTGCGTCCATCAAAAGACTCCGTCGCCGTTGCTTTCTATCGTCTATGCAGTCGCCTTAGGAAGCTACAGGCCTTCGCTCGACTCGCTATCACGCACTACCACCCCCACCCGCCATCTTGCAACGGCTCTGGCCCAACGCTATACAATCACCCTTCACTGCACAGCACATAATCTACGACACTGCCTGTTGTCTTTGCTCCGCCGAATACTGCACCCTTTGAGCTGAAGCTGTTAAGTAGTCTAAGATATTGTTCAGCACACGTCACTGAGGCCAATCGACGACTGGACTAGAAAATCACAGGGACACAAAAGTCAAGATACTCCTAGTACACAAACTCGCAGATTTCGAGCCGTGGTCTTCATCGATATCTCAGTCTCCAACCTCAAGCAGCTGGAATATACGTACACTGGCCCTAGGTTCCGCCACTGGTCCACATTACCAAAACAGACAATAGAAGGCACCGCTGAGATTGTGGGCTGTGCAAGAAAACACAGGGGAGTTTTGGGTCGAAAGTCAATCTCAAAACAGCAGACATCTGCTTGAGATTGTATGGTTGGAACAACCAACCAGGACAGGCTCGCAGTCATCATGATCGAATAGCTTTGCGTGCTCGCTTTATTCCCGTTGCATTCTTGCACCAGACGGCTCCTGCATCCATTCTCACCTCCTGCTTCCTAAGATACGCCATAGCCGGTTTGCCATTAGGACTTTCGTTTTGCTCAGGTCTCTTTGACCTGCATAAGCCGATACCCTCCTTTCCGCAAACGCAAACACCTATTTCCACAACCTTTCGCCATGCCACGAGAACGACCACAGCTGTCGATCACCCTCCCTCGCAATTTCACTTTCCATTACACCGAAGGTGAAGAACCAAAGACCCCAGAGCGGGAAATTTTAGTCCCAGTACCACAATCTCCTCGTGCCAGGAATGCATTACGCATCAAAAGAAAGTCTCGGCCCAGTGTTAATTCGGTTTTCGAGAACATTGGCGGCCCCATTGCATCCAGCGATATACCCATTCCGACGATTGAAGCCCCTGTTTCAGTAGCGCCAACAAGGCCACTTTTTCAACAACGAGCAACGGAACCGGCAGAAGGTTTTCTCGCTCCAGTCGCATCTCGGAAATTTTCAACTTTACCACGGACACCCGAACCCCAGCAGCGACCAGCGACCGATGGATGGAATGCTACGGGTCATCTCGATTTTGGCGAAAGCATTAGTCGCCCTATGTCCGCATGTTCCTTGCTCTCAGACTCTTCAGACGACTCCAACGGAAGCCTGATGTCCTACCCGGCTGGTGATGGTAGTTGCACCAGCCCCGAGAGCGATACACCAGATCCGTTCAAATTCTCTACCATCAAAAAGACGAAGTCTAAACAGTGGGCAGCAGCCCTTGCTAGAAGCGAGAAGTCTACTCAGAGCGGTCTATCAGCTAAAAAGCAACCATCTATTCATTGGACGCCAGATATGGACAAGCACTTGTGGTCCACGTACCTTACATATCTGCAAGACCCTACAGTAACGCCGTTCAAAATGTTACCGGGCATTGCTCCTCCTCTTGGTGTATGCCATCGTGTCGTAAGAGAAGCAAGAAGGACGTGGCGTGGAGGCAAGTCAAGCGCTACCAGGCCTTCTGACCTGCTAATCTCACCCCTTCTGGGCCGAGTCAGCGATATTGGCGCAGGAAAAGCTGTTGACCCGCGGAGAGCCGACTCTCCAGACACCATTCGTGCGACTCGTAGCGGTAGCAATACCCCCACGGGCTCGAAAGCTGCTAAGCCACCATCTTGGCCCAAATCTGGATCTTCAACGAGGCGCAGACTGCGTTATCTATGTAAGAGCAGGCCGAGTATTGCACCGCATTATCAGCGTCTTCTTCAAAGTCGAAGCCCCTCCCCTTTCTCGTCCTCAAGTCCGCGTACTCGATCTCATTCCCGTCTATCTGAGGTCTCTAGTCCGGTTCAGCAGAATTCTTCGCCCTTTAGCACCCGCAGCATCCAGCTCTCGTTGACGACTAGTACGGCGGCATCTATGCAGCCTGACAATCCCCTTGCTCAGCTAGCTTCTGGTAGCCACGCCAGCACACAATCCGACAATGAATGGTTCAATGAGCCACCAGTTCCTTGGGCTTCTCCTACAGCGATTCCGTCTGATGTTGCTACTGGCACTGGTGCTGAAGTGCTAGACGAAACCCTGCACACACCACGACTTGGCTCCCCCTTTGGTTATCACACTTGGGGTCCAAGTCGAACTCGGCAGAGAATCCGTCCAAGTCCTTCGAGAATCCAGTCTAGTGATGCTTCGACGTTGGGACCGGCCCTAAGGTCACCTATTAGGATGCACGAAACATTCCCGTATCCCAGTGTTCAAAAGCGACGCGCTCTTCACCAATTGGAGGATGAGCTGAGCCCTGGAGGGAGTAGCATGCAGCAGGAATTGCTTGACAATTTGTTTGGGAACTCCACTGACAATCGTCATCGTCGTGTCCGAAGCCGTGGATTCAGTCTTGGTGACGTTCATACCAACAACTCCCTGGAAAGCCTGTTCACACCACCGAATCCATCTGGTCAATTACCTACCCCAGAGATGAGCACGGAGAGCTCAAGCGAAGCCACCGAAGAACCTGTGACGCCCACTCAAGTCCGACGCCTGGGCTCGCCCTTCCACGGTGTGTCCCCTAGACCATATCGCTCCCGGCATCTGGCCACGACCAGTTTGGGTGCATACGAACCATTCTCGTCCATTGGCGAAACTTTGGGCCAACGTATGGAGAGCAGTGGCACCCAAACACCTTTGCAGCGGAATTGACCGTTTGTTTCGCTTGGCGTTAGCATTTTCTGCTCCCGTTACCACAATGGAATTCGAGGCGAGACATCCTGCATAGCTGAATGAGTTTACGATGCATGGAAATATATCACATACCTTTCACCTCTTTGTTCTACGCATCTACTTTACGACATTCTACGATTACGATTACTTGCCCTTCCTTTCGCTTCGCTTCGATTCGGCAATCCCAAGATGACATGTGTAACCTTCGTCTTTACGTTCAATACGAGGCCTTGTAATGGATGCGATCTACCGGCAAACAGAACGGATATTACGACGATGACTTTATTCAGATATGACGGAGTTCACTACATTTCGGAGAGAATAGGACTTTGTTTTTGCATGGGCACGATGATGACAATGGTTACAGATTATGTTCATGATGAGAGAGATTCAAACATGCTCATGATGAGGCTGATGATGCAATTTTTCACCGTTCCAAAAATGGAGAGGTACGCTTGTACGCATTCATGAGAAGGGGTATCTACGTTGTTTTTCTGTAAGGCATATGCTGGCAGGCAAAGCGCGAGAAGGAATGGATGCGAACATGTATGTACTTTTCGTACATTCTCCGTATCATGCATCCTAGAAAATGCTAGCATTAAGTTTCTCAACTCCACCCCGTATCCTGACGCCTTGCTTGTATCACCAATCTATAATACAATGCATGCGTGCCCCACACTATACCTTCGAACGCCATTTAATGCACTGCGAGGCAAGGCAAGGCAGTGTAGATCTATGCAACGCCCCCATAACCCCCAACTCCCATCCCACACCCAGCGGAGAAAATCTAATCACAGAATCACCTTTTCCTCCTCTCCTTAATCATCTCTTCAAACCTCCTCAATCCCCCCTTCAACCCCCCATTCCTCCTCCCTCCCTCCCCACTAAGCCATTCCTCCATCCTCTCCCTAACCACCTTCAACCCTTTCACAACAGGCATCTTACCTCCCTTCTCCCCCTCCAGCGCCGTCCCCGGATTAAGCAGAATCTCAAACAAACTCCCCCACAGATCCGTCTGCCAATACCGCTTCAACCCTTCTCGCAACTTATATTTCTTCTTCGCTCCGATGCCCCCCTCGGTTCCCCCAACGACCTTATCGTCCACGATCATGTCTTCTATGTATTTGCCATAGAGGAGGGAATGCACAACACCAGCTATGCCGTAGTAGTCTACTTGGTACGTCCAAGGGCGGAGCTCGCGCATCTCGACACAATCTTGTTTTCCTGTCTTCCAGTCTGCGACGAATTGTACGTCTGGATTGAATGCACGCATATCGATGCCGCGACCGAAGTCGATGAGGCAGAGGCCTTTGCATGCCCAGCCACCGCTGCCGTCGGGTTGGTATGCGGGGTCCCATTCTTCGTCAGTAGGCGAGAGGCGGACGAGGCAGTTGTCGGCTTTTAGGTCACCGTGAAGGATGCCGACACTGTGCATGGCTTCGATAGTGCGGAGGAGCTCGATGGTGAAGAACATTGCTATGCTCTCGTCTAGAGTGCCAGTTGTGTTGCCGGGAGTCGGGTCGGTTTTCGCGAGGTTGACGAGGTCGAGAAGAGTCCCTTGGTCGAGGTAGGACTCTATGAGGTAGGCCTCGTCAGCGAAGAGGTGGAGAGAAAGAGGTTTTAGGAGGGAAGGGGAGGCGCGGTGGGTTGGGGAAAGGCGTGTTTGGAGGAGAGACATGATGTAGAATTCCCAGGCTGTGGGTGGGTCTTCGCATTTGATCGCTACCATCTGCTCTTCGTCTTGGTCTTCTTCTTGGGCGAGGTAGACTGGGGCAAAGGCACCTTTGCCTAGCTCTCGTTTTATAGCGTAGGTCTTGCTCGAGGTTTGGGGGAAACGGAGAGTTGGTGGGAGCGAGAGGGTGGTGATTGTCTTTTCGGAGCCTGTCTTCTTGGTGAGGGCTTTGATATATTTCCGGATTTCTGGAGCTTTGTTATAGCTAAGCGGTCGGCAATCGTAATAGCCCGAATACGAAGAAAGCGGAGGTCGAATATTTTCGAGGATGGTCTTTCGGATGGAGTCATCTACAGGATTGCACTGAGCGTCTTTAATGATAGGCCCCTTAGTATTCTTCGCAACATCAGCATCAGATGTAGATCTAGATGTGGCAATTTTCAATCTGGGAACCCTTGGCGGAAGGGAGTCGTTTACGATCTCGTCGAATGGACTACTCAAGAGCTCTTCGTCAATTTGCGGTGTTGCATGTCCATGTGTTCCACGTGAGGGCGTCTTTGAATTAAAGTAATCCTTCTCTTCACGTAGCGTTAAAGCGCCCATGGAGGATTCCGTCTTTTCCACAATGGGTGTCATGAAAGGCAGTCTATTTTGTGATGCTTGCGAAGGGTCTCTATATGGTCGTGTCGACGGCTCGTAATCCTCTGGGGGTATTGGGACATATCTGGTTCGGATAGCCTCATACTCAGGCTCCGGTTCAGGTATCACTGGCGTTACGATTTCGATATCTTCGTCTTTGTCCGCTTTGATAGAAGCAGAGTCTTCAAGCACGACGAAGCCGTCGTTGTCGATTTCATCAGTGCCATTTTGGTTTTCGTCCTCTTCAGGAGCTAGTTTTGGGACATGCTTGCTTGCTGTAAAGTCTGACCAAGGGCTTACACTTGCTGCTGCAGTACTGGTGTTCTCAACCTGGGGTGCAGTAACGAGGTCCGCTTCAGTATCTCCAAATTCACTTGTGCCGGAGATCCTTCCCGTGCCTGTGCTCTCTCCAGCACTTGTGTAATCATCGTCCTCATAGTCGCTTTCACCAGCGCTATCGGCAGGTCCTGCCATTGTATCAACATTTCTCAGAGGTTGGTTAAAGATATCCAAGATATCGTCGGTGGCTGCTTTTGTGTGCAAAGTCATGGTAGGCTCTGCAGAAGTCTTTCGTCTTAGCTTTGGCCCAGTGGGAGACTCGAGATTGGTTTTGACTAGAGAAATCAGTACATCTCATGAATTCCAGCACTGGGGATGTTGTATCATACTAGTTTGGGTTTCGCTTCTGACCTCTTTTATTTTCATTTTCTTTGGCCGGGCACCTTTACCGCCTCGACCAATATCAACAGCAATGGTAGTATCAAGCAATGTGGTCGTGCTATCTTGAGTGCCGGGCTGGGAGTGTACATCTTGCATGAGCTCAGCACCTACTCGTGTCTCCGTAAGGAGCGCGAAGTTCGGCTCAGGTCCTATCGTTTCCAGGGAGTTTTCTATTATTCTCTGCTTGCTTTCAGTGGCCCAATCCCTATTCAGCCATCCTCTTGACTTGGCTCTCAATTCCTCAATACTGATCTCTTCGGAGTCATTCTCATTAGGGTATACTGCTTCGAGGTTTACAAAAGGCCGTTCTATCCTGCCTGTCCGAGCGTTCGTACTCTGCTGATTTGCATACTTCGATCGCTTGCATTCATCTGTATTAGATACCTGAGAATTTGACTAAATTTACATAACGCCAAAAGTGCCAGCAATTAGTCCTGTGATCGTAAATTTGTGCGCGAAGGCGTTTAATAGGGGCGACATACCTCGTCCTTAAATATCATCATCTTGGGCACACCAACAGCCTTCTTGCCACCTTTCAGTGTCTCCCCTGTCCAGGGCCTCGCCTCCATCACATTTTCCTTTTTTCTTTCTGCTATTGACCCTATATTGTCCCAACCTCTAGCAGCCTCCCCGGTTGTAGCCATGACAGATGATGGCGGCGCATCTGCGTCACTAAAGATAGCAAGTTTCTGTCTACCGCCTCTTGAGGTTGACGAGCCACCAATGCCCGAAGATGGGCGCAGGGCTTGAGGGTCTGTAGAACGGGGTGTTGAGACGGCAAAAGGGTCAATTTTTGCCACTAAAGCCGGTCGTACGGTTGGAAGGGCCGGTGATGAAGGTTCGTCACCATTTTGCACTCGTGCTTCGAATCTTTGTTGAAACTCTGCGAATTTCCGTATCAATCGCTCTGCAGGACGTGCGTCCCGCTCAATCCCTAATTTATAGACTTCGTCGGCTTGGTTCCATCGTCCAGCACCTTCAAGCCAAGCGGCAAACTCTTCGTAAAACAGAGCCAACCCTTCTCCAATACTGTGCCTTGCAAGATAGGTAAACGTCTCTCGAGGCGCGTCGGAGAAGAAACGGATATAATTGAGCCATAGCTTCAGGTATCGAGGATCATTCTTATAGTGGGATGTTGTTTGGAAGGCTTTGGTTGCTCGTTCGAGGAGTGGCCTTAGCTGCGATTCGGGCGTTGCTTGCGCCGAGGGGTAGGCGCTGAAAGTCCACTTCACGTAACGATCATAGATATCTAACGGGTCATCGGAGTCCGATATTGCAGCAATCTCGAGCTCATATTCTTCACGAATCGCATCGTTGAGGTTTCGAGTATCTCCTGGTGTAGGTCCTGATGGGCGCTTTGTTGTAGGTGCCAATGTTGAAACAAGCGCCTTTGCAGACCGGCCTCCGGGAAGCGATTGAATGTTTTCTTTGTGGGTCTCGATAATGTCGAAGTTAATAAGGTCTTCCATAGCCACCTATCGAACAAGCAAGAAGATTGATCTTATAATAAGTGTACGATGTTATTCAGTGTGTCAACCGATTGTTTGACTTTCCTCGCACTAGAAAGTTGGCTGGGTAACCACGACGCACTAGGGCGGCGCTTCCTCACCTTCAAATAGTACTTTAGCCCAAGATGCAATTACAGGGCAATACGAAGAGATTTGTTTATTCTTCAAATTCCTGTAGCAGAAGCATTCTTTCTAGTGCCACCTGAGCTCTTAAATTCGATCTACTCGATAAGGACGAATAGAAAGTTGTCCTCCCACGGTCTGAAGCACTAGGATTTTACGGGCCCAGCTGGGGCTTTGAATATCTCGATGCTTGATTTCCACTACCCGATTGCTGTTCTCCAGACCTCTATCGAACATGGTGAGCTGCCTGTAATGCCTTCGCATGGCTAGGATACCCGTCCACACTGGAAGATGCCTGGATGCCACCTCTCTGATCCCTCCACGAGCTATGCTTCTGTAAGTGACAAGAAATCACTAAGATCCAATTCATCGTCCTCGTAGATATCATGTCCAAATTTCCAGTACGCTTCGCGACATCGATCGAGATTCGAGGTCAGTCCAAATCAGCCGTGCGCACTATATGTCCCTGGCCTTTTCAATTTTGGTGTTGGCCCGAATAGATGTGATCCACGTTACGCCTTAGGTTGGATTTTTTTTTGTTTTTCTCTCGTGCTAAAATCAAAATCTGTTATAGCGGTGATTTGCCAATCTACTGGTCTACTTGTCCAGTCCAAGTCCGCCATTCTACTCAAGCTGCTTCGGTTACTAGTCTTAAAGGCCTGACCTCTTAAAGCAGATTTCAAACCGGGCCAGCTGGCCAAAATGAAAGCGAGGAAGGCCTCACAACATCATTGGTAGTGCATCTCCGCAGGCCAAAGCCACGAAGATACACATAGCTAGAAGAGGTCCGAAGAAACATAGAGGAAATCCAGCATGAGTAGAGAGATGTTCTAAGATAACCGGATGCAGCTTCATCAGACAGGCAGGGGCAGTAAGAAGCTATATGCGAGATTGAGACGAGCGGAAGCGTTAACTTTGCTCGGGATTAAAGCCAGCGAGCAACGCTACGACAGCAAGCAAAATTCAAAAGACGAGATCCATAGGAGGAAACGCGAGGTCATATGGAGCAAACCCACAACCTAACATAAACGCAGGACGAGCAACCATTCAGTACAGAATAGCCAAAGGACCTTTCGGAGCAAAAACAGAGCGCCCTGGTAGGAGAGTTACGATAATACATTATCTTCGCTCCACTAACCCCTAGAGTACCCTCGTGTTTCGCTGGCATACAAATCAATCAAAAAAGGTATTACTAATCATCGCTAAACAGGCTCATTGAAACCGTTGTTCACAACTCATGCTCATATCTTCGTCATTGAAGGGAAGCAAACGCAGCTTGTACTTCACCAGTGCCATCACCTAAATCGAACCATTCTCTAACGTTAAGGTTGGGAACCCGCTGGGTCTCGAACTGTTGATGAAGATTTGTCTCTGCGCTTCGCATGTCCTGAACGGTTTGCGTGGTGAGGAGGTATAGAGGATGCGGATTCCCTGTCTGAAGTGTCCGCAAGCGTATGTCGGGATCGAGGCTCATGCCAATTTATAGAACGTTGTATTTTCCATATGAATTAGGTAAACGTAACCTTGGGAATGGGGCTCGGCCCGCTCACGACGGACATTTTCCAAATCAATTTCGGTAGCTGCAGGGGTAGGTACAGCTGCGGGCAAAGCTGTTGCTACAGCTGCTGCTTGTTGATCCCCGATATCAATTAGAGCTTGGAAAAGCGGAAAGGATGGGTGATCTACAGTTACGCGGCGTAGGGTCGGAATATAAGGTGGGTGAGGAATTGGGAGCTGGCGAACGCGATCTTGAAACGCTGCGTCGGATGTAACAGGCTGCCATTCAAACCAATGGTCAAACCCTTGCTGGAGACGAGCCATCATATCCTCTGGAATAGGAAGGTTTCCATTCCCTACAGGGCCCTGCCCTAAGTGACGCCTGCCGATACCTACTTGAACAAAATGGCCAGGTCCACCATGACCGTTGCAAAGGAACCAAATGTACGCTGCAACTCGAGGGTTCTCGATATCCTCCTCGAACGCCGCGCGGACTTTGACATGAGTCATGGTTCTTGGGAGACCCCAGATGTGCTGAGGAGAAAGGTAGTGCCAATGGTTTGGGGCACTTGGGCTAATCCTCGTTGCAATTCCTTCGTTTCCAACCCTCACTATGTAATGAGCTCTCGTCATGTCCGTACGGACATTATTAAACATAACCATGCCTTGCGCTAGTTCTATGTTCAACTTTGGATGATATCGGTAAGTAAGACCATCAAAAGTGGATTATTTCGCAATAGAAACTCGTCGCCAATGCTGCCTAAAGGCTTCGACACACGAAGAATTAATCTTGGAAAGGAACGATCGCAGAAGCGAGCATCTAGACAGCAGAAAGCGGTGGAGAGGGTGCACGAGGGAGCAAAGGTGAGCAGAGGGGAAACACACACAAGAAAGCAAGTGGTAAGTCAATGGCTGAGACCTTTATCAGCGGCGCAGGACTACGGCAGCAATGTATGAGTCAGCTAATGGTTCCGTATTGGTATTAGTTCTACAGGGGTTCTGAACATTTCAGGTTCGTGGTGGCGCAGCTTAGACCGCAGTCCCGTCAGGCAGCATTCGAAAAAGCATTCATAGCATCCAACGTGATTATCATTACTTTCCAGGTTACTGATGTAAGAGTTGCAAAGGAATTGCTTAACCTCCCATTTTCCCGTCATTGGCTCTGAAGGACATCGTTGATATGCTATTGAGACAGTCTCGACTGACAGAACATCTACCCAGTCCTTTTGGAATAATCGCGCATTAGACTGTTGCAGAAAGCGGAGCAACTGAGCTCATCCCCCTTTGTACAGGTCTTCATGTGTTTTACAGCCTTGTATCTTTCAGTCTTAGCATTGTACAGCCACTGTACGAAGAACCGGAATGCCTTGGGGACGTCCTTGCGCATATCTATCGCGTTGTCATTAGCCTTGCGAAGAGTTCCATTAACGCCCCCATTAAAAAATACTGCGTGATATGTGGGTGATTTCTTTAGTAGCCTCCATTAGATTTCCCATTTCCCCAACCAACAGTGGCTGTATTTGATAGAGTACACCCGAGCTTGGCATGTATTGATTTGTCAATTGTCCTTAAAACTGGACTTTTGCGGGCTTATGGAATTACAATTTCAGACCAGCTTCATCATAAGCCCCATTCATGACGGGTATGTTAGGTCCAAGTTTGCCGGCCTTGCTATCATTGCCGATTGTATGTCTGCCTTTGGCCGTCGTCTCGATTTCAAGAGTCAAAATGGCTTTCTTTCGTCTTGTGAATCTTCTGCTGATGCCTAAAGGTTTCCTGCATCCTACCCAGCACGGGTTGCCTTAATTTTCCGCGCCATCGTATCAAGGCCAGCGAGAGTGTGAAGCGGAACACCTTGGAAGAGACATTGGAAAGCTGAACTATGGAAAGGGTGAGGGTTTGTTCTCGTTGTGACCTGGGTCAAAACGCTGGTATCTATGGGTTTTTGTTTGATGGGACACTAAGATTCTGTCCAAAGGTGAGGTGTTTAAAGCAAATACATGTAAAGAAAGGTGGTGTTGCTAATACCAAAGTCCGGCTTTATTTTGTGCCACAAGATCTATTCATGAATACAGTTGACATGTTGAAAGCGATCCTACAGTCGATCAGTTTTTTGGAAATAAAAAAGCAAACAAGCTTTCCTTTAAGTGAGGTGCATGTGGAATGAGTTCAGCTACTAGGGTGACGTATACGTAACTCTTCGCTGCCATTTGTTGGTTGGCGTATCTATCGTCCTGATAGAGTTGATTGCCTACCGATGGGCCCAAAAGCCAAGGATCCGGAGGCTGGAGCCTTAATACCTGGTATATCTCGGGCTCGACACGCAGCCTGGAAAATCACTATTGGACGATGAAGGGACCAGACAACTTCACGTTGCTGCGCTCTACGGTAAGAATTGACTTTCTACTATATGATCGTCTGGAGATCAGTTTCAAGGGCAACTACTGGGGTCATAGATGGTAGACTATCTGGTCGGAAGCGTCTCTGGCCTAAAGTTTCAAATCTGCCCTCGCGAGCAAACAACGTGCAATCTTGTATTCTGCAAGCCTTGCTGCTTATATCGAAAGGTTCAGAAGCCATCTGTACGCTTGGACAACGGTCGGACGTACAACACAGAAAATATAGCATATATTTTGTGAGCGAACTTTTCTCATAGAAATCGCTTTGCCGTCTGAGGTAGTCTTGGAATGGACATTTGCGTGATACTAGAATATTCTAGAAGGTGAGCCATCCATTTGGCGTAAATTCACTGTCTTCAACCCACTTATCCATAGCGTGGCCGCGGAAAGTGACGAAACCTTATTAGCCAGTCTATCACCACTGACAACTTACCTCAATTCTTACCATCTACAACAAGTATTCTACACTGAGATCCTTCGATACACCAAAATGACGAAGACTGCACAAGAAGGCGAGTCTCTCGATGCCAAAATGTCTGCGAAGGAATTGGCTAGCTACGAGTGGAAAGGTATGGGGAATGAAGAGTGTCGAGCATTGTAAGTCTCCCAGCCCAGTACATGAAGTTTCGGGGCTAATAACTACATAGATTCGAAGGGTCCGAGCCCATCAAAGTGACCGTCGGCGCGGAAAGCGAACGGAAGACATGGTACCTGCCGAAGAAGGTTCTCACTCACTGTTCGCCTTTTTTCGACGCTGCTCTTAATGGCAATTTCGCGGAGGCGAGCGCAAAAGCAGTGGACCTCCCAGAAGACGACCCGAGGGCCTTTGAGGTGTGGGCTACATGGTTGAGTTTAGGCAAATGCCGCCTTCCATTCGACAATGGCGGCTTTGATCTCACCCCTGTACGAGCCTGGAACCTTGGTGAAAAGTTCGCCTGCCCGGCCTTCAAAGACCATGTCATGTCCCAACTTTTGGACTGGTTCGATGCTGATGAAAACCTTTCGCTTGGCGCAATAGAGGCCGTATATGTGATTTCTCCTCCAGGCTCCAAAATTCGTCGATTCTTTGTTGATTGGTTTGTGTGGTATAAGCGGAATGCGAATCTTGATGCAGATGAAGTCATCGTGTTTTTGAGAGAAGTACCCGAATTTTCAGACGATGTCGTGAGGCGAGAGGTGAATTGGGGCAGCATTATGAAGAAGCATCAACATTACGGTCAGTATTACGAGAACCCAGCATTCAAACCGGACGCTTGGGATTCAGAGTAGTGTGGCGGCACTGTTAGCTGAGGTGTAGCAATTCAAACAATGCGAAAACACTTTTCGGCTGTGACTTGTCATAGCTGAGCTGAAAGTAATATCATCCTGCTCTATGGGGAGATGAATCATGCTGCAATAAATATGAGCTAATAGCAATTACGCGCGAAGTCATGTGAATTCACTCCATATGGTCTTTTGATTCTGAGCTAAACTTCTTGATACGGATATATGATCTCATCTGAACTGATCTCGAACCCAAACCTTATCTCACTTACAACAACCTGTCAACCTAAACCAAAGCCATCAAGTCAGCAAAATTTCTCAAACCACATCGAGGAAGTCAAGTCTATCATGGCTGAGGAGAGATCAAGATACAAAGGAGTCTTTCCGGACGCTATGGACTTGTAGGTCATTCGTTTGAAACTGAGTCTGATTAGATACTTCGAGACTAATGAGATGCAAGGCTTGAAGGTTCATTACCCGTCGCAGTGCATGTCGGCTCTGGAGACGATAAGAAGGTTTGGTATTTGCCAGAGAAGATATTAAAGAGCCAATCTACATTCTTCACCGCAGCACTTGAGGGTGGATTTGCGGAAGGCATCTCCAAGAATGTCACACTACCCGACGAGGATCCAGATATGTTCGAATACTTTGTTGAGTGGCTTTATGTCGGTGATGATCAAGCCGCAGCATGGGAAGCAGAGTTTCTCGTGCCTTTGTGGACCTTGGGGGATCGATTGGGGTGCCCGCTGATGCAGGATGATGCGATGTCGAGCCTCATCCGGTGTTACAACTGTTCAGGCCACATTGAAGTGGACATATTGAAACAAATTTACGAAGGATCTGCGCCAGGGTCCATGATTCGCCGATTCGCTGTTGACCAGTGTATTCTTGACGTCAGACAGCGCTGTCCATTACGGCATGAAAATGGATGCTCATACTTACAATTTGTGAAAACAAATGAAGACTTCGCGCAGCAACTCGCTGAAGCGACCATCCTTCTCGGCAGTGGAGAACCCAACGATGCGGACTGTGACGAAAGCCCATATCTGTGCGCTCCATCGTCCGGCCAGACTCCACCCAAGTTGGGAAGCTAGAGACACCACATACACGATTTGAAACGACTGGGAACGATGCATTGACGACTGGGCTACTGCGGTTAATTCAAAGTTTTATGTCTATAACACCGTTAGAACCACATATTAGTATCAAGCATACGTGCGGTGTCCGTTAAGCGAGAAGTGATACAGACTATCACCAATCCAAATATATATTTCCAAAGCCTCCCTCTCCGTGAATATGAATCCACTCTCTTTCATTACTTCACTTGATCCTCATCCTCCCTCTCAACACCAAAACCGTGTACTATATCACTGATAGTCAAGACTCCTACTCCGAACCCAACTCCTAATAGCTCTCAAAGTCACACAAAGACCCGCGTTTCATAACACCTCGCTTAACCTACGACGTCCTTGGAGTCACTATGGCCAACACCATCAACTCCGGGCAGTACGAAGGCATCAGGTCGCAAGAAGGGCTGAATATGTGTGTCTCTGGCTTCCAAATACTGAGACTTCGAACACTAATCAGTATCAGGATCGCAGATTCAGAGGCCATCGTAATCCGCGTCGGTGTGGAGGCTAATCAAAAGACCTGGCACTTGCCCAAGAAGCTCCTCACGACTAACTCAACCCTCTTCGCTGCTGGACTTGATGGCGGCTTCGCAGAACAATATTCTAAGATGTTGACTTTGCCCGAAGTACTCTCTGAGGATTTCGAAGTATGGGTTCAGTGGCTCTACCTTGGTAAGGTCCATCCGAAGGCACATGACGAGCCAGATCTGCACAGTTATAAAGATCTAGTGCGCTTGTGGAGCCTCGGCGACCTGCTCGGATGCCCGATGTTCCAAGATGAGGCATTGACCATCTTAGTCAGGCACATGTCCGTTTATGATAAAAACTATCACGGTCCAATCACGTTCATGTCCGATTTTAGTACAAAGAAACCCGGCATACCTCCTGAATTACTTGCATTCATATGGGACACTTGTGCACCACGTTCGAAGCTTCGCAAATTCGCTGTCGATCAATGCGTCATTGATGTACGTATGGGCCGCTTTGGCGCCATGACCAAAGAAGATATCATCCAGTTTGCGGAAGAGAATGAAGACTTTGCAAGAGCATATGCGGCAGCTTCGATTACGAATGGCCATCGTGAGCGGCAAGACCTGCTTAAGGACTGTGGGGAATACTCTTCAATCGCGAAGTCATCGCGAGCCGCGATCACTCTATCCAAAGAGCGAGATCTGTTATCAAGCATTGATATCGATACCTAATCTGCTAGGCTGGGACGCTATTGCTTCCTTGCTGAAGTACACCAATTCTGCCAATCGGTGAAGAACGCTGGCTTGACCTTACAATTAGCATCAAAGAAGCACTTTTCTTGCGTATCTCCATAGATCCTCAAAATACGCCTGAAGCACTCTCTATCATGAGCCACAAGCACTTTCACAAGCAATAAACTGGCCTGACTACAGGCACTGACATATGCATTTGACCCTTCCTTGATAGCTTCCGCGTGAACTGACTCGAGGAGATCAAAGATGGCATCGGTGTCTTTGATACCTGGCACCCTATCGCCTTTGCAAACCCGAGCGTATTCACGCATCACGTTGCACGCTTTACTTGATACCTGCGGACTTGTTGTCGTTCGTATACATTGTAAAAGAGGTAGCAAAAGACTTAAGGCCAGCCTGTTGCCATGCTGTTGCTTCACGTAGATCTCCAATAGGTCTAGTACCCGGCATTTGAAGTTGACGATAGTCTCTTTGGCGTCTTTCTTTTCAGTCTTTTTGCTGTTGACTTTCTTCCTCTCACGAAAGACTTCTTTGAGATGATCGTCCAGTGCCTCCATCTGCTCGCTGTTCATATCCTCGTCTGATGAGCCGCTGTCTTCTGCAGTCAAGTCTTCGTTTCCTGGCCGAGTGCCCAAAGCCTGTGCCAACTTCGCATTGAATGCAGCGAGCTCAGTATCGTTAGCGTCTGAATCACTTTCAGGGCTTTCAGAGGAGCCATCTGAATCGGTGTCGCTAGAATCCCCGTCTTCCTCAGGGCTGCCTGACGTGGCGTCTTTCATGTCAACCATTTCGACTTCATCCTCTTCGCTGACACTAGCCTCTTCACTCTCTTGCTCGAACATCTCTGCCTGGCCAGATAGATTTTCCTTTGCTTCTAACACCTGTAATGCTCAGTCACCACTCCCTTTCACAAAGCCACGATACTTACTTTTGACATAGATTGCAGGCCAACCTCATCAATGAAAGACGCACAAGCTGCGAAGACTTGCTGCGTCAAACGACGAAAAAGCTGTGAGGGTTTCGATGAGAAGCTCAAAAGTACCTCTACTAGAGTTGCAGAACCCTCTCGTACATTTTCTATGTCATTCAATTCCTCCAGCATACTCACAGCTTCGGCATCCTCATTGTACACCTGCAAAAAGGTCAAAGAATACAGGAGCCTGAGGGAACGGAGATATTTCCCCCTTGAAGAACTCTGCGGAGTGTTCGCTACTTCCAACGTTATTTCCTTCATCCTCTTGCGAGTCGTCTTGATGACCTCCCGTACTGTATCATCGACAACTAGCAGCAACCCTCCAGATTCGGACCTCTCTTCGCGACTACGGATTACGAGCATCAAGTGGTAAGGGACAAGGCCAGGGTCCTTGAAGTGAGCTGTAAGATGTGTTAGACAGGATGAGATTCGGGACCTGAACATGTGTCGAGAAGCTTGAGAGATCGGAGGACTTGGCTTATTGTTTTGGCCCTCTGGAACGTCATGAAGATCAAAATAAGCATATTTGACCAATAAGGAGAGCACCATGGGAATAACTCCAACCATCGACAATGACTCCAAACCATGCTCAATGTCCTCTGCAGGCAGATTTCGCACAGCAGACACCAGCTGGTCAGCCACAGCGATCCTCGTTGATGTTGCGGCTTTGTCATCGTGTAGACCAGGTCGCAGGATGAGCTCATCGTACATAGGTATCATCTGCTTGAGAGTCGAGTGGTCGATATGCGCTAGCAAAGACTCCACTGTCTTAGTCTTGGTCGTCTTATCGAAATGGAGGTCTCCGTGTGGTCCCATTAGAAGAGCTGTCAGGATCAGAGGGCTAACATTTGGGCTCGATCGAGCTCTAGCAAGGATCGAAGTCTTAGCTCGTTCCGCCGTGCGGTGCAGATAACGCTCCGGCGAGGCAAGGTGATTCATCAAACATCGCATGAAGTTCTTGCTGAATATATAGGGGATCATATGCGAAGGAGCATTAGTAATCATTCGTTGGAATAGCTGGAAACCCCAGTATTTCCTCTCATCAGAGGATGCAGCCGCAAACAAATTGTCTATAATGGTTCAGCAGAAGCCATAGTCCTGGCTGTTTGACCTTACCGTCCACGCATTGCTCCCAAAACCTAGAGAATGTAACATCCTTGGACTTCTCTGATCCCTTGATTCCAGGCTCGCTGGTGAGAAGCTTCGTCAAAATCACATCCCAAGCGAAGTGTACATTCGAAGACCACGCACCCTTCTGAAGGTGCTTCGACTCGGCTAATTTATCAGTGTTTACTGTTGCAGGAGCCTCCTTTAGAATTCCGGCAAGTTTTCTGATTTCCTTGTGGTTCAGAGGGTTTTCGCGATGCCAAATGCCACTGGGGAACTGAAGGTCAGGAAAATTGGCATATAGACTTATCCATACCGCTACTCCTTCGGAAGTCTTAGAAAGCCCATTCGTGTGGAGCTTGTCAATGACAGATTGAGCGCGCTGAGAGTCTTGCTTCTGCAGCAGTTGCACAGATGTGAAGAGGATGAAACCGCATTCTTCTCGAAGCCAGGGTTTCTTCATTGCTAATTCGTAGATGATGTCAAGAACATGGTCCCATATGTCGATGGAAACATCGGGTTGAAGCAAGATTTTGGATTTTATGATCGCCTCGGCCCCAAAAAGGCGTCCGAATTGATGATCCCGCTCTTCCTGAAGATTATTTAGCGTGAGACTCGGGATAGGTACTTTAGATCGCAGAGCTGCTGACCTGTCCAGATACATTGCGCGTAACATGAGTTTGAACCTTCAAAGTCTCTAGCAGTTCGGTAATGTTCTGGAATCCCTCCACATGTTTGTTGTTGTGCCCAAAGAGCTCTACCAAGAACTCAGTGAGTGCAACCGAGAAACCTAGCCGAGCTGCTTTACGGCTGCTACAAAGGCCCCTGATGAGGCGTCTAAGTATCTCATTCAACTGCTCTCCTGAAGCCTCTTTCTGATGGATAAATTCAGTCAACAGACTGTGTGCAGCTTTGAGACGTATCTTTTCGTCTACATTGGCCAAGTCTTCATAGATCTCAACCAAATGTGTGTCTACTGTAGGACGCTCCCGGAACCGTTTTTTGGACATGACACTGCCTGAAATTGCTTTACTTCGACATGTGAGATCCGAGCAAAAACCCGTCAGATTTACTAGTGTAGGCTTGGCGATGATTACTAAGCGGGTATACGCAATTCCTAGCTCTTCACAAAAAAGCGTGCTTACAGGCGTTAGTCATTTATCTAGTGAATAACTGGTGAAAGTATCAGGAGGGTATCAAGGCCGGGAAGTATTTCTTCCTGCTATCCAATTAGAGGCAGACTTGTCAGCTGAAGTTTGGACTAGGGCTATTGTCTTCGCCTAGTAAGGCTGATGGTAGGCGTGCACGGGACATCGAGCCATTTTCGCGATCCCTGTTTGTTTACTTTTCTTATCGGACGCGCCGAATGTCGCCGTAAAGTCAATCCCTGGTTGCTGGGGTTAATTCATGCAAGCAAGCTGTTCATAGTATACAGAAACGTATGAATGACATCTTCATCTTCCATGACTTGTTGTGCAAAACCTGGCAGCCAATTAGCACTTCGCGCTCTTCCACTTGGTTCCCACTGAGTTCGTCCACCGACACGCGCCCTCAAAACCGAGAATGAACGTTTCAGACCCCACATATCCCTCCTACTCACTGATACAGCAGCGAATGAGATGCCAAGGGAAAGTAAGGCGCGTGTATCACCTAGCAACAGGAATGTGGATCTCGCATAATGGCCCCGAATGAAGAAGGCAGTGACGTGAGCCTTTCCACTTCCGGACCTGATGAACGGGAAATTGCGCGACACCCATGACGTTAAGCTCCACATGATGCGTTGGCGCTGGCCGACCTAGAGAATGTTCATCAGCTTGGTAGAGGACAGTGGGGAGCGCCATGTCTCACTCTCACAGAGAGGGTTCGCGAGTGCTCAGCTTGTGATCAATGTCTATTGTTCCACAACTCTAAGACCAGTTGTAAGACTCCTTCCCGTCCTTCCCGTCCTTCAAGACCTCTAATTGTGCCTCGAGCTATCTTCGCTAGATGTGGGTGTTGGTGTACCAACCGCGGCCTTGTCTTCCAGGCTGACAGTGGCCAGGATGTTGGGCCTGCGATTTGCTGCATTGGGAAAGCAGTCTACTCCGGGGTTGGACCAATGATATTAGCCAAAGCCAGTATTAACTCGCTTCATAGCCGCTGTGAAAGCCGCAGATCGAGATCTGAGGATTGGCTCAATTACGGTGTACGATTCTGTGCTGTCTTCAGCTCCCTAAAGCCATAAATATCTTGCAAATAGCGGTTAGGTAGGCAATCATAGAGCTCGATGGCTTCACATGTAGGGTTAGATACATTAAACACTGCAATTGGCTCAGTGAGCGGTACTGTAATGCAGTGTAATGCAGTAATAATCATCCTTAGGGGAAACCAGCAGGATTTCCAAGTCCCCCACTACGGTAAAAGGGAAGCTAAAACCGTCGCTGTGCCGTTACTATCTCCCCAGGTTACCCGTGCCCTTCAGCTCGAACTGCCCACTTTCTCCACCACCTCCCATTGTGTGCTTTACCTCCTCACCCTCTCTCTCCTCGTCATTGTCACGTCTCTCGGTGGGGCCTTTCCTCCCTCCACCGGTGTCCCCTCGCTTGGCTGGATTATGAGGGAGACGCGGAGCACCTTCCATTGCTAACGAACAGCTGCTTGCTCGAACTTTTACGTCTGTATTTCTCCCGGATCATGCCTTAGAACCAGCAGATTACACTCGAACCAGTTCTTTTCCAGGAGTTCGCATCATACAGCTATAACAGGAGATCTTGTTCTCTCTCCGCTACGACCTCTCAGCCACAATCCTGGAAGTACCACAGACCCCGCCCACAAAAGCCAATTGCTCGAATAGCTGCGACTTCTGAAACGAACACAGCACCAGAACCATGGAGCGGTCATCCCCTTTGGCTGCCATGCAGCCACCATCTCTGCCCTTCGGGCAATGGGGCTGTGGTGGAGAGGCACGCTCGGAGTACGGCAATCTCTATGGAGGACGGCTAAATTTTGGACCGTCGACCTTCAACTTCAAGGACCTTAGTATGAACAAGGCCCCTACAGATTATTTCAACCTTAAGCCAGTACGAGGATCGTCTCCAACAGCAAGCCTTGCCGCCGATCTGTCCCAGAATTTCCACATTGATCAAAGGTAAGTCAAATGCCACGCTACATTCTTGAGGTTGCTGCTAACGAGAGCCAGCCCCCAATTGCCCACTCCCCGTCGTTCCCTCTTCTCCTCAAATCTCTTCGGAACACTCAATGGCCGGGGTATGGTCATAGTGCTGGTCGGGCAAGGCTGCTGCTAACACATATCAGAAAGCACGACCACACCCCCACTCCCATCTTCTTCGCCCGGTCCAGGAAACGATCTAATGGACCTATCTCCACTCCCTCACAAAGCACCCTTCTTAGTGACCTCCGAGGTCGAACCTACACCTCAGATAATATCGTTGGAGGAGGATAAGACACCGTCCATAGAAGCCATGCAGGATTCACTCATGGAGGGTCTCCAACAGCCAACACCGCAAGAGTGAGCAGCCTCGTAATAGCTGGCCACATGTGTGACATTGAACTTACGTTTCGTTTAGGCGCCGGAGACCTTCCCTGATAAGGCCTTCACTGTCCCGTACTAAGGGTTTTACGACGACATTATTTCCTTGCAAGGCTGCCCGAGTGGAAGCGCCAACTTTCAGATTTGGCAACGGAGCCTCGGTACCCGCCCCAACGTTGATGTCAGCTGAAGAAAGCTTTGGGTTTTCCCCTCAAGGAGAGAAACGGCCACAGTCAGCACACTCCCCTGCACCGTTGCCAATGGGGCCACCTAAATTCAAGCAATCTCTCACCAGTCTCAACGGAAACCTGCGCAATATCGGATCCCCTATCGTTGGACACATCCGCAAGCCAACCAACCCTCTGCAACGACCAAGAAAACAGTTTCGGCGTTCTCTTAGCATGTTCGAGCATCCGGGAGACGTGATCAAACGAGAAAAGGCTTCATTTGCAGAAGCAGGCCTGGATGCTATAATGGACATAGATGACCCAATTCGATTACAATTACCACACTTCAATGCCGATGAAGAGAGTTTGCCTCGGATCACAAAAGATACGATGTGTGATGTGCTGGATGGCAAATACGAACGATGCTACGATCGGTCTGTAATAATTGATTGTCGTTTTGAGTACGAATTCGAAGGAGGCCACATCGAAGGTGCCATAAACGTTAATGATAAAGAACGACTGGCGACTCAACTCTTTGAATCGCCATCCTCGGAAAACACATTATTGATCCTCCATTGCGAATATTCGGCGCATCGGGCCCCCATCATGTGCGTGGTTTCGAGACGATTACTCGCGTTTATGCTAATTCATTTCTAGGGCCAAATTCCTCCGCCATAAGGATCGTGCTTGTAACGCACATCGATACCCCAAACTAACCTATCCAGAAGTTTATATCCTTGATGGAGGCTACAGCTCCTTCTTCATGGACAATAAATACCGATGCTATCCACAAAATTACGTCGAGATGGCTGCGAAAGAACATGCTAATGCCTGCGAACGCGGCCTGGGGCGCATTAAGCAACAACGAGGCAAACTGAGCCGAGCTCAGACTTTTGCGTTTGGCCAACATGGAGAGCACATGGACGACAGCCCCACTGCTTCTGGCCGGCAATGTAACTCCGCAATGTCCGGGATGGGCATAGCTGCCCGTGACGGCAGCATATCAGGTCGTATGCAGTCAAGACGCATGGTGTCGTTCTGACAATGATCGCCACAGCTTCTTCATTGAAGATGCAAAAATCTGGAATGCTGTTACACTCGGGTTACTCTTCGAAACCAATGCTCTTGCACTCACTGGAGTTCGGGCTTGCCCTGGGGGCGGGCTTGTCTCTCACATCACTACATTGGGCCATACTAACTCATTAGCCGTCGAGCTCTGCTTTGACGCCTTTCGCATATCATCTTGCCCAGGTGGCTTTACTATCCGGATCTCTTCACGCCTTATTATCTCGCGCCTCAAGCTGATATATCAGCTTTTCTTCCTTGCGAAGCCTGCCATTGATATTTCTTACACTGCATGCGACTACCCTCTTTGCAACTCGCGAGTTATCGAGGGTCTTCACAAGACCGTCTCCCTGCTTTGCCACTGTGAAGATTTTCGAATAGAGTTTTTGAACCCTAAGAATCTCTAATCTTCTCGCCACTGTCTCGATTCTAACCATATCGGACAGCCCTTGACGACAGTACGCTGCTGGGCATCTGTACCACTAGACAACACTAGGACATGGAGCTCTGCCTGAGAGCTTGAGCCGGGATACGATTGTTAGCTCTCATGGTCATCTTGGCCTTGTCGAGCAAGGCGGACACCATGACGTTTAGGAAGGTTCCACCGAGAACCTCAAAAGCTAAGGGTGGCTTTTATCCACTTTTAGAAGGGACAGAGACATAGAAGGAAACAAAGCGGTTGACATGTATCCTAAAGCCCTGAAAAGACAGGTATAAGTGTATATAATCGTGCACAAAAAACCGCTTCTCCTTCGTATCCAATTAGTCAGTCCCTACCGCTTTGCTCAGGTGCTGCTTACTCTCGGCTCCCCGTCTTTTCGCCTTCTACCCTCCAGCACACTCACTACTCAGGCGACATTCATCCTGCTCAGACACTAGCCAACTGTATTCCATCGTGTAGCTATTCTTAATACTGCCAAAGGATTATAAAAGAGGCTTGCTAAATTAATTTGTTCAACTATACAGGAATATAGTATGGCGCCTGTTGTTCCTATCGTCTCAAGGAACAAAAAATCTTAGGGGTATTCAACATGAGCTAGGGCCCTTTTTAAGGGGTCCACTTTAAAAATGCCTCCCCGTAAAATCCTCGTAGGGGGGTGCTCCAGGCCTGGGATTGATCGTTACTTGCCAAAGTGGCCGGCTCTTCTTCCTGTTCGAAACGAAAGTGCTCGGAGGTCAAGGCTAGAACTTGATTGAGTAAACAGCAGTTCGGCCTACGATAGCTTAATTGATGGTTAGGCCGCGTTCGAAGCGAACAGTTTCGAGATTGGAGGCCTGCTTCTAGAACTGCCTACATCTACCCATTGCTTACCCTTTGAGGGGTCTGAGTATTGAACAGGGGTTCCGATCATGACAAGAGATTCCATGACCTCGGCCAATGGTTGGTCAAAGACAAAAAGAGGAAGAGAGAAAATTATGGCGGTATGGTAAATCGTCGATGTAAGATCTGAAATTGTGTGTATCATCGTACTAAAGTAAACCGGGCGAGTGTTTCTTACCAGATTTTGGAGTGGCTACGTGGATGGATACCGGTGGTTCTTGGGGAAGTAACGCCGGCTAAGATGCCTCACGAATGCCATAAAGTAAAACAGGGACAATCAAGCAGCACAGAAGATAGAGAAGACTAAAAGGAGGGTCTTGAGATAGGATGTTGGAATAGATTGGGGTTGATCCTTTTGGAATATTCTGAACGCTTCGATAGTGTCTTAGTTGCTAATATTACGATTTGGGAACAGGACAATTGATACGTGGAATCATCTAAAAAGGGCGTGATCATACCGCGCGAGCTTACCACCATAGTTTTGAGAGCAGAAATGTGTATTCGAAGTGCAATTCTTCAAGCCTAGAATGGTTGTACGCGCCATGAAAGTCTTGATAGATTTGTACTTCAAAGTCCAACCACGAATTTATTATGTATATATTTCTGTAAGCCACAATTTCCTATGGACACACAACAAATTCTTACATGTGTGACCTTAGACCTTTTGAATCTTGATTAGTTTGTCACCGCCTTCAAGACCATCTCTCCCAAGAACTTAGCCTACGTCGTACAAAAATGGAAGAGCTTCCACAACGCAAGGCCCTGGCATGAAAGGATCAAGATCGGGTCCGTTTGGGGTGACTCCAGGAGGGAACAGAGTATCCTGGCTGCTAACGCCTGCAGGGCAAAGAGCAGCTTGAGCGGGGCTCGCTGGGGTATCGCCAGGCGCGTCCCTGGGGGTGAATAATGTGCAAACGCCTGAAGGGAAAAAGAAAGCCAGGCAGTTGGGAGTGTCGAAGCAGAACACACAACAGTCCAACGTGGTGATGGCGGCAGAATTTATGATCTCATTGGGTTCATCGTTGCCATATGTCGAGAGGGCACCAGAAGTAACATTTAAAGCAGAAGGTTGGCATAGAGCTGGAATCGTCGTAGTTGAAGCTGCTACCGTGACGGTGCTGGTAGATGTGGCGGTCGAGGTTGAGGTGGCGGCCGTCACAGTTGACGTTATTACCTATTCAGGAGGAGAAAGATTAGCAAGTATATTCCTTGACAGCAGGAGGGTACACTAACACTCGCAGACGATGTGTGGCATGACATGAAGCAATTCCGGTTGGGACTCTTGTGTGCAACAACGCGAGACGCGTCCGGCACTTCTTGCGTAGATGGCTAATCATGACAAGCTGGCTTTGATGTTGGCTACACAAAAGGGTTACAGCATGAAGGGAAGGCGAGAGAAAGAGAGTCAGAACATTGTAAGCTGGCCACCAGTTCAAAGTGAAATGCCGAACTTCCGCGCCAATAATCCTGGTAACAAGCAGAATGTCGGTGGTACTTGACATTAAATCTTGTGACCTCTACGTATTGGTAATAAATGAAGTGGAGGCAAATACTTCTCCCTCTTGAACCATTCCCCATAGCTCGCTCCTATAGGATACCAATTCGTAACAAGCAAAGCCCACATGTCGAGCATACACCATACATTTAAAGTAGATTCCTATCAACCGTCCGCTCAAGATCCTGCGAAGATGAGCTTAGAGCGCTAGTCCTTCGTAATAAGAATTCTCCGAATTGATAAGCACTCAAAAGGACTTGAACGGTGCTTAGAGAACTTGACGAATCCCAGAGCCCAGCAATAGACTTTTTCTATATGCATAAGTTATGCGCCTTTTCCTGACATCTGCATAGGCGAGAACTTAAGGAGCGTCAAATTGGCAGAAGCATGAAGCATTTTGAGGTTCCCCGCAACACGGAGATTGATGCGATTGGGTGTGACATGCAGGACGCCTGCAGCGTACTGTGGTACCTGTCTAGCGAATGCGGGGCAGCAGAATTAGAGTGCTATAATGATGTGATGCCGCTATCCCTTTGGTGTGTGGGATGTAAATTTTGGGGCCAAGATGCCTCAACAGTTAATATGTATACGGTTGACCGACTCAGCTTGTATTTGACAAGTCCATTGTTTGATGATAATGCACACATTACAGTCAGGAGAGAATGGATATTTCCATTGCTTGGTCCGGGCGTTGAGGCTCAAAGATTTGAAGTCCTGAAAGGTGCACGAGCGTCAGTCACTGAAGGGATAGAGCAAGCTATGATCTTGCTATGCAGCAGCTTGTAGTCCGTGAACACGTCGATGGCATCTGTGTTGGTCCTCAAAACGATCCTTGATTTGCTGCGCCATGAGAAAAAGGAGCAAAGACGCAGCTGGCAGGCCCAATAGATAACTCCTTCGCTTGCATTTCAGTCCACAGGCGTATGAATTGCCGGGACTAATACTCCGGACAACCGTTATCTGAAGCAAGCTAGCTTAGATGCGGTAACTCAGCACGCGACCATGGCATTCTGGAAACCTTGATGTGATAACCCACTCTGACACTCATGCCCAAATTATTTCCAGAACATTGAGGAAATCTTTGATTTATTTGCGTCGACGTCGAAATTTTTTGGTGAATATACTACTACGAGTATAACATGGCTCGTAGGGCTGACAAAAACTCCGACCGGTAACGCTTGGCGCCAGGAACCAGCAATTCTGGGTTTGGATATGACGAAAATCTCCGCTAAGAGAAACATTTCCTTGCGCCAGAACCCCTCTCAATTCTACACATTGTTCCCACAACATCGGGCATACTACGTCCAGGGACTTAAAAGTCATAACCGATCAGTGCTGCCTTTGATGCTCCACTAAGTACATATTCTGTATTCAATCTTGTTGGGACGTACCAGGCCAATTATGGCTGCGCCAGGTCCCCATGGCAGTCCGGGCGCAGGGACTATTCAAACCCCCGCGAGTACCAATCCAGCAGGGCCTCGTCGACCCATCGAAGCGTTACTCAACACCCAGTCCACCACAGACGTGCTCGCTGGAGGGGACCCAAATGCTCCAGGTAAGAAAAGACGAAATCATCGCGGTGGGAGGAAAAAGAAGAACCGCAGGCAGTCATTCTTGCCAGGGAACCAGGAAGGCAGCACGGATCCAGCGAGATCGAGTCATGATCTTCACGAGCCTTCCACGTCCTCTGCTGCGAGGCCGCCATTCTATAGGCTTGGACAATCTGGTGGGGGAAACCTTAGCGAGACCAGCCTCGACAGCAATGCACTCTTAGACCATAGGTAAGACTATCGGGGCCTACATATTCTTTTATTGTCAGTATTGACTCAATCCTACGTTGCAGGGACCATCCGCCAATACGTCAGCGACGGGATAGTCGAGTTCTGCCAAGTGCTTTTGGCCGTCAATCAAATCATGACTTGACCTCCGGATACCGACCGTATGCAAGCCGTAACACTTCACATGAAGGTCAGCATCATAGGCCGCGACATGCCCGTGCGCATGATTCGTCAGGAGGTGAAAGCGAAGCAGACGACGTGCGGACAACGGATCGCACACCTCTGTTGGCGCCATCTCACCACGACGGCAATTCGCCGTCACATAGATCGGGCTATGGCATCCTCTCAAGTCTAAATCAGAGCGGCCGTCGAAATTCTGCTCAACAGAGACGCAATTCTACAGCTACATCAACCTCGAGCAGACAACGGATTGGGGCACCCAATCGCCAGTCATCTCACGATGTCAACAATCCTCCTTCGGTCCCGAACAGTCCGAAACTCGGTGCAGATACGCGGTATGATGATATCATGGTTACAAGCTCATTTGCGCCTAGGTCGCCAGAGGAGAGGCGTGGTACTATACAGAATGACCAACTCATCAACATTGACGATGAGATTGGGGACACGGCATTTGCCAGATCTTCTCCGCCAACGCCTAGAAATGAGTTTTCAGAACAGCGTCGTCATACTATTGCCGTGCCAGCCGAGGAAGATGTGTGTTTCCCAGTGGAGGGCATGTCAACTATTGGAGAAGAAGATTATATGGCGCCCGATCATGGCCAAAATTGCCATGCAGGAGAACGAAGGAGACGGTTTAAACAATGGCCGGATCTTTCGGTCCTTGAGGAATGGAGCCGAGAAGAGAAGGAGGAAAGGAGTGAAGGCATTCGGGCGAAGAAGATCAGTGAACCAGTGCTTGTTGGCGGCAGACTCCGTCCGCAGAAATATGGCTGGCATCGAGCGGAAGAGGATGCACCTTATCGCTTCACTTATTTCAACGAAGAGTTCCCCAGCACAATTCATAGCCAGACAATATCCGAGCTCCTCCAACCCGGTCAAGACTTCAGGGAGCTCTTCATCCCCGACCCTCCAGAACTCAGCGATTACTCGTCGGACGAAGAAGACACGGCTAGCCATCAGGGCAATGCTAGCGGCCGCGAACAGCAGAGTCCCAATACCCAATCGAGAGCTGGGACGCGACACTCGTCGATCATTGGAGGGGCCATGAGCTATTCTCCAGAGCATTCAGGGGATGCCACTCCTGCCCAGGCCAATGGCAGCGCTCAAAAAGAGAAGCCTAAGCGATATGGTGACCGGCCGACCTTCTGGCTCGATGTGTTATCGCCCACGGATACAGAGATGCGAGTCATCTCAAAGACGTTCGGCATTCATCCGCTGACTGCTGAGGATATCATGCTACAAGAAGCCCGAGAAAAGGTCGAGCTTTTCAAGAATTATTACTTTGTCAACTACCGGACGTTTGAGCAGGACATGAACAGTGACAACTTCCTTGATCCGGTGAATATGTATGTTGTCGTGTTCCGCGAGGGAGTCATCAGTTTCCACTTCTCGATGACACCCCATCCCGCAAACGTACGAAGGCGTATAAGACAACTCAAGGACTATCTAATTTTAAGCTCCGACTGGATCTCATATGCAATCATTGACGATATCACAGATGTATTTGCACCACTAATCGAGACCATAGAGGAAGAAGTCGATGAGATTGACGATGCTATCCTTAAATTGCACACCGCAATCAAGGATGACCCGGATAAGGAAAAGAATAACTCAATGACAATGAAAAACAATGAGGGAAAGTCTGAATCAGGCGAACCACATACATCTGGAGGTGACATGCTGCAACGCGTAGGTGAAGCTAGAAAGAAAGTCATGGGTCTCTACAGACTTCTGGGAAACAAGGCAGATGTGATAAAAGGCTTTGCCAAACGTTGCAACGAACACTGGGAGATTGCTCCACGAAGTGAGATTGGCTTATATCTAGGTGATATACAAGACCACATCCTTACAATGACCAGCAATCTCAGCCATTACGAGACGTAAGTTTGCCATTACCCCTAGTGTTATCACCAATTGCTTTACTAACACATCGATAGGCTTCTTTCTCGAGCTCACGGAAATTATCTCGCTCAAATCAACATCCGCATGAACGAGCGGCAGGAGCAGACCGCTGATGTGCTTGGGAAGTTAACAGTCCTGGGTACCATCGTTCTACCCATGAACATCATCACTGGTATGTGGGGCATGAACGTGCTGGTGCCTGGACAAGATGTGGATAATCTCTACTGGTTCTGGTCAAGTATGTCCATCCCAAGCAAACTCGGCGAGAAACCCTCACTGACCCCACTATTCAGTTACTGCTGGCCTCCTTGTCTTCGGCGTCTCGTGTTTCTTCATTGCTAAGAGAGTTTATGGCATTGTCTGAATGACGGCATCTGGAGTAATGTATACTCAGTTGAAACGCATGGTAATACCCGGACGGCGTTCGATTTCTGCATAGCGATGGGCTGAGATTGTTTATGATGGGCTCGTCGTCTCTGCTATATCGTAGACCAAGTTGACGAACCTTTACTTTCGCTGTTAATATTGAAACACATAGATTGGAAATAAAGAATGTTTCCATCGCAGCTTTTCTGACGCTTAACCTTAACAAGTAAGACGTAAACATCAACGATCTCGTGACCTTACATCTAAAACACGAATTCACCCATCTTAGACTCTCCATCAACCTCCATTTTCCTACCCATTTTACACTACCCACTTTACACTACCCACCAGAACCATAAGACCCATCCAACACCCTCTCCCCTCCTCTCAAAACCACCCCCATCTTAAAAACCCTCCACCAAAACCCACCGCACCACCTTAGAACATTATAGTAGACATGGTCCCTCCCTCCCAACTCTCCATCGCCACATCCTCAATCACCCGTCTTCTAAAGGAAGAATCAAGCTACCGCACCGAGCTCGCCGCACAGCAGAAAAGAGTAGAAAAATTACAAACGGAAGCGGGTGCTGGTGATGCAGAGGAGGGGGAGGAGAAGGGGAATCAGGAGTTTAGGTTGAGGCAGGAAGTTAGTGGTTTTATTTTTTGATATGTGCTATGTGTCTGAGTTTTTCTGATTTACTTATTTTGCTTGCAACATCCTGATATTTTTAGTCCTTTCTTTTTGGGGTGGGGTGATGGATGGATGCTAATCTGGCCTTTTGCATGAGGTAGAAACAAGCTGTTGAGGAGACGAAAGCGGTATTTGGGCCGCTGAGGGAGAGGATTGAGACGGCGGTGGAGAAGGTGGAGGGGATGTTGGTGGGTTTTTCTTTTTCCTTTTGACTTTACTCTATTTTGCTTCTAGAAAGATGTTTTAAGGTCTGTTTATGTGGATGAGAAGCAACTAAAGATTGGGTATGCAGGAGTCTGGTGCCCCAATGGATAATAAGGAGGTTGAGGCTGCGAAGGATGCTGTGGGGAGGGCGAAGGCTAGCTGAGCGGGGGGTTTAGGAAAGTAATGCTGTGGATAGTAGTCTTGCGAGGTAGGCTTGGAGGACGGTTTTGGCAGATCAAAGGGTATCACGTTGCTTCTAGATCTGTCTACTGGTTGTTTAGAAATTTATGAAAGTTCAGGAAGTATCCATTTGCTCCTCATGCTTCGTTTCATTGACTTTTTCCTCTCCATCACGAGCTACCAGCCCTTCAACAGGATCAGCAACCATGCCCTCTGGCTCAGCAGCCAGCTCTCCATCCTCTGCCATATCCTCATCCTCTGTCTCTTGCGTCTCGGCCTTCTTTTCCTCACTCTCACTCACATTCTGCGAGTGACCCAATGGTGATCTGCCCCTCGACGACCGCTCCTTATCAACTCCCAGCCCACCTGGTGTGCCCACGTCTTGATCATGACTTGCATGATGCATCGGCGTTGTACCACCAATCTCATGTCTAGGTGTGACTGCACCGCTGCTCCTCCCTCTTTGCTCGTCGTCTCCATCTTCTCGTTCCTCCATGCCTTCTCTCCTCTCGACTTCCTCTTTCTCGTAGCGGATCAAACGTCGAAGATGCATGCCTTCGTCGATGATCTTTCCAAACTGCTCTCGCCTCTCTGCCCAAGTCTGTGCATATTCCTGACTTTCCCTTTCTAGTTCCGAGATTTCGGTATTCAATTTAGCAAGGTTGGCGTGCTGATCTTCTCGTGACCGTAGAGTGGGTTTGCTTAGAATTTTCTCCGCTAGCTCATCGTACTCTTTCCGCAGGGCTAGTGTACGCTGGGTCTCCTCTAATTGAACTCTGAGCTCTGCGGTATTATCCCGTACAGCTTGTGCCGTGGCTTGAATCTTGAATTTCTCAGCTGCGTAGCGCTCGCGTTCTTTGATATTGCTGGTGAGGAGAAATTGTATGCGGATAATGCTACTTTCGAAGGCAGCAAAGTCTAAGAGAGTATCTTCGCGCCATTGGCGGCGTTCGTCAAGCTTTTGCTGCTTCTCCACTTCGTGAGCGGCAGCCGCTTCATCTGCAGCTGAAGCATCAGGTGGTGGTGTTGGAGGGAGGGTTAGAGGTGTTGAGATGAGTGAATTAGCAGACAGCAGTCGTTTGGTAATTCGTTTGAAGGGTTTTTCTTCGACGTTAAGGAGACGCGACTTGTGGAGTGTGTCTGGAATATGTGAGCTTCATCGAAGGTAGGGAATCTGAAGTATGTCTACCTTCTTCGGCCTGGTCCAATAAAGAATAGGAAGCCATCATCTAAACAGCGTATGCTGTATTCAGCATGGACCGCCGAAGTTGCTTGGGTATGAGAAGAATTGAGTCTGTAACCACTTTGACCAATGAACGATAGAACAAAATAGAGATAATACCAAACAGGAAATGAAATAGGGCTGGGCTCTCGCGTTTCATAAATTGCCTTGAGGCTTCACATTGGCGGGAGATCAGCCGGGAGCTAAGTGCTAGCAGGCTCTATTTGCGGCAGAAACCAGCCCCCACTTGGTTCTCGGTGTCATTGTTCGTCACTTTCACATGCTCTCAACCATTAATTCTCTCACGCCCGCCTATTTAATAGAAGCTCGACAACCCTCATGCTTCTCTCCCCTTCATCTTGATACCATCCACATTCACCATTGCTGCTCTTCAATCCACTCATCAACTAAATGCCTGCCCGTCCACTTTTCAAGGCAGCCGTCACGGCGTGCATCAAGAACATCAGATGTAATTCTATCTGCGCATTTTCTCAATTGTAGTTGACATTGGCTGATATTCGATAGCAATCACCGATGTTGGCGACGTCGGCTACGAAGTCGTCCGGCCAGTCCTAGCCAAAATTGATAATCCAGAGCAACTCGTAAGTAGAGCACCCCGTGACATGCATTGCTTTGGGCTGACATGGATCGCAGAGACAAATCGAGATTTCATCACCACAGATCTGCGGCTCGGATGGGGACTTATGGCTGGAGTTCATAAAGCGTGACATCCCTAACTGGACCACCAAACCACACACACCGAGGAACCCCAAGAGCTGGTACAAAGTGTACAAAAAGCTTCTTGCGGAAACCAAGAAAGAGGTCGACGAAGATGCTGTGTTGCTGAAGGCAGAATTGGATCGTATAAAGCAGGAGCAGGCCAAGAACACCATAAAGACAGTGGAACTCAATGTCTACAAAGTTCCCGAAGGCCTGAAACCACAAGGCCCTACCCTCCAGTTGACACGGAGAGCACAGTTTCAAGACAAAATATGGCGACCCCAACCAGATCAGCGAATCAGAGAATCAGATTCAGATCCAGACGAACCGACCCGCCCATCACCTGGCTATCCAGGCCACTCAACTCACCCTGGACGCGCAGCTCGTCAAAACCCCTCCACTACACGAATAAATCCACCCCAGAAAAGCAAGCTGGACAAGATCCGAAAGGAGGTCAAGGCTAACAGCCTCTTCCAACATCATAATCGGAACCAACATCCTGAGATGAAGCTGAAGCCTGTGTCCACGAACAAGGTCATAGCCACGGACAAAATCATGGCCACGAACAGAATCATATCCACGGACAAAAAAGTCAAGGCCCCTAGCCGTATGGTATTGGAGCATCGAAGACCGGCAGTTCCGCAACCACTTGATCCCTCCATCAAAGCTCCTACAGTCTTTAATCCAAAGAGGGCACGCCTAGAACCAGAACAACCAACTGTTGGGAAAAGGGAAAGCAGACACCTCACAAGCGCCACTAAATCCACCTCTGTTCCTCAGCGCTCTGAATACCGCACCGAAAGCCCTCTTCCCCATTCAGACGAACCACTACCGAGTGTTGAGACACCTACTAATATTGCAACACTATTGGCTGCAGTCCACGAAACCACAACATCTCCACCTACACAACTTCTGAATACAATTGATCCAACCCAAACAGCAACTGAAACCCTCTCGACTCCCAATAGCGGAGCTGTCCACCCACCACGCCGAGATTCTCCTTATGCCAGACCCAGTGCAAACACTTCAAGCCCGAGCAGATCAGGCGTTCGCCCACCGATGCAAATTAAGCGGAAACCGCCCGTCGATATCTTCATGAGACCTGCCAAGCGCCAAAGAGCGGCTTAAGGGCCATCAAAAATTCTTCTTACTTGATGTTCATGACAAGCATGGAGTTATGGGCGTTGGCATTCCACCACTCTCGACATGGTGCTGATGCGGTGATATGGACATACTACTTTTTTTTAATCTTCTTGCTCGCAATGTGAACGACGCGCGTGATTTGTACAATGTCAGCATCCATCCACAAGACAGATGTACCATAGCAATGGACGAACTACGTTAGATATGGGCAGGAGTTTGATATGCAGCGAAGATATGGATGGGAAACTGAAATGGTCATTGTACTTTAATATACTCAGATAGAGAAAATGTATTGTTCTTTATCCACTAATGCATGCTTCCCAACACCTCTCTCATACGTAGTCTCATATCTTCATGCAATAAGGCATACCAGAGCCCGCAACCTCCATTCCAACCCCAACCCTCCCTCCCGTTCCCAATCCTCCCTCCCAGCCCCCCAAATCCCCACCCTACCCATCTAAAACCCCCCCTCAGCGCCAAAACCAAATGCAACGTAGCCCCGCCCTCAAGATTATATTCCGACGCCATCTTATCGTCCGCCCTATAACCAACAATCACACCCATTAGCCCTTTTCCCTTTTCCCTTTAACATCCCCATCTCCCCATCTCCTCATCTCCCTACATCCTCCATTCATGGGCAGCGGGTTCTGGTGTTGATAGTAGGTAGATACTACTCACATCTGTTTCCCCCAAAGATCAACCGCTGCTGCACAGGCGGTATGCCTTCTTTCTCTTCTACGCGCTCCTTTATGCGGGAGACCTGGGGCGTGGGGTGTTAGTGGGATTGGATGGGGTTGGGTTTTTTGGTGGGGGGTGGGATGTAGGGGTGGGATGTAGGGGTGGGATGTAGGGGTGGGATGTGGGGGAGGTGGTTTGATGGTTTGGGGGACGGACTTTGTAATCGGGCTCGATGTCTAATTCGATTTCTTTGCCGGTGAGGGTGCGGACTCTGTTTTAGTGTGTTAGCGGAAAGGGAAAGTGGGGGTTTGGAAGTGGGGAGTGGGGAGGACGGACTTGATGTTCATGGTGATGGTGTGGTGGAGAAGTGGGTGGGGTGGAGTGGAGATGTGGGTCGGGGAGTGGGATGTTATGTGGGATCTTGCAGGCGAGGTGAGGGTTTGTGTATCTGAGAGGTAGGAGCTTTGGATGGTCGAAGAGTAGGAGTATTCGCCTTTTGGAGTGTCGACATCAAGTGTCACCATCCATCATACATGCATGTCTTGGCAGTAGCCTCGTAAGGCTGAATCGGATTTGTGAATCTTTAAAACCCACAGAACTTTTCAGCTGCTCTTTCTTTTCCACAGATCATACACATCCTTAGCTTGACACGGCACGCCGACTTCGTAGACTACGAGTCATATAGCGAACTGGGGGATCAGGATGATAATCGAAACACCTGCTCCCTGTGGGATCCAGGGTACGGGCCAGGTTCTACGTCGTAACAAGACACAACGACTTCGTAGACTACGAGTCACAACAATGACCGAATCGGGGGCTCAAGAAACATCTGAAGCAGAACTTATGATGATCTTCTGATCAACGCAAACGATGAATAGTTTACTTCGTGACCTCGTAGATTACGAGTCACCATCAACACCGAACTGGGGGCTCAAACAATATTTCCAAGGAACGTGTTAGATTGTCCTCTACATACCTTGGTTCTTGAGCAGGCGCGCGTTTCGTGACCTCGTAGACTACGAGTCACCATCAATACCGAAGTGGGGGCTCAAGAAATGTTTGAAGCAGGATTTCCCATTGAGCTCTGACTCTAGTTTGACTTCGTAGACTACGAGTCACCATCAATACCGGACTGGGGGCTCAAACAATGTTTCAAAGGAACGAGTTGGACCGTCCTCTACATACCCTTGCCCTCGAGCTTGCTTCCATCTCAAGGCGCATATTCCTGAGTGACGCAGACGGACGCTGATGCCTTTTCTAATCCCCAGAGTTGGACGGTGGTTCTTCCATCATATGGACTGCTGGGGTTCGCTTTACGGGCATACAATCATTTCATCTACATGCCAATGAGCACATGACGGTGCCCCTTTGGTGGGCTTGCATCGTCAGTAAATATTTCTATACTCCATTTTTCAGCCTTTGCTATGCAGAGACTCTTGGGATTGGACCCTGATGCCTCCCAGACAACGCTAAAGAATGGAGGATGTGGCACGAAGAAGGTAGTGTCACCACCAATAAGTAGTCTCTCATTCGAAAATCTTCTTAGGTCAAAAGCCAATCGGAAAATTCCTTTCCTTTCTGTTCCGTCTTTCCTCAAGCGTTTTCGCACATAATCTGTTTTGTCACAAAACAATCGACTTGCCGCTGACTTATCATTTGAGGAGAAGACTACTACATTAAGTTTATTTCGCGTCTCGCCTCTCGGCCACTTTCAGACCACTAACCATAAGGCGGCGACGTTTGTGCGGACTTTCAAAGCGTACTTATCATACCAGTTCCGTGCCGCTCGATAGACTAATGATTACTGGGTGGGAGATAGGCAGCCCTTTGATAGCCAGCAAGGCACTCGGAGACACGTGTGAGGGCTGTGTGGCTTGAGCTCAAAAGCAGGTTCAGACACGGGTCGTTGAGATATCCGAGTCTGACTGTTGGCGCACGCATTCGATCGCAGGAGCGAATCTGCTCTCTTCAACGGCCAAGTGGGTGACCTGTCCCAGGAGCGCCATGATTCTTTGTTTTTTGGGGGCCAGGCCAGCAAACCAGATCGTGGCCTTGGCAAGCCACACCGGAAGCTCAAGCGGCCGAGCAGATTTCTACCCACTGGCACCAGCCCTAAGATAACCTTAATTTCCTAGTTCGTGCTCGACTTTTGCTCTTTACCGCTTGTGGATGAGCGAATTGGGATTAGCGCATAATAACCCCGCTCAAAACGGGCGATCAAGCGGGGTCTGCCACCTCAGCTGCCATATTTGACTGCCTCGGAAAGGTAAGGCGTCTTCCAGAAAAGCCATCCAGACGTCGGTAGAGGGGTCTGGATGCTTGTTGACGCAGGGTCCTCCAGCGCCATGGTTGAGATCGCCTACCTCAATGGACCAGGGACTCTGCGCATTGGCTGACAGTGACACTTTAGCTCCCCATTCTTGCACTACCTTCCCATCGTTACCAGGTATGATGACTCGCTCTTCCTTAGCTCTCTGCAGGAGAAACGGGGCCTGCATGGCAGAAGTTGAATGACGCGGGCCACACAGTTCCCACTGACCAGTGCAGAAGCAACTATATAATGCTCACCATGGATCCAAGCACTTTGGAAGCTGCGACCCCTCAATATACAGCTGCATATACCTGGGCTTCACGAATCCCCTAATTACTAATTCACTGCATCCTCCACACTCCAGGCAATGAAGCTCTCCACTTGCTCAGCAGCTACCCTGCTACTCGCCTCCACTGCCCTCTCTCACCCCGTCGAAAAGCGTCAAGCAATCACCGACCTCGACATACTCCAATACGCTCTGACCCTTGAACACCTCGAAAATACCTTCTACAAACTAGGTATCGAACAATTCTCGGAATCCGGCTTCGTCGCCGCCGGCTTCAGCACAGAGTACTTCACCAATCTCCTCTACGTCAGCACCGACGAACAAGACCATGTCGAGCTGCTCACCAGCGCCATCGCCGCCACAGGCGCCACCCCCGTCGCAGCATGCACATACGACTTCCCCTTCACGGACCCAATGTCCTTTGTAGCTCTGGCCTCCGTCCTCGAAGGCGTAGGAACATCCGCCTACCTAGGTGGCGCAGGTCTGATCACCAGCAAGACCTATCTCGGCGTAGCCGGCTCCATTCTTGTGACCGAATCGATCCACACCAGCTTGCAGCGCTTCAATCTCGGCGAGATCGCCCCCGCAAACCCTTACGGTACCGCGCTTGGTCTGAACGAAGTCTACACGCTCGCAGCATCCTTCATCACGTCCTGCCCTGCTAGCAACCCCGCTCTGCCCGTCAAAGCATTCCCAGGCCTGACAGCCACCCAAGGCGAGCCCACCAGCCAGGGCATTTCCTTTACTTTCATGCCCGCCAGCGCTCCACCAGCTACTTTCTTCGTGACCTTTGTTAGCGGTCTGACAACCACTTCCGTTGCGGGGACTATGGTGGGGGATATGGTTAGTGTGGTTATTCCGGATACGGTTCAGGGACAGAGCTACGCTTTTATCACGAATCAGAATGTCACGGCTTCGTTAATGGATTCGATGGTTTTGTTCGGCCCGGCTATTGTGGAGGTTACGCCGCCGAGTCCGAGTATTGATTTTGGGGAGCAGAAATAGGTGATTGGGGGGTTCGGTGGGGTAGTGGAGGTAATTGAGTATGCAATGACGCGACGATATGAGATGAGGACGATACCACTTTACTTTGACATTGTAATTAATTAATTAATAAGTCGATATGGGTGTAAGAGTTTTACTATCACCTCTGCGGCTTGTGACGCTATTCGCTATCCACCTTTAATCTAGCAAATACGCTTTCTGTATAGATTCAATTGTGAATGAAGCTGTGAAATACAGCTTTAGTGGAATACTGTCCCGTCGTCTTTGTCAGCAGTAAGAACAGTGACAGCCCAGCCCATCGTTGCTGTGAGGAAACTCAGCCCCCACGCTAGAACTACCCTGCAGGAGGCCGACTTCATCTAGCGGTGCCAGTGCCGTGGGAGTATGTCAATTACATGCTGAATGATATAACGTACACCAATCCGATCAATAGACAGCATTGTTGCCATAAAGCTTCAGTTTACCTGCAATGCTCCAGGCTGTCAATGAAAGTTACATGGCGAGTCCATATGAACTTTGCCTTAACAGTCAGATCAAAGAGTCAACGTCGCGTCTCGATATGGATCAGAAGTTTTTGGCTCTATACCAGAAATGGGCCCAATAGGGGAAAGGCGGATGCTAGTCTTTATTATACGGCTCAAAGACGTGGCACGCATATAATTGTATTATGGAATATCTTGTATGTCACAACAAGGCACAAAATCATCGAAGCTAAATAGCTAAGCAGGCTGGTGGAGCAAGGTGTATACTTGGCTTGTTATTGATTGGTGGCTCTTGGCTTTGAAGGGATTATTGGATATAGGGCATCGCTGTGATCATGAGCTGAATTTTTCATTCACTGATCCTATCCCGAGTGTCGGTTGAAGAATGCAGCATCGAATGTGGATATACACTTGAGATTTTTGCCTGAGGACTTGAATAAAGCTGTTCTTTTTGGCACAGAGAATCAGGAGAGACAACGGGAGTGATTTGATGGAGAGCGTGACAGTTCAAGCGGCAGCTTTCATAGGTCGAGGGTACCGTTCTTCTGCTTTCAAAACCGAGACCAGCGCTGAAGTTTAGGTCAGTACCTACTGCTCGTGGCAATCACATCGGGTGACGCGAAGAAGACATATAAGCTACGTCCGAGCGTTCGATAATGCCACATATTGATCCCACGCCCATATAGGAAGCGAAACATGGTCAACTTGGAGGTCGACTTAGAGGTCCTGGAGTAGATTAGCAGAATTCCTCCAATTCAGTTGACAGCGGGGTAATACCAGCATTGGATTTTCTTCAGAAGAGGTCTTATTCCATCAAAAATCCTTACATACATTCCACCCCCATAGCGATATCCCATATACCCAACGCTCCTACTCCCAATCATTCATATCAACTCCGCCTCCCCCTCCCCACAACCTCCCTAATCACCCCCCACCTAACCACAACCACCTCCCCCCTCCCCAACAAAAACTCCTCCCCCACCCCCTCCCCCCCAACCACCACTCCCGCCTCCCTTCTCCCCCTCACAAAAACCGCCTTCTCCAAATCCGGCCCCTCAACCATATTAACCCCTCCACTACTATCATCCATCTTCCTCAGCCCCTCCGGAAACTGTCCCAGAAACGCATTCTGGAAATGCCTATGCAGAATCGCCGTATGCGTAGTCGCGTACTGGAGTTCGTTTGGGGAGAGAAGCGCGCGGGTAGGGGCATGGGTGAGCGTGTGGAGAGGGAAAGCGTCGATTTTCGCGAGGCGGGCGCGCAGGAGGGAGCGGGTTAGGTATTTGAAGCGTTCGAGTTCGGTTTGGAGGATTATGAGGGTGAAGGAGGATTTGGGATCCGTGCTGGAGGTGCGGTCTTCTATGAGCGAGATCTGGGTGGGGGAGCGATGATATTTCAGTCTGTGGATCGGATGGCGGTTGCGAAGGGCAGGTGGAGGAATAATGCACTGACCTGTTGACGTATCCGTTCTAATACACGGTCCATTAGCTCAGCGGGCCATGGTAGCAATTCGGGTGCACTTCGCTCGTTGACCCATGTGCGGGTGAGCTCCTGCAAATCGCGAGTTTCTTGGGGAATTGTGCTGTCGTCTACCTCGGCGAGGATATCGTCGATATCCATGGGTGGAATTTGAGTGGCAGCATCGAGTCAATGGCTTTAGATTGGTTGCGCTTGAGCATATCTACGCTTTGTTGTAAGGCGAATGATGCTTGGCTGCTAAGTGCGAGGGCAGTCGAGCTCCATTACCCTAGCGCTAAACTAGATAGGATCATTGTCATTAATTCGTTGCGTCTTGGCACGCAATAAGATTTAGCGGGCTCTCAGCTCGGAGGGGGTAGGAAAAAGTTCCGGAGGGGTAGAGGGTTCGGAGGGGGTAAAAAAAACGAGGTTCTACCCTAGATAAGCTGGTAGTATATGCTGGGGTTCCAGCTCGGAGGGGGTAGAAAAAAGTTCCGGAAGGGTAGAGAGTTCGGCGGGGGTAGAAAATATAAGGTTCTACCCCAAATAGGCTAGTCGTATATACCAAGTTTATATGAAGTTTATATAAGATTTATGCCCAATATAGCCCTTAACAACGCGTATTTACTTAGTATATATATAATAAACTATTAAAAAGTTATTTTCTTTTTTCTTTTTTAGTATATTCTAAACCTACGCTATATATATATAGTTTACTAAATTATTAAACTTTATATATATTTAATATACGCTTAATATATATATAATATAACTAAACTTTATAAATAATTTAATAATTTTTAAATAGCTAGCGCGGTTAATTTATCTCTATTTAAATATTACTATAATAGATATAATATAAACCTAGACTTAATATATATTAAATATAATTTTAAGCTTTATTTCTAATAATAATTTAAATTAAGTTTCTCTTAGTAAGTTAATCTATCTATTTAGTAAGTATATATATAGTATATATTAAGCTTATACTAAATTAATACATTATAATTATAAATAAAGCTATAGATAAATTAATCTTAAAAAAAAGTCTTAACTTATACTAAGTATATATAATTTCTTAGGTAATTATAAAAAATAATAAATATAAGCGGACTATATTATATAATTAGTATATATTAAGTATATATAGATTTATTTATCCTAGTCTATAATTTTTTTATTATAAGTATAATAATATATATAAGGCCTGTTCTTTATCTTTCCTAAATATATATTAACTAGAAATAGCTATAAAATTAAGATAAATAACTTTATATATTATAATATAGTTTTCTCCGCTTATTCTTTTATAAGTTAAGAATATTCTAAATATATACTAAGCCTTAATTAATAAAAATTTAAAAGTATTATTATTATTATAATTATTATCCTAAAGTTTATATATCTTTATACTTATATAATATTAAGTATATACTAAGCTTAAATAATAATAAACTTTATAATTAATAATATTACTATTTTAAAATATATTATAGGGGAAAAGTATATTCTATATATATTATATATATACTAAATTTATATTTTATAATATAATCAAGCTATTTATATTTTTAGATGATTAATATAATACTATATATTTAAATAAATCTAGATAAATTTAATATATACTTAATATATATTAAGTTTAAACTTTATAGATATAAATCTATAAATAAATATCTAGATATCTATATTATATAATATAAAGTTATTATATAAATTAAATTTATATCCTATATATACTAAGCTAATATTATTTAAAATTATTAATTTATAATTTATAACTTAATTTAAAACGTATTTTTATTATAATATAAATTATATATAAACTTAATATAAATATATTATATACTACTATTTATTTATATTTATTTATATATATTTACGTAAAGGATAAACTTAATATTAAAAAATATAAATAAAATATAAGTTTAGTATATACTAAATATATATTTAAACTACTTTTAAAAACTATTATAAATACTAGAACCTTAATTACTATAATTAAATAATTACTTAATAAAATTACTTCTATTAAATATATATTAACTTTATATTAATAAGCTAAGCAATCTATTATAATATTAAATTTATATAAATATAATATAGATATTTACTTCTCTAATATTTTATATATATTAATTTTAAATTTAGCGTAGTTTTTTCTCTCTTTATAATAAGTCTCTATTTCTATTTATTAACTATAGTAACCCTTCTTTCTATAAGTATACTTAGTTTATACTTAGTATATACTTAATATATATTTAGTTAAAAGACTTAAGAAGACTCTTAATAATAAGAATATCTATATTTTATATTATCTTACTAATAAAACAGCCTAATAAGCTAAATATATACTTAGTATAAAGAAAAGCTTAATATTATTAATATTAATAGGGTATTTATATTAAGATATTTTTTTATAATTATTAAGCTTAAATTTAGTATATATTAAATTATTTCTTTTTTTATTATATAGTCTTTAGGCTATTAGCTTAAAAAATATTTTTTTAAATTTTACTTATATATATACTATAACCACGCTGTAATTAACTTATATATATATAATTAATTTATTAATAGCCTATCTAGATAAGTAATAATATATTAAATACTATAAACTCTACTTATACTTAATATATACTATATTTATTTTCTAAATAAATTTTATCTATCTACCTCTTTTTTTCTATTTTTATAATTATTATAAATATTTATTTCTTTTTTCCTTATATTTAATATATACTAGGCGTATTAGAATCCTATACTTTTAAATAATTTAAAAAAATTAATAATTTTTTTTATTTTAAAATTAAATCTTTTTACTCTAATCTTTATATTTTAATAAATATTCTAAATTTATTTATATAACTACTATAAAATTTATATATAGAAATTCTAATAAAATATATATTAAGTATTAATTAAATTTATATTTATTTAATTTATTTTCTTTTTTAATAATTTATATCTAGTACTTATTTAATATATTAGGAATAGAATATCTATATAAATAATTTTATCTTTATATATTTAAATATATTCTAAAGTTAATAACTTTATTTACTTAATAATCTTTATAGAAAACGCTTTTAAATATATTTAACTTAAGCTATATATATATAAAAATAAGTAAAATATTAATATTATTAGTTATAGTACTTAATATATCTAGTTTAGATTTAATATATACTTAAATTATATTATATATATATTTAATATTTTACTTTTTTAGCTTTTAAAGCTAAAGGCTTAGATTTATTTTCTTCTTATATTATTAAATTTCTATTATCCTTTAATATATATTCTATATATATTTAGTTTAAGTATACTTTTTAATTTCTATAGCTAATAATATATTTTTATATTTTTAAGTTTTATTAAATGTATTCTCTCTTAATACTAATAATAATATATATTTAATAAATAAATAGTATTTATAAACTAATACTATATTTAATCTTCTAAATAAATTAATATTATTAGGTACTATAATTAAATATATTAAGCTTATATTTAACTTATATTTAATATAGTTTAGCTAAGTACCTAGAGTATTATATAAATTCTTAATATTAAATAAAAAACTTAAGTCTTTATATTATTAATTTATTATTTAATAATATTATTTATCTATTAAATATATATTAAGTAGATATTTAAAATATTCTATCTTTATATTAGATTAAAATATATTTAATTTTTTTATTTTCTTTAATATTTATACTATATTATTATTATTATATTATATTAAGTTAATTCTTTATTATTCTATAATATTCTTTTAAATAAATATTTTTTAGATATAAACTTTTAATCTATTTAATAATTAATATATATTTAATATATATTAAATATATACCTAACTTAAGTATAATAATAAGTAAAGATATTTTTTATTTAAAATAATTATTATTTATAAAATAACTACTTTTTTTAATATTAGTATATTTTTAAGCGAATATCTATTAATTATAAAATATTTTTAATTATTTTATTATTAAGCTAATAAGGATCTAGTTTATTTTCTTATTATTTATTTATAATTTAAATTTAAGATAAAATATAAATATATTATTTATATATTAAATTAAAAATATAATTATATTTTTATATTAAATTTTATTAATTTTATAATAAATTAAATATTTAAAATATTTAATTATAAAGTTACGCTTAATATATATAAAATAAAAAATAAATATATATTTAAAATACTTATATTATTTTTATTTAAAGTTATAATTATATAAAAAGTTACTAAATTCTATATATAATTAGTATATATTTTATATATATATAGAATATACTAAGCTTAACTTAAAATTTATTTTTTATATATATTTAGAATTATAGTATAAAGTCCTTCTATTTTAATAAAATATATAAAATAAATAAATTATTATATTATATTTTATAATACTTTAAATATTAATATAAATATTTTATAATATACTTTATATATCTTAATATTAAGGAAGATATAATAATAAATATTAATACTTATTTAAATTAATATATACTTAATATAAATAAAGATTAAGTTAAGTATATATTTAATATTAATATTTCATCCTATAATAAAAAAAATATTTGTTTTTTTAATTATTATTTTAAATAATAAGTTTATTTTAATATATTTTACTTTAATAAATATCTTAGCCTATATATAAGTATAATATATAATTAGATAATACTTATTATTAAAAAAAATAATTAATTAAATTTATTAAATATTATTATCTTTTAATTAATTAAAGTGAAATTTATACTAAATATTTATATAATATAAGTATAATATATATTAATTATAAGTATAGCTATCTATTTATTAAATTTATATTTTTTAAATATTTTAATATCCTTTTTTTTTAAATTAAGGTAATAAGACGATTTTTAATATTAAA